>CM024518.1:50787963-51242351 GCA_014182375.1 Eucalyptus virginea
ACGAAGACGGAGGACAAGGTGGAGGGTGGACTCCTTCTGGATGTTGTAGTCAGCAAGGGTGCGGCCATCCTCAAGCTGCTTTCCGGCGAAGATCAGCCTCTGCTGGTCTGGGGGAATCCCCTCCTTGTCCTGGATCTTGGCCTTGACGTTGTCGATGGTGACCTCGAGGGTGAGAGGGTCTTGCTCTCGACACCACGAAGACGGAGGACAAGGTGGAGGGTGGAGGTTGAGTCAGCAAGGGTGCGGCCATCTTGCTTTCCGGCGAAGAGCCTCTGCTGGTCTGGGGGTCTTGTCCTGGATCTTGGCCTTCACGTTGTCGATCGTGTCAGAGCTCTCGACCTCCAAGGTGATGGTCTTGCCGGTGAGGGTCTTGACGAAGATCTGCATGCCTCCCCTGAGCCTGAGCACAAGGTGGAGGGTCGATTCCTTCTGGATGTTGTAGTCAGCCAAGGTACGGCCGTCCTCGAGCTGCTTGCCGGCGAAGATCAGCCTCTGCTGGTCTGGGGGAATCCCCTCCTTGTCCTGGATCTTGGCCTTGACGTTATCGATGGTGTCAGAGCTCTCCACCTCGAGGGTGATGGTCTTGCCGGTGAGGGTCTTGACGAAGATCTGCATCTGTAGAGCACCAAAAAAGATCAGAAATTTAAGCCTCCCCTTCAACCATCGCAACCCAGAAATCAAGAAAACGTCAAGAACACGAAACCCAGAGAACCCAAGATTCAAGATCAAAACGGATGCGGAAAAAGAACGAAACCCAATTCGCAGATCGCGAAGAACGGACAGATTGGAGATCGGAAAGACCTTACCTTGAAAGAATTCGCAAGGGGCTTGGCTGAGAATCAATCGAGAAGAAGGAAGAGACAGAAATAATGATGAGAACAACGTGGGGCAGGGCCTTTCTTTATAGCAGAGGAGGAGGTTGATTTGGTCACGGCAAGGAAAAGTAACCCCAATGGGAGCCCGACACGTGGCGGTCAGGACGTGGCTTGCACCAGTCCAATACGGCAGCCCTCGGTGCTATCTGGCTATGGATAGCGACAAAGGAAAGGTAAAGAAAGGCAACTAAATCAATATAATTTCGGCAAAAAATTTAATTGATTAATTAATTCTTATTGATTTTTCCGAGATTCCCAAGCTGAGGTATGGTAACTAAATCCAATTAATTTCGGCAAAAAATTAAATTGATTACTTAATTTAATTGATATTCCCAAGATTCCCAGGTTGAGGTGGGGCAAATAAATCAATCAATTTCAGGAAAAAAATTAAATTAGTTACTTAGTTTTATTGATAGTTCCAAGGTTCCCACGTAAAAGGACAACTAAAATCAATTAATTTCCGGCAAAAAATTAAATTGATTACTTAATTCTTATTGATATTCCAAGATTCCCAAGTTGAGGTAGGGCCACCGTCGACCGAGGTCACGAACGGTGGATAGGCTTCCACCGTTTCCAGATTTTTTTTTTAGCGGCAAATTTCTTTTTTTTTTTTTGGTCGGTCAGCGGCAAAATTTCACTTGGCCAGGAAATTTTAGTCGGTAAATAGAAAAACCCAAGAGAAAGAAAATAGGAAATTTGAATAATAAAATCACCACAAAAATTATATCTTTATCATGGATTTTAGGGAAAAAAAAATTTTTGGTTCATCGATTCTGGCTCGCTTATCGATAGAGTTGTTAAGATGTATTAATAATATTATTTTAAAAACTTATAATAGGCTAGGACGATGTATAAATAACAAATCTAGAAAATAAGAAAGTTTATGAAAGATTTATATAAATGATGAATTTTAGGGTTTCTTTTCTTTTTTGGCTGTGGATGTATTTTAGGCTGGGGTTCTATAGATTATAACGTTCATTTATTTGGTTAGTAATGATTTATTGTTTAGAGTTTGATTTTGGATACGGACAACCAAACTATCTTTTACCAAAACAAAGATGCTTAAAGGTTCAATCAATGATTTATGAATGATTTTGCGACATAAAACGTCTTATTTTGATGTGTAAATTTCATGAAAATTCACACTATAAATAAAATAAATTACAAATGAATTGGGTAATGATATCATCCCGAAAATTTAGTATAGACTTTCAAATTTAAATTTAATCTTAACCTAGCCAAGTTTCTTAAAAGATTCTAAATCAATATGATCAATTTTCATAAACACAATAATCTCCTAGAGCAATCCTAACATTTTTGAAAATTCATATGACTAATTTCATAAATGCTCTCGCTAACATTTTCAATAATTTGCTTCTTAAGTTAATTCAAACATCATTATCTCACCAGATGGCCTCTGCCGGCTATCCAATTTAGATGATTAAGAGGATAACAATGTTTAAGTCTTGGTTTTGTCGATATCTATATTTTTTTTGGTCGAATGTCGACATCTATATTGGCCAGGCGACGACCTCGAAGGGTCATTTATTTATTTATTTTTAATTTAAGAGAACCGGCCAGTATTGGGAGACCCACCCTGCAATGAATAGTTTCTTGACTCTTTGCGCAAGTGGGCTTTAGATTATTCCCCCATTTTCTTATTTATTCTTTTAGCTTTTTGTTTTCTTATTTATTTTTTGGCTTTTTGTATATTTATTTATTTATTTTGTCAGAATTTGTGATTTTGATGATTCTACCTGGTTTGGTTTTATCTGCTCTACTCATAATCTTTTAAAAGTGCTTTCATTTTCTTTTTCTTTGCAATTTTTTGTAATTTGATTATTATATAATTTGTCGTTTTCATTGTAATGGGATATCATAACCGTACAAAATACTTCTTATCGTGTGGACCAAGCAAGGGCGCAAAAGAAAAAGTAAAGGTAAAAAAAGAAGAATAATTTATGTGCAATTCGTCTTGGAGGATAGAAAGGTACAAAGGATGAAAGGATGAAACGCAATGATTCGACTCTTACATAATGGGCTACCAAATGAAATTCAAGTAAGCTGGAAGTGAACAATGTTGTTGAGAATGAAATTAAAAATGGGATTAGATTAGTGTTTCGATTGTTGTATTTAATTGTAATCAACGAACAAGTGTTGAATCTAAAAAATACCATGATAAAATCTCAAATATATCTCTTAAAAAGCAAGGCGAAATGGGGGAAAAGTAGGCACAAAGAATTTAGATTCTTTCCACTATGCAAGAAAAAAAGTTTAACACCACGGTGGATGCAAACACCAAGAGGAAATAGAACAACCGTTCGGAATTGCAAGTGAAAAATGAGGTTTAGGCTTTTAGAATCAAAACAAATGTGGACAATACTAGCAAAGCCAAAGGAAAAAAAAATGGAAATTTTATTATTAAATTAAGTACACCTACCCTCTTAGTATATGCTTTAACAGGAATCACACAAAGGTAGATTGATAAAAAAAAAATGGGAAATTTTATGAATAGGGAAGAGAGGATAGGTTCATTACATTCAAAAATTCCATGATCAAAATAATTGGCTGAATCTCGTGAAATTATTTCATAGAAGTTTATTGATATCTTCGCCTGTAATTTGGAGACCATATAGTATATTAAAAGGTTGGGCTCAAAAGTTAGGTGAACCAACCACCCAAATATTTCTTTTCAAGGTGCACTTAATTATTGCATCTAGAAAAGTCGAACGTGATGGAGACTTTTCAATACTTTGATTTTTATAAAGTTAATTATATATATATATATATATATATATATATCTCAATAATTATTATTTTTTTCTCAATAATGTCTTTGAGAATTGCGATTGGATCGGGATATCTGCCTGTCTTTTCGCACTGGACTTGGTCAGACACCTCTGGAAACAGAAAGGAAGTGGTTGAGTATTTTCTTTGAATTGAATATTATTTTATCTGCTATAAATAGAATATCTTGAACGGCAAAAACATCAACGACGGACAAAATCTCTCTGTATGAAAGAATGCTTTGCGTCCATTATTTAGAGATAATTATTATTTGAGGGACCAACCACCAAGCAAATGACAGTTTGGCCGAGTGGTCTAAGGCGCCAGATTTAGGCTCTGGTCCGAAAGGGCGTGGGTTCAAATCCCACAGCTGTCACGGATTTATTTTTTTAACTTTATATATATTTATATTTATATATTTTTTACTTTATAATGGAAAATTAAGCTAAAAGGATTTGGAAAATTCGTATAATATGCAATTTTAAGACTTCTTTTGGTCGTGTTTCAAAGTTTAAGGTCTCTTCGCGTGAAAAAGAAAGCAAAAAAAAAAAAAAATATTTAAATTAAATTTCACTCAATACTTATGTGTCTTTTTTCATACCAATCTCTAGCTTGACTAGAAAATCGAAATTAAATTCTACTGTTGTGAAAATTGGTGGCCGAAGTTCAATTGTGAACTTTGAAAGATCAAAATGACATTGTCTAAAATGTATTGAATTTTTCAATTTTTTCATATTAATTTCTAGTTAGACTGGAAAATCAATATTAGATTCTGGTGTTATAAAAATTGGTGGATAGAGTTTAGTCGAGGATTTTGAAAGGTGAAAATGACATCATTTTAAATGTATCAAATTTTTCTGTCGATGATTAGGTTTATTATGATCAAGGATTGTTAAATTTAGCAATAGCAAATATCTGGGCAAGGCACTTGAAAAAATCCAAGCAATTTGGACGTTTGGAATTCTATCTTCCTTTTATTTGTGTCTTCGCTTCGACTTTTCTTTTAAGATCTTTATTCTCTTAACATTTCTTACTCTCCCAATCAAATCACATTCCAAACCATGAACGCAAGAACTTAGATAGGCATATATCCTTCACCTCAAACACGCTCACACCCCTCTAAAATCTTCAGTCTCCTTGTAGTTCCCTTCCACAAAACTCTTCAAGCCCACATAACTTAACACCCTCCTCCCAACCATGGCAACCATGGCCACCACTCTCACTCCCCCTCTCCTCTTCCTCCTCCTTCCTAGACCAACAGTCCGCCGCCTTCCACGACACGCCCATGCTCTCCCACGCAGCCCCGCCCAAATCCTCCCCGAGAAGCGCTGCCGCTAGTGCCTTGATGTCCTTGGGTTCTATTCCGTATGACCTCAAGTTGTTCAAGTTTAAGCCCATTAAGGAGTTCATCGTGTCTCGTGAGATGACCGCTGCTCTATGATGGACACGATCACTTACTCCGATACTGACGTGATCGTGGTGGGTGTCAGCTCGGTTGGTGTCTCCTATGCCTACAAGCTTAGCAAGAACCCGTCGATTCGGGTCGTGATCATCAAACAATTGGTCAGTTGGGGAGGTAGCGCATGGCTTGGTGGTCAATTATGCCACAGTTGTCCGAAAACCGGCTCACATGTAGGTTCATATAATGTCTAAAAGGCCACAAGGGTATGACATGATGATGGTATGTAAGCGTAATATCTCTAAAATATAGATGATGATGAATGAAGTTTCAATCCAATGAGGTTACATAGAAATGGAAAATGAAGTTTATGGGAATCCAACGTTGAAAAAATTACTATTCTAGGAAATAATTTTTTAACTTGAAGAACATATTTTTCTTCACATGAATTTCTTATTTTTAAAATTGAAAATGAAAAATTAGTTTGATAAATTTACAATTTAGGAGTGAGCATGGTCCAAATTAGGTCGGTCCAACACCTAATTGATGGACCAACTCACATAGTGTTATTTCTTTATTTTTGGGGTCGAGGACCAACCCTATTGAATCTAGGATTGAAAATTGGATCGACCCTATTGGTCCGGTCCGATTATATGGTCAACCCAAGACCAACTAATAATTTTCTTGTTTCATCTTTTGTATTCCTTAAAAAGACAAACCTACTATTTGAAATTACATATCCATCAACGATGCAACTTTAATCGACCAAAATATAAATACCAATACATATCCAATATAAATTTAAGATAACATAACAACAGGAATTACATAATTGCTAAAAGTAATAAAGTATAAAAATGATCAAGACTACTCATGGAGATAAAGTGTTTCCTCTATTGGAGCATACTATAATTCCCTGGCTTTTGATTTGTCTTTGAATCATTTTTCTGCTTGGGAAATGCGATGAGATGGGAAGTTTAAGAGAAGAGAATTCTGAGTTACACTGTAGGTGAAACTTACCGGTGGAATATAATTAAACCATAATATGTTCAGAATACTTAATATCAACCATAAATATACAACTTCATATCATGTTAATTAGGGATGAGCATGGTCAAAGTTGGATCGGTCCCACATAAGGCAAGGGGCGAGTGGCATGCTGCAAGACAAGAGGCAAGGGGCAAGGGGCAAGCGGCATTGTGAGAGGCAAGTAGTGAGTTGTGAGGTGAGCGGGGAGCCAGGAGCGAAGTGAGTGTTAAGCGTTGCTCACGAAGAGGGTTTCTAAATTTCTAATTAGAGTTTTGTTCTTTCTGATTTACTTGGCAAATATTAAAAAAAAAAAAGGATAAAAAAGAAAGAAAAGGACATAACAAAATGCTGGAGGAGAACGGCTTGTTAACCCCATTAATGTTAAGTTAGTGTTATAAACAAAATATGTAATATAATAAAAATAATAAAAATAATATAATATATTATATATTATTATTATTATATTATATATATTATGTATAATATTTTTATATAACATATTAGATGTATAATACCTACATGGTCGGTCTAGGTTGGACCCATTATAAACTTCTAGGATCAATGACCAACTCATACAATACAAGGTTCAGGGGTTCCAAGAGACAAGGACCAACCCAGTCCCTTTGGAACCCGAATTAAGACCGGCAAGGTCGGGCTGGTTCGAGGTTGATCCAAGGTCAACCCTGAACCAATGCTTACCCCTACAATGCATAAATTAAGAAACTATGTTTGGCATAATCTGCTTAGATTTTATTTTGTTTCTCTTCTTTAGCACTTCAACATATAATTAAAAACCTTTTAGATTATACAAAATCCAATTGCAATTATTCTTCAATGAACTATAACTTTCAGCGATAAATAGAGGTTTATTTACATACTCTAAGGCTTTATCATATACGTGGAATAGTACTTTAAGGTTTTATAAGATACATGGAATAGTTCTGATCGATATCGGGAAATTGCTGTCCAAGTTTCCATCCATGAAGATCATTAACAATCTAATGGTATCAAATTCATCTTATTCAAATAATTAGGCAATCACAGAGGGTGTATATGATAGTGCTTCTAGAGAAAATAAATTCAAACAAAACCTGCCATCGAAAAAATTCTTAGCTTGTGAAATTGTTAAATGCAAATTGTGCAAGTCAATCGACACCAACAATGAACATGACTATAAATTTATAGAGCCCTTCATATTTTCATGCTCCACGCCTTAGCCAACTCAATTTCCTTTTCTTTCTTCACGGTCCTTCAACTGCTCCATGGCAAGACCCCTGAGAATCTGAGATGCCAACGAAGCAACGAATCATGCATCATATCTCACTCGCATTTTAGAAAACCTCTTTTGACATTCATGTAATTATCATGACTTACACACTCCAACCTTGCATGTAAAAGTAAGAACATCTGAAGAGTCTTATTTTTATATCCTTTGTTTATACTATGTTTAATTATATGAGAAACGTACCGAGCAATAATATTGATGTGAGATCAATAAATTTGATCCGCATTGTAAATGCATCTAATTCGATATACCGGTACTTGTGGATATAGTAGAAATAAGTGTGCGTTTGACAAAGCTTAATCCATCATGACTTTTAGCTGCTTATAGCACCCCTTAGGCTACGCTTTTAAGGACAAGTCGGTACATCTAATAAAGCATATCAAATATCGTCAAATTGCCATGTCTACAATGCTTTCTAGAAATCTTAAGGTTGGCAGTCAATTTTCCTTCAAAATTTCAAGTATTCATCCATGAATCAAAGTGCAACCCACTTTTGTATTGACGATTTTGACCGGACCTCTCATTTATAATATTTGCTACTATGAAAATGTGTAACTATGCAAATATGCAAGTGTATCCATATTAATAATGAGTATCCACCAAAGCTACCAATAGTAACTGAATCGCGTTTTGTTTTAATTTACTCTTGATATCATTCTTTATTCTCTAATTAGACCACCGATCTAACTTCCATCACACACTCTTATCGTAGTAGCAAATACTCTAGTAGCTTATAGCTTATACAATCGGACTAAAGTCCTGAAATTGAACTGACCTACCATGGTTGGGGACCCTCAGTCGACCCTAGACCCTTTAAGTGTCGGAGTTGTTGAAGGTGGTGAGCTTGGATGGGTTCTACGTTGTACCATGGATATCCAATTTGAATGAAGGAAAGCCCATCTTCAACAAACAGATAGCCTAGCTAATGGCTAACGGGAAAAGTTTGCTACAATTGAACCGACCAATTTACATTTCACCTTATCGAAACCAGGGAATGATTTACCCATACGAATTATTAGACATACCATGAAGACCTTGATTCAAGTCTTTATGTATTTTCTTGTATGTGTACACATTAATCACTTTTTCACTTTTTTCATCGATATAAGCATATGCTTTTTTGTTGCCGAGAATCGAATAGACTAATATATACTGATATTTAGGATCATCCGTTAGAACTTGTAGTCATAATCTGAATCAAACTCTATCATCTCAAGTAGTTGCCTTGTATATACTTCTTTCATGTTACTCTTGGCAATGAAAAAATTCTTGTGACCTAAATTTAAAATATACAACGTTTTTAAATAATATTCACTGTTATTAAAGTACTTAAATTAAGAAGCAATTACAGAGATGAGGCATTCACGCAATCATGAGTACAGCAAGCCCAGGACCCCACCGTGTCTATTTTGGCGACTCCATTTTCGGCAAGTTTTTTAGTTGGCAAGCTAATTATGATTAATTTGTGAGTATTTGTTGTGCTCATGATTTTATGAGCTAAATAAAGTTACATAATACGATCCACAATTGGCTCCATCCAGTCATAAGCATTTCATTAAAACCATGAATGAGATTCCCATAAGATTCAACTCGTGTAGATATCATTTGGCTTAAATTGGGATGATTTTATTTATGGAAAATTTCTTCCTAACCTTGCAGTAATGGTTGATTGTAGCATGAGCTGTATTTTTTATTTTTTATTTGTGGGCTTAAATTAGCTGATTAGCATTATGCCGGCATCTTCCTTTCAAAAATTACCGTAATCCGATCATGATAACGATGCCTTAACATATCACTCATTCATAGATTTTTTGTCTAGCCAAAACAAAAACACAAAAAAACAACAGATGTAATGTTTAATGTCTAGCCTTGAATTCTCTGTTGTTGTGGAATTGTTTCCATATGATGTATAATTGCTTCGTTACTCTACAAGACATTGGCAACTTTAGATAATACATTGATCTAAGAAAGCACTATTTATCTTAGCATACGTGAAATACATAAAGCTTTTGTTGTGCACTCTGATTTGAGAAGCTAAATCTCTCCTATTCTCCTCAATTCAATCAATCTGCAAACACGAAGTACCAAACACATTTTGCATTTTTTAGAAAAGTATTATGGCCAAAGAAACAAATTGTTTAAGTCTTGAATAGCGATAAGTGTTTTTTTTTTTTTTTTTTTTGGGCAATAAAATCAGAAAGATATATTTACTTTTGATTTGCAAAAAAAAAAAAGAATGTAATTTTTTTGATTTCAAAGATTATGTAATTTTTAGCATTACATGCTATCTATCTCTTGTGTAAATTTGTCGCTATATGCTTCTAGAGAGTACTTCTCTCTGTCCTTTGCTCTTTCTAAGTTTATTTTATCTAGAACCATATCAAACAATATACATGAGACCAATGACTTTGCTCGATGTTGGAATTCCTTCTAATTGACAAAGATGGTATTTATATAGTAGGAACGATTTACGGCTTTTGGCTGCATATGGTAACCATGAGGCTGATTATGTGACTTTGAGCATTTTCTTAGTGAATTCAATAATGGCATTGAATATCAATCATCGAATTGCCGCATCCAGAATTTTGATTAAGTAAATTAATCAATCTTTGAGGTTCGATATAATGGTTATTCTTAAAAGTCAAGTAATGATAAAAAGGTATGCATTGTCACATTAGAGGAATATACAATTTCTACCTAACCTACCATTTATCAAATTTCTTGGTATGGAATGTTATGAATGCAAAATAAGCAAGTGAATCCACCAATAATGAGAATGACCAACTCTTTGCCTATTTATACAGCTCTCATCTTTTGATGCTCCAAGCTTCAATATCTTATTCCTCTTGAGCCACAATCTTGCTACTCTCCTCATATGTGACCATCTCTATCAACAAATGATGAAGTTGTTCCGTCGACCACTATGGCTTTTTTCCTAAAAAATGCATCTAATGATTATCCATTTGTTTTGTCAAATATTATGTCCACATACAAAAAACTCTCCAAATTTAGAGGGAGATGCATCATCATGCGCTCTATCTCTAAAAAGTCGGATCAATGATCTACCAAAATATTCTACTTGCATGACTTCGTCTCGTTAGAGGTATGAATTTCCAAAAGTAACATCTTGTTAGATTAACCATTTTTGTCTTAGTTTGACTACTTACCTTTTCTACTCGCGATCTGGAATTGATCTAACTTTCTATTGTTCAGTTATTGTAGCTTTGGCCAGCTCTCTTGGTGGATAACATCAAGAGCTTGCTAGGGACTCCATCAAAAAGAAGAGACGAGTCGAAGTTTGACCTGGACACTAAAAATGGGTTTTGAACCCATTTACTAATCCAAAATTGCACCTTACTTTCAAAAGTCCAGTCATAATTGGTTATAAAATGAAATGGCTAAAATAAATGGGTTGAAATGGAATTTAAGATCAACTCATTTCCAAACCACTTGACAAAGCGTTCAGACTATTTTCTCTCTTGATGGTGTGCTCGGTCCAACGGTGGACACTGCCCTGTCTCCAACTCCACTTCACACACTCTCACCTTTATCTCCCTCTCCAAGCCAAGCAATCGTCCCCAACCTCCGTCTCTTCTGTAGGCCATGACAGCTTCGACGGTGGGCCGGAGCAAGAACCGAGAGCTGCTCCAGAGGTGGAGGGCCCTCGGCATCAAGGCCATCCAAGCCGTGCAGGCGCTAGAGCAATTGAGCAACGAGGACCTGCGATAGCTCGAGCTAGTTTTCCTACAGCCGATTCTCCTTCCGGACTTTCATCCAAGGAAGGGACTGACTTTTGCATAGGTTCTATGTTGTCCCATGGAACTCCAATTTGCAAAGCAAACTCCATCTTCATTGCATAGAGGAAGTGAACTTGGGGCATGCTTTAGAGTAAATAGCTCTGTTTTCCAGTATCACATGTAAAATCGTATAACAGCTTGTTGTAGGGAGTGAGCTTCCCTTAATTTTTTTTTTTTTCCATGGCTGAGAGAAATAAATTTTTATTACACGAAACATCAATCTATTTTCTCGTATTATGGGCGGACCCCTGAATTAGTTGGTCCTATTTTTTTCAAGTGCCGCCAATGAACATGTGATATTAATCTCGAGATGGTCCAATTAATGTTGGCACACTAGCACAACCCCGAAGCAATGACAAAGTTGGCATATCTTTTATGTCGTACTTTTTTTCTGATCAACAAAATCCGATGTGGATCCTCTAGTAACCATGATGCTTTGAAGTGCCATAAATAATCCCTTATTTCATTTTTCTAGTTTTGGTATATGTTATTCTAGTTTACAATATAAGAAACCACCTATTAAATATGTACATCAATGGAAACAAGATGGAGAATGATGCTGTGTCCATAAATACAAATAAAGACGTGATCTTAATTGAGCGTTGATCTAGATAAACATTTTCAACAGCACAAAGAGGAGATGATGTAATATGCTTTCATGGAAAGCCGAAATTTCATTTGTTATTTTTTTGTCGAAAAGAATTATATTCATTATTTAAAAGGATACATTAGAAGTACATAAGTTTCGTAACAAAGTGAATCGAAGCCGAGTAAGGTCTATTATAGTGAAATACAAATCCCAATCCATAAAATAAAGAGAATCAATCGAACACTGGTAGGGTTAATCACAAGTTCGTTACACAATAATAGATCTATCAAGTAAAATAACTTGTGGCAAATCAATCAATCTCGGATCTTCATCAATTATGAATACACATTAGAAATTCCTCCTCCAGCAACTATGACGTAGCTAGTTTACAATGCATGCCTAAGATTGGCTTTCTTTGGATCATTGCCGTACAAAGACAATCAAAATAAGTTGAACAAACACAAATCTAATAGTTGGGAGAGCAAATCTTCGTGGTTCAGCAAGGCATCGGAGTTCATGCCATCACCATTGAAGCTAAAGGCAAAGAACTTATATACAGATATAACACGGAGGCATTGCATCCTTGAAGTTATATTTATACTCCTAGATTTATATCAGGTGAGAATAGCTCATAATATAGAAATTAAATCGAGAGAGTTCGAATTCTCAAATTTAAAACTAGATCGAGAGAAGACATTTCCTAGATCTAAATTGGAAGAGAAGAATAGAAAAAAAAAAAAAAAAAAAGCAAAAAAAAAAAGGTTAGAATATAAGGGTGTGTTTCTTTTGCGAAAAATTAGCGATTTAGAAAATATTTTTCAAAAAATAAATGTTTATCTTGCTTACAAAAATAAATGGATGAAAAATTTATTTATTGCCACAAAAATAATTAAGCTTAAATTGTTATCAATAATGAAAATATTTCTGTTGATTAATTCTTCCAAATAATATAAGTAATTGTTTCTCAAAAAATATTTTTCAAATTGCTCATTTTTATCCTAAAAGTCTTGAATGACATCGTTATCCAAAAATCTCAATCCATCCATATTATAAATATAGAATAAAGGGATATAAAAGTGAGAATCTGGAAACCAAATTCATCTCCATTTTCCTCACAACAAGCGGCTATTTCCTTTTCTTTTTCTTCTGATAAAAAAAATAATAATTTCATCTCGCTCTGTGTATGGTGTGAAGTCTGCTTCTTCCCTCCGCCGGAACGAAAAGCTCAATGGCATCGTCGTCGTCGTCGTCCCGAAAATCTTGAACTTTCATCCAAATGCTTCTCCAAAATCGCGCCTCCATCGCCAAATCATTCTCAACCTCGGCGAACATCGTCCCTTGGAGAGCTCCGATCGAGCAGCATCAGCTGGCCTCGCAGATCTCCGCCCTCCTCCTGCAGAAGCAAAACTGGGCACCTCTTCTTGAAACCCTCGACCTCCCTGCCCGCCTGAACCCATCTCTTCTTCCTCCGTGTCCTGCGCAGAATCGAGACGAACCCTCGAATATCTCTCGGTTTCTTCAACTGGGTCGGGACCAGATTGGGCTTTGGAGCGGACCTCAGGTCTTGCTGCCACATCATCCGAGTGCTGTATTTTTTTTTTTTTTGGCTTAAATTAGCTGATTAGCATTATGCCGGCATCTTCCTTTCAAAAATTACCGTAATCCGATCATGATAACGATGCCTTAACATATCACTCATTCATAGATTTATTGTCTAGCCAAAAAAAAAAAAAAAAAAAAAAACCAAAGACGTAATGTTTAATGTCTAGCCCTGAATTCTCTGTTGTTGTGGAATTGTTTCCATATAATGTATAATTGCTTTGGTACTCTACAAGACATCAGCAACTTCAGAAAATACATTGATCTAAGAATGCACTATTTTTCTTAACATACATGAAATACATAAAGCTTTTCTTGTGCACTCTGATCCGAGAAACTCGTGCTCTCCTACTCTCCTCAATTCAATCAATCTGCAAATGCAAAGTACCAAACACATTTTACATTTTTTAGAAAATTATTATGGCCAAAGAAACTGTTTAAGTCTCGAATAGCGATAATTGTATTTTTTTTTTTGGCAATAAGATTAGAAGGATATATTTGCTTTTGATTTGCTAAAAAAAGATGTATTTTTTTTGGTCAATAATTAGAAGTGTTAGCATTACATGCTATCTATCTCTCGTGTAAATTTGTTGCTAAATGCTTCTAGAGAGTACTTCTCTCCGTCCTTTGCTCTTACTAAGTTTATTTTATCTAGAACCATATCAAACAATATACATGAGACCAATGAGTTTGCTCGATGTTGGAATTCCTTCTAATTGACAAAGATGGTATTTATATAGTAGGAACGATTTACGGCTTTTGGCTGCATATAGTAACCATGAGGCTGATTACGTGACTTTGAGCATTTTCTCAGCGAATTCAATAATGACATTGAATATCAATCGTCGAATTGCCGCGTCCAGAATTTTGATTAAGTAAATTAATCAATCTTTGAGGTTTGATATAATGGTTATTCTTAAAAGTCAAGTAATGATAAAATGGCAAGCATTGTCACATTAGAGGAATATACAATTTCTACCTAACCTACCATTTATCAGATTTCTTGGTATGGGAATGTTATGAATGCAAAATATGCAAGTGAATCCACCAATAATGAGAATGACCAACTCTTTGCCTATTTATACAGCTCTCATCTTTTGATGCTCCAAGCTTCAATATCTTATTCCTCTTGAACCACAATCTTGCCACTCTCATATGTGACCATCTCTATCAACAAATGATGAAGTTGTTCCGTCGACCACTATAGTTTTTTTCCTCAAAAAATCCATTTATGCATCTAATGATTATCCATTTGTTTTGCCAAATATTATGTCCACATACAAAAAACTCTCCTAATTTAGCGGTAGATGCATCATCGTGCACTCTATCTCTGAAAAGTCGGATCAATGATCTACCAAAATATGCTACTTGCATGACTTCGTCTCTTCAAAGGTATGAATTTCCAAAAGTAACATCTTATAGATTAATTATTTTTGTCTTAATTTGACTACTTACCTTTCCTACTTGTGATTTGGAATTGATCTAACTTTCTATTGCTCAGTTATTGTAGCTTTTGCCGGCTCTCTTGGTGGATAACATTAAGAGCTTGCCAGGACTCCATCAAAAGGAAGAGACGACTTGAAGTTTAATCTAGACTTTAAAAATGGGTTTTGAACCCATTTACTAACCTAGAATTGCTTGAATTGGTCATGTTGGGTCACCTAAAGATTCAAAAGTCCAGTCATAATTGGTTAGAAAATGAAAAGTCTAAAATATATGAGTCCAAATGGAATTTAAGGCCAACTCATTTCCAAACCACTTGACAAAGCGTTCAGACTATTTTCACTCTTTCTCTCTTGCTGGTGTGCTCGGTCCAACGATGGACACTGCCCAGTCTCAAACTCCACTTCACACTCTCTCCCCCTTATCTCCCTCTCCAAGCCAAGTAATCGTCCCCAACCTCCGTCTCTTCTGAAGGCCATGACAGCTTCGACGGTTGGCCGGAGCAAGAACCGAGAGCTGCTCCAGAGGTGGAGGGCCCTCGGCATCAAGGCCATCCAAGCCGTGCAGGCGCTAGAGAAATTGAGCAACAAGGACCTGCGATAGGTCGAGCTAGTTTGCCTACAGCCGATTCTGCTTCCGAACTTTCATCCAAGGAAGGGACTGACTTTTGCATAGGTTCTATGTTGTCCCATGGAACTCCAATTTGCAAAGCAAACTCCATCTTCATTGCATAGAGGAAGTGAACTTAGGGCATGCTTTAGAGTAAATAGCTCTGTTTTCCAGTATCATATGTAAAATCGTATAAAAGCTCGTTGTAGGGAGTGAGCTTCCCTTAATTTTTTTTTCCACGGCTGAGAGAAATAAATTTTTATTACATAAAACATCAAATCTATTTTCTTGTATTATGACGGACCTTGAATTAGTTGGTTCTATTTTTTTCAAGTGCCGCCAATGAACATGTGATATTAATCTCGAGCGATGGTCCAGTTAATGTTGGCATACTAGCACAACCTGAAGCAATGACAAAGTTGGCATATCTTTTATGCTGTACTTTTTTCTGATCAACAAAATCCGATGTAGATCCTCTAGTAACAGTGATGCTTTGAAGTGCCATAAATAATCCGTTATTTTATTTTTCTAGTTTTGGTATATGCTATTCTAGTTTACAATATAAGAAACCACCTATTAAATATGTACATCCATGGAAACAAGATCGAGGATGATGCTGTGTCCATAAATACAAATAAATACCTGATCTTAATTGAGCGTTGATCTAGATAAACATTTTAAACGGCACAAAGAGGAGATGATGTAATATGCTTTCATGGAAAGGCGGAATTTCATTTGTGATTTTTTTGTCGAAAAGAATTATATTCATTATTTAAAAGGATACATTAGAAGTACATAAATTTCGTAACAAAGTGAATCAAAGCCGAGTAACATCTAGTATAATGAAATACAAATCCAAATCCATAAAATAAAGAGAATCAATCAAACACCGATAAGGTTAATCACAAGTTCGTTACATAATAATGGTTCTATCAAGCAAAATAACTTGTGGCAAATCAGTGGATCTTGGATCTTCGTCAATTATGAATACACATTAGAAAATCCTCCTCCAACAATGACGACGTAGCTAGTTTATAGTGCATGCCTAAGATTGGCTTTCTCTGGATCATTGCCGTACAAAGACAATCAAAATAAGTTGAACAAACACAAATCTAATAGTTGGGAGAGCAAATCTTCATGCTTTAGCAAGACATCGGAGTTTATGCCATCACCATTGAAGCTAAAGGCAAAGGACTTATATACAGACATAACAAAGAGGCATCTGCATCCTAGAAAGTATATTTATACTCCCAGATTTATATCAGGTGATAATAGCTCTTGATATGAAAATTAAATCGAGAGAGTTCAAACTCTCAAATTTAAAACTAGATCAAGAGAAGACATTTCCTAGATCTAAATTGGAAGAGAAAAATAGAAAAAAAAAAAAAAAAAAAAAAAAAAAAAAAAAGAAGAAGGTTAGGATAAGGGTGTGTTTCTTTCTTGGAAAATTAATGATTTAGAAAATATTTTTCAAAAAATAAATGTTTGTCTTGCTTACAAAAATGAATGGATGAAAAATTTATTTATTGCCCACAAAAATAATTAAGTATAAATAATTATCAGTAATGAAAACATTTCCATTAACTAATTCTTCCGAATGATATAAGTAATTTTTTTAAAAATATTTTTCAAATCATTCATTATCTATGAAACTAACGTATTCTAAAAGTCTTGAATGACATAATTATCGGAAATCTCGCTCCATCTATATTGTAAATATATATAGAATAATGGAGATAAAAGCGAGAGTCTGGAAACCAAATTCATCTCCATTTTCCTCACAACAAGCGGGCTATTTCCTTTTCTATTTCTTCTTATAAAATAAAAAATAATTTCATCTCGCTCTGTTTATGGTGTGAGATCTGCTTCTTCCCTCCACCGGAACCAAAAGCTCAATGGCATCATCGTCGTCGTCATCCCGAAAATCTTGAACTTTCATCCAAATGCTTCTCTAAAATCGCGCCTCCATCGCCAAATCATTCTCAACCTCGGGGAACATCCTCCCTTGGAGAGCTCAGATAGAGCAGCATCAGCTGGCCTCGCAGATCTCCGCCCTCCTCCTGCAGAGGCGAAACTGGGCACCTCTTCTTGAAACCCTCGACCTCCCTTCCCGCCTGAACCCATCTCTCTTCTTCCGCGTCCTGCGCAGAATCGAGACGAACCCTCGAATATCTCTCGGTTTCTTCAACTAGGTCGGGATCAGATTGGGTTAAATTAGCTGATTAGCATTATGCCGGCATCTTCCTTTCAAAAATTACCGTAATCCGATCATGATAACGATGCCTTAACATATCACTCATTCATAGATTTATTGTCTAGCCGGAAAAAAAAAAAAAAAACCACAGACGTAATGTTTAATGTCTAGCCCTGAATTCTCACCGACCAAAAAAAAAACAAAGAAAAGCCCTGAATTCTCTGTTGTTGTGGAATTGGTTCCATATGATGTATAATTGCTTTGGTACTCTACAAGACATCAACAACTTTAGATATTACATTGATCTAAGAATGCACTACTTATCTTAACATACGTGAAATACATAAAGCTTTTGTTGTGCACTTTGATCCGAGAAGCTCGATCTTTCCTACTCTCCTCAATTTCAATTCAATTGATTTGCAAACGCGAAGTACCAAACACATTTTACATTTTTTAGAAAAATATTATGGCCAAAAAAACTCTTTAAGTCTCGAATAACGATAAGTGTATTTTTTTTAATTTTATTTTGGGCAATAAAATCAGAAAGATATATTTACTTTTGATTTGCTAAAAAAAGATGTAATTTTTTTGGTCAATGATTAGAAGTGTTAGCATTACATGCTATCTATCTCTTGCGTAAATTTGTTGCTAAATGCTTCTAGAGAGCACTTCTCTCCATCCTTTGCTCTTACTAAGTTTATTTTATCTAGAACCATATCAAACAATATACATGAGACCAATGAGTTTGCTTGATGTTGGAATTCCTTCTAATTGACAAAGATGGTATTTGTATAGTAGGAATGATTAACGGCTTTTGGCTGCATATAGTAACCATGAGGTTGATTATGTGACTTTGAGCATTTTATCAGTGAATTCAATAATGACATTGAATATCGGTCGTCGAATTGTCGTGTTCAGAATTTTGATTAAGTAAATTAATCAATCTTTGACTTTCGATACAATAATTATTCTTAAAAGTCAAGTAATGATTAAATGGTATGCATTGTCACATTAGAGAAATATACAATTTCTACCTAACCTATCATTTATTAGATTCCTTGGAATGGAAATGTTATGAATGCAAAATATGCAAGTGAATCCACTAGTAGTGAGAATGATCAACTCTTTGCCTATTTATACAGCTCTCATCTTTTGATGCTCCAAGCTTCAATATCTTATTCTTCTTGAGCCACAATCTTGCCACTCTCCTCATATATGACCATCTCCATCAACAAATGATGAAGTTGTTCCGTCGACCACTATAGTTTTTTCCTCAAAACATATTGATGCATCTAATGGTTATCCATTTGTTTTGTCAAATATTATGTCCACATTAAAAAAAAACTCTCCTAATTCAACAGGAGATGCATCATCATGCGCTCTATCTTTGAAAAGTCAGATCAGCGATCTACCAAAATATGCTACTTGCATAACTTCGTCTCGTCAAAGGTATGAATTTCCAAAAGTAACATCTTATCGGATTAATTATTTTTGTCTTAATCTGACTACTTACCTTTCCTACTCACGATTTGGAATTGATCTAACTTTCTATTGTTCAGTTATTGTAGCTTTTGCCGGCTCTCTTGGTGGATAACATTAGGAGCTTGCCGGAGACTCCATAAAAAAGAAGAGACGGCTCGAAGTTTATCTAGACTTAGAAATGGGTTTGAACCCATTTACTAATCCAAAATTCCTTGAATTGGTCATCCATGGGTGATCTTAAATTTCAAAAGTCCAGTCATAATGGTTTATAAAATGAAAAGTGTAGAATAAATGGGTAAATGGAATTTAAGACCGACTCATTTCCAAACCACTTGACAAAGCGTTCATAATATTTTCTCTCTTGCTGGCGTGCTTGGTCCAGCGATGGACACTGCCCAGTCTCCAACTCCACTTCACACACTCTCCCCTTTATCTTTCTCTCCAAGCCAAGCAATCGTCCCCAACCTCCGTGACAGCTTCGACGGTGGGCCGGAGCGAGAACCGAGAGCTGCTCCAGAGGGGGAGGACCCTCGGCATCGAGGCCATCCAAGCCGTGCAGGCGCTAGAGCAATTGAGCAACAAGGACCTTCGATAGCTCGAGCTAGTTCGCCTACAGCCGATTCTCCTTTCGGACTGTCGTCCAAGGAAGGGACTGACATTTGCATAGGTTCTATGTTGTCCCATGGAACTCCAATTTGCAAAGCAAACTCCATCTACATTGCATAGAGGAAGTGAACTCGGGGCATGCTTTAGAGTAAATAGCTCTGTTTTCTAGTATCACATGTAAAATCGTATAACAGCTTGTTGTAGGTAGTGAGCTTCCCTTAATTTTTTTTTTTCCATGGCTGAGAGAAATAATTTTTTATTACACGAAACATCAATCTATTTTCTCGTATTATGGGTGGACCCCTGAATTAGTTGGTCCTATTTTTTTCAAGTGCCGCCAATGAACATGTGATATTAATCTCGAGCGATGGTCCAGCTAATGTTGGCACACTAGCACGACCCCGAAGCAATGACAAAGTTGGCATATCTTTTATGTCGTACTTTTTTCTGATCAACAAAATCCGATGTGGATCCTCTAGTAACTATGATGCTTTGAAGTGCCATAAATAATCCCTTATTTCATTTTTCTAGTTTTGGTATATGTTATTCTAGTTTACAATATAAGAAAACACCTATTAAATATGTACATCAATGGAAACAAGATCAAGAATGATGCTGTGTCCATAAATACAAATAAAAACGTGATCTTAATTGAGCGTTGATCTAGATAAACATTTTCAACAGCACAAAGAGGAGATGATGTAATATGCTTTCATGGAAAGGCGAAATTTCATTTGTGATTTTTTTTGTCGAAAAGAATTATATTCATTATTTAAAAGGATACATTAGAAGTACATAAGTTTCGTAACAAAGTGAATCGAAGCCGAGTAAGGTCTATTATAGTGAAATACAAATCCCAATTCATAAAATAAAGAATATCAATGGAACACTGGTAGGGTTAATCACAAGTTCGTTACACAATAATAGATCTATCAAGCAAAATAACTTGTGGCAAATCAATCAATCTCGGATCTTCATCAATTATGAATACACATTAGAAATTCCTCCTCCAGCAATTACGACGTAGCTAGTTTACAGTGCATGCCTAAGATTGCTTTCTCTAGATCATCGTCGTACATGACAATCAAAATAAGTTGAACAAACACAAATCTAATAGTTGGGAAAGCAAATCTTTGTGGTTCAGCAAGACATAGGAGTTCATGCCATCACCATTGAAGCTGAAGGCAAAGAACTTATATACAGATATAATACAGAGGCATCGCATCCTTGAAATTATATTTATACTTCCAGATTTATATCAGGCGAGAATAGCTCCTAATATAAAAATTAAATGGAGAGAGTTCATATTCTAAAATTTAAAACTAGATCGAGAGAAGACATTTCCTAAATCTAAATTGGAGGAGAAGAATAGAAAAAAATAAAAATAAAAAGCAAAAAAGAAAAGGCTAGAATATAAGGGTGTGTTTCTTTCGCGAAAAATTAGCGATTTAGAAAATATTTTTCGAAAAATAAATGTTTATCTTGCTTACAAAAATAAATGGATGAAATATTTGTTAATTGCCCACAAAAATAATTAAGCTTGAATTGTTGTCAATAATGAAAATTTTTCTGTTGATTAATTCTTCCAAATAATATAAGTAATCGTTTTTCAAAAAATATTTTTCAAAAAATAACTAAGCTAATTGTGATTAATTTGTGAGTGTTTGTTGTGCTCATGATTTTATGAGCTATATAAAGTTATATAATACGGTGCACAATTGGGCCTATCTAGTCAGAAGCATTTCATTAAAACCATGAATGAGATTCTCATAAGATTCAATTCGTGTAGGTATCATTTGGCTTAAATTGGGATGATTTTATTTATGGAAAATTTCTTTGTCGGCATCCTAACCTTCCAATAATGGTTGATTGTAGCATGAGCTGATTTTTTTTGGGGGGGGGGGCGCTTAAATTAGCTGATTAGCATTATGCCGGCATCTTCCTTTCAAAAATTACCAAAATCCAATCACGATAACGATGCCTTAACATATCACTCATTCATAGATTTATTGTCTAGCCAAATTTAAAAAAAGAAAAGAAAACACAGACGTAATGTTTAATGTCTAGCCCTGAATTCTCTGTTGTTGTGGAATTGTTTCCATATGATGTATAATTGCTTTGGTACTCTACAAGACATCAGCAACTTTAGATAATATATTGATCTAAGAATGCACTATTTATCTTAACATATGTGAAATACATAAAGCTTTTGTTGTGCACTGTGATCCGAGAAGCTCGATCTCTCCTACTCCCCTCAATTCACTCAATCTACCAACGCAAAGTACCAAACACATTTACATTTTTCAGAAAAGTATTATGGCCAAAGAAACTGTTTAAGTCTCGAATAGCGTTCAGTTTTTTTTTTTTTTTTTTTTGACAATAAGATCAGAAAGATATATTTACTTTTGATTTGCTAAAAAAGATGTAATTTTTTTTGGTTAATAATTAGAAGTGTTAGCATTACATGCTATCTATCTCTCGTGTAAATTTGTCGCTAAAAGCTTGTAGAGAGTAGTTCTCTCCGTCCTTCCCTCTTACTAAGTTTATTTTATCTAGAATTGTATCAACCAATATACATGAGACCAATGAGTTTGCTCGATGTTGGAATTCCTTCTAATTGACAAAGATGATATTTATATAGTGGGAACGATTTACGGCTTTTGGCTGCATATAGTTACCATGAGGTTGATTATGTGACTTTGAGCCATTTTATCAGCGAATTCAATATTGACATTGAATATCAATAGTTGAATTGCCGCGTTCAGAATTTTGATTAGGTTAATTAATCAATTTTTGAGGTTCGATATAATGGTTATTCTTAAAAGTCAAGTAATGATAAAATGGCATGTATTGTCACATTAGAGGAATATACAATTTCTACCTAACCTACCATTTATCAGATTTCTTGGTATGGGAATGTTATGAATGCAAAATATGCAAGTGAATCCACCAATAATGAGAATGACCAACTCTTTGCCTATTTATACAGCTCTCATCTTTTGATGCTCCAAGCTTCATTACCTTATTCCTCTTGAGCCACAATCTTGCCACTCTCCTTATATTTGACCATCTCCATCAACAAATGATGAAGTCGTTCCGTCGACCACTATAGTTTTTTTCCTCAAAAAATCTATTGATGCGTCTAATGGTTATCCATTTGTTTCATCAAATATTATATCCACATACAAAAAACTCTCCTAATTAACGGGAGATGCATCATCATGCGCTCTATCTCTAAAAAGTCGGATCAAGCGATCTACCAAAATATGCTACTTGCATGACTTCGTCTCGTCAAAGGTATGAATTTTCAAAATTAACATCTTGTTAGATTAACTATTTTGTCTTAGTTTGACTACTTACCTTTCCTACTCGTGATTTGGAATTGATGTAACTTTCTATTGCTCAGTTATTGTAGCTTTGGCTGGCTCTCTTGGTGGACAACATCAAGAGCTTGCTAGGGACTCCATCGAAAAGAAAAGACGAGTCGAAGTTTGATTCAGACATTAAGGACGCGTTTAGTAACGATTCTGTTCTAGGAAGCATTCTAATCGAAATGATTCTTTTTTATTCTATTCCCGGAAACAATTTCTAAGCATTTAAACCGTTTGGTAATTGTCCAAAATTTCTTATTCTAGAATAGAATTGTGTTTGGTATCGTGCTCATTCATTCTATTCCAAATCAATTTCTTTTAATTTTTAAATAATTTTCTTACTTTTTTTCCTTTATTTTCTTTTATTTTTTCCTTTATTTTATTTTATTTTTTTCCTTTTCTCATATTCTTCTTCTTCTTCTTCGGCCGGTCGCCAGATCGGCGATCGGCCAAATGAGGGCCAATGACCTCACCGGAGTGTCGTTGGCCCTCGGCCAGGCCGAGCCTCACCGATGGCTAGGCTTGCCTTTGGCGAGCTCGCCGGACCAGTTGTCGGCGATCGGCAACTGGCGGATGGCGGCGGACGGTGGCGGACGGCGGCGCGGGATGGCGGTCGATGAAGAAGAAGAAAAGAAAATGAAAGAAGAGTTGATTTTGATTCTTAAATTTGTTTTCGAACAAGAATCATTTTTTTCTTTTATTCTTGATTCAGTTCCAAATCTACTTCCGGGAACAAAAAAATATAAATTTGTTCCCGGGAATAAAAATTTTACCAAATGCGATTCTGTTCCCAAATTAATCCCATAAACAAAAAATCAGAATCAGGCACTATTTGGATAGTTACCAAATAGTGCCTAAAAATGGGTTTTGAACGCATTTACTAATCCAGATTTGTTTAAATTGGTCATGTATGGTCACCTTAAATTTCAAAAGTCCAATCATAATTGGTTATAAAATGAAAAGTCTAAAATATATGGGTTGAAATGGAATTTAAGGCCAACTCATTTCCAAACCACTTGACAAAGCGTTCAGACTATTTTCTCTCTTGCTGGTGTGCTTGATCCATCGGCGGCCACTGCCCAGTCTCCAACTCCACTTCACACACTCTCCCCTTTATCTCCCTCTCCAAGCCAAGCAATCGTCCCCAACCTCCGTCTCTTCTGAAGGCCATGACAGCTTCGACGATGGGCCGGAGCAAGAACCGAGAGCTGCTCCAGAGGTGGAGGAGCCTCGGCACCGAGGCCATCCAAGCCGTGCAGGCGCTAGAGCAATTGAGCAACGAGGACCTGCGATAGCTCCAGCTAGTCCGCCTACAGCTGATTCTCCTTCCGGACTGTCGTCCAAGGAAGGGACTGACTTTTCCATAGGTTCTATGTTGTCCCATGGAACTCCAATTTGCAAAGCAAACTCCATCTTCATTGCATAGAGGAAGTGAACTTAGGGCATGCTTTAGAGTAAATAGCTCTGTTTTCCAGTATCACACGTAAAATCGTATAACAGCTCGTTGTAGGGAGTGAGCTTCCCTTAATTTTTTTTATTTTCATGGCAGAGAGAAATAAATTTTTATTACATAGAACATCAATCTATTTTCTCGTATTATGGGTGGACCCCTGAATTAGTTGGTCCTATTTTTTTCAAGTGCTGCCAATGAACATGTGATATTAATCTTGAGCGATGGTCCAGTTAATGTTGGCACACTAGCACGACCCCGAAGCGATGACAAAGTTGGCATATCCTTTATGTCGTACTTTTTTCTGATCAACAAAATCCGATGTGAATCCTCTAGTAACCATGATGCTTTGAAGTGCCATAAATAATCCCTTATTTCATTTGTCTAGTTTTGGTATATGTTATTCTAGTTTACAATATAAGAAACCACCTATTAAATATGTACATCAACGGAAACAAGATCGAAAATGATGCTATGTCCATATATACAAATAAAGACGTGATCTTAATTGAGCGTTGATCTAGATAAACATTTTCAACAGCACAAAGAGGAGATGATGTAATATGCTTTCATGGAAAGGCGAAATTTCATTTGTGATTTTTTTGTTGAAAAGAATTATATTCATTATTTAAAAGGATACATTAGAAGTACATAAGTTTCGTAACAAAGTGAATCAAAGCCGAGTAAGGTCTATTATAATGAAATAAAAATCCAAATCCATAAACTAAAGAGAATCAATTGAACACTGGTAGGGTTAATCACAAGTTCATTACACAATAATAGATCTATCAAGCAAAATAACTTGTGGCAAATCAATCGATCTCGGATCTTCATCAATTACGAATACACACTAGAAATTCCTCCTCCAGCAATTACGATGTAGCTAGTTTATAGTGCATGCCTAAGATTGGCTTTCTGGATCATCGATGTACAAAGACAATCAAAATAAGTTGAACAAACACAAATCTAATAGTTGGGAGAGCAAATCTTCGTGGTTCAGCAAGACATCGGAGTTCATGCCATCACCATTGAAGCTAAAGGCAACGAACTTATATATAGATATAACACAGAGGCATTGTATTCTTGAAGTTATATTTATACTCCCAGATTTATATCAGGTGAGAATAGCTCCTAATATAAAAATTAAATCGAGAGAGTTCAAATTCTCAAATTTAAAACTAAATCGAGAGAAGACATTTCCTAGATCTAAATTGGAAGAGAAGAATAGAAAAAAAAAAGAAAAAAAAAAAAGTTACAATATAAGGGTGTGTTTCTTTCACGAAAAATTAGCGATTTAGAAAATATTTTTCAAAAAATAAATGTTTATCTTGCTTATAAAAATAAATGGATGAAAAATTTATTTATTACCCACAAAAATAATTAATCTTAAATTGTTATTAATAATAAAAATATTTCTATTGATTAATTCTTCCAAATAATATAAGTAATCGTTTTTTCGAATCACTCATTTTTCGCGAAACTGACGTATCCTAATAGTCTTAAATGACATCGTTATCCCGAAATCTCACTCCATGCATATTATAAATATATATAGAACGATGGGATATAAAAGTGAGAATCTGAAAACCAAATTCATCTCCATTTTCCTCACAACAAGCGGGCTATTTCCTTTTCTTTTTCTTTTATAAAATAAAAAATAATTTCATCTCGCTCTGTGTATGGCGTAAAGTCTGCTTCTTCCCTCCGCGGGAACGAAAAGCTCAATGGCATAATCGTCGTCGTCGTCACGAAAATCTTGAACTTTCATCCAAATGCTTCTCCAAAATCGCGCCTCCATCGCCAAATCATTCTCAACCTCAGCGAACATCCTTCCTTGGAGAGCTCAGATCGAGCAGCATCAGCTGGCCTCGCAGATCTTCGCCCTCCTCCTGCAGAGGCGAAACTGGGCACCTCTTCTTGAAATCGTCGACCTCCCTTCCCGCCTGAACCCATCTCTCTTCCTCCGCGTCCTGCGCAGAATCGTGACGAACCCTTGAATATCTCTCGGTTTCTTCAACTGGGTCGGGACCAGATTGGGTTTTGGAGCGGACCTCAGGTCTTGCTGCCACATCATCCGTGTGCTGTATTTTTTTTTTTTTTTTTGGGTGGGGGGCTTAAATTAGCTGATAAGCATTATGCCGGAATCTTCCTTTCAAAAATTACCGTTATCCGATCATGATAACGATGCCTTAACATATCACTCATTCATAGATTTATTGTCTAGCCGGAAAAAAAAAAAAAAAAAACCCACAGACGTAATGTTTAATGTCTAGCCCTGAATTCTCTGTTGTTGTGGAATTGTTTCCATATGATGTATAATTGCTTTGGTACTCTACAAGACATCAGCAACTTTAGATAATACATTGATCTTAACATACGTGAAATGCATAAAGCTTTTGTTGTGCACTCTGATTCGAGAAGCTCGATCTCTCCTACTCTCCTCAATTCAATCAATCTGCAAACACCAAGTACCAAACACATTTTACATTTTCTAGAAAAGTATTATGGCCAAAGAAACTGTTTAAGTCTCGAATAGCGATTAAGTGTATTTTTTTTTTTTTGGGCAATAAAATCAGAAAGATATATTTACTTTTGATTTGCTAAAAAAAGATGTAAATTTTTTGGTCAATGATTAGAAGTGTTAGCATTACATGCTGTCTATCTCTCGCATAAATTTGTTGCTAAATGCTTCTAGAGAGTACTTCTCTCCGTCCTTTGCTCTTACTAAGTTTATTTTATCTAGAACGATATCAAACAATATACATGAGACCAATGAGTTTGCTCGATGTTAGAATTCCTTCTAATTGACAAAGATGGTATTTGTGTAGTAGGAAAGATTAACGGCTTTTGGCTGCATATAGTAACCATGAGGTTGATCATGTGACTTTGAACATTTTATCAGCGAATTCAATAATGACATTGAATATCGGTCGTCGAATTGCCGCGTTCAGAATTTTGATTAAGTAAATTAATCAATCTTTGAGTTTCGATACAATAGTTATTCTTAAAAGTCAAGTAATGATTAAATGGTATGCATTGTCACATTAGAGAAATATACAATTTCTACCTAACCTTCCATTTATCAGATTTCTTGGAATGGAAATGTTATGAATGCAAAATATGCAAGTGAATCCACAATAATGAGAATGACCAACTCTTTGCCTATTTATACTGTTCTCATCTTTTGATGGTCCAAGCTTCAATATCTTGTTCTTCTTGAGCCACAATCTTGCCACTCACCTCATATATGACCATCTCCATCAACAAATGATGAAGTTGTTCCGTCAACCACTATAGTTTTTTTCTCAAAAAACATATCGATGCATCTAATGGTTATCCATTTGTTTTGTCAAATATTATGTCCACGTACAAAAAAAGACTCTCCTAATTCAATGGGAGATGCATCATCAATCATGCGCTCTATCTTTGAAAAGTCGGATTAGCGATCTACCAAAATATGCTACTTGCATAACTTCGTCTCGTCCAAGGTATGAATTTCCAAAAGTAACATCTTGTTAGATTAATTATTTTTGTCTTAATCCAACTACTTACCTTTCCTACTCGCGATTTGGAATTGATCTAACTTTCTATTGCTCAGTTATTGTAGCTTTTGCTGGCTCTCTTGGCGGATAACATCAAGAGCTTGCCGGGGACTCCATCAAAAAGAAGAGACGACTCGAAGTTTATCTAGACATTAAAAATGGGTTTTGAACCCATTTACTAACCCAGAATTCCTTGAATTGGTCATACATGGTGATCTTGAATATCAAAAGTCCAGTCATAATGGGTTATAAAATGAAAAGTGTAAAATAAATGGGTAAATGGAATTTAAGACCGACTCATTTCCAAACCACTTGACAAAGCGTTCAGACTATTTTCTCTCTTGCTGGTGTGCTTGGTCCAGCGATGGACACTGCCCAATCTCTAACTCCACTTCACACACTCTCCCCCTTATCTCCCTCTCCAAGCCAAGCAATCGTCCCCAACCTCCGTCTCTTCTGAAGGCCACGACAGCTTCGACGGTGGGCCGGAGCAAGAACCGAGAGCTGCTCCAGAGGTGGAGGGCCCTCGGCATCAAGGCCATCCAAGCCGTGCAGGCGCTAGAGCAATTGAGCAACGAGGACCTGCGATAGCTCGAGCTAGTTCGCCTGCAGCCGATTCTCCTTCCGGACTTTCATCCAAGGAAGGGATTGACTTTTGCATAGGTTCTATGTTGTCCCATGGAACTCCAATTTGCAAAGCAAACTCCATCTTCATTGCAGAGAGGAAGTGAACTTAGGGCATGCTTCAGAGTAAATAGCTTTGTTTTCTAGTATCACATGTAAAATCTTATAACAGCTCGTTGTAGGAAGTGAGCTTCCCTTGATTTTTTTTTCCATGGCCGAGAGAAATAAATTTTTATTACAAAAAACATCAATCTATTTTCTTGTATTATGGGCGAACCCCTGAATTAGTTGGTCCTATTTTTTTCAACTGCTGCCAATGAACATGTGATATCAATATCGAGCGATGGTCCAGTTAATGTTGGCACACTAGCACGACCCAAAGCAATGACAAAGTTGGCATATCTTTTATATCGTACTTTTCTTTTATTAACAAAATCCGATGTAGATCCTCTTGTAACTGTGATGCTTTGAAGTGCCATAAATAATCCGTTATTTCATTTATCTAGTTTTGGTATATGTTATTCTAGTTTACAATATAAGAAACCACCTATTAAATATGTACATCAATGGAAACAAGATCGAGAATGATGCAGTGTCCATTAGGGGTGAGCACAGTTCTCGGGTAGAACCGGAAACCGGAGAACCGCACCGAAGGATCCGGTTCGGTTCCCGGTTCCAAAGAGACCGGTTCCGGTTCCCGGTTCCCCTTTTCTGGGAACCGGCGTTCTCGGTTCCGGTCATATAATTCAAAAAAAAAAAAAAAAACCCTAACTTCCCCCACAGATTTCCCCCTCTGCGGATTCTTCCCCCTTCCCCTTTCTTTTCTCCCATTTTCCCTCCTCACGTCACTTCTTGCCCCCCCCAACTTTTTCTTTTCTTCTCTCTCCCTCTCTTCTCTTTCCGGTTCTGGTTCCGAATCGCCTAGGGTTTCCTGGATTGCTCTCTCTCTCTCTCTAGAATCCTCCGTTTCTTTCTCAACGAGCGCCTCCTCCCGGCGCCGTCTTTGATCTCCTGCTTTCCGGGACCTGATCCGCGCAACGCCCTCTGTTTCGTGGCCACTCTGATTCGGAGCTTCGATCGAGCACTCGTCGCCGTCAATTAGTTCCCGCTCTTCTTCTTCTGATCTCTTTCTTGTTTTTTGTGGCTTGAGAGAGCGAGAGAGAGAGAGAGGGAAGGGGAAAATGGTGAGGGGGAAGACGAGATGAAGAGGATAGAGAACGACACGAGCAGGTGACGTTCTCGAAGCGCAGAATGGGCTCGAAGAAGGCCTTCGAGCTCTCCGTCCTCTGCGACGCCGAGGTTGCACTCATCTTCTCCCCGAGGGGCAAGCTCTATGAGTTCTCGAGCTTGACGAGATGGTAGGTTTTCCTCCGCATTTTTGCTCGTCTTCACTAGCGATCCACCTCCCTCGCTCGGCGCCGAAGCCCCGACGCCCCGCTGCTGGGTCCTCCCTCGCTCCACCGCCGCTGCAACCAGACGCCGTAAGCCACCATTCCCGCCTCGACGCTCTGTTGCTGTCTCCGCCTCTGCTCCAACGACCCGACGCCAGCGGTCGCGGCCCGACGCCGTTGCCCAAAGACCCGACCGACCGTCCCCCGCTCGGCGCTAGAAGCCCCGACGCCCCGCCGGGTCCTCCCTCGCTCCCCGACGCCCCGCAAGTGCATGCCGCTTTATTCTTGGTTGTGAATGCTGGTAGAGCTAAGTTGCGATGTGTCGACTTCCTCATTATTGTGAATTATATAATACTTTTGAGGCTTTATTCCCCTTGTTTTCTCTTGACTAAGTGTGTATCTCCAAGTTTGCCCTCTCTCCTTGTTCTAACCCTCTTTGTGTCAGTTTCCACATTTGAGTTGACCCTCCGCGGATGATTTCTGACTTTTAATATGGTTGCACTTATGCCTTGCTTCTCATGCAAAACTCGTTTCGCGATGATAATATATTAAAGGTCTTACTATGGCAAGTTTGTTGGTGCCATGCCATTTTCGGGAGCGAAATTGGGTATGATGGATGGAGGCTCGATTTTGTTAGAGGCTTTTGGGGTGGCTATGTCAAAGACTACTTGGATGCTAGTGAACCTTACTTTGCTGTTGGTGAGTACTGGGATTCCCTCAGCTATACATATGGAGAAATGGATCACAATCAAGATAGGCACTTTTTTAGATGTTCTGGAAGCATAGACACTCTGATTAAGTGCACTGACTCTAGATAGAGGAAATTCATTCGGTGTTTTGTTTTTCTTTTTGGATGAGTATGTATACCATGTCAATTAATTTGTTCATGTTATGCTTAAATTAGAGATGTACAGCTATTACACTACCGGACCCATTTGTTATTCAAGTAGTTATTCTCTTGGATGTTGCCGGTGAAGGAGAACTGTAGACTAAAACTCAGGCTCTAACCCTTGAATTATGTACTGATCTGCACTTGATGAATCTCACTAATTAGGTTGCTGAAGGACAGACTTTTATAGATTACTTGTATGAGCATTAACTGTACCGCTGATTATCTTGAAGCAAAAGCTTTTGATTCGATTCTCTCTTTGTGCTTTCTAACCGAATTAAAGGATTTAACTTGGCAGAAAGTGCCATTACCTCAACCAACAAATTTATAGAATCTGTAGAGATTGTTACCCTTCTTCAAGTTTCAATTATGTGTGCCTGATGTTTCAACAGTCATCCATTAGCCAACATCTGGCATTATTGATAATTGTAATTTTTAATTTGTCAACAGGTTAAGCGTAGCAAAACTTCTTCACGGACTTACAAAAAAGATTTCTATGTTTTGATAAAAACATATGGTTTGAGAAGAAAGATCGGTGACAACCAGCATCTCGACAGTGCTGAAGATTCCGATAATATACGCGTACGTTATAATTCAACTCTGAAAATGAACTAAAAAAAAAAAAAAAAAAACCTGTTGGAACACGGAACCGACCCCGGAACCCGTGACCGGGTAGGTTCCAGGTTCTTGGTTTTGACGGGTAGGTTCCAGGTTCCAAATTTTTTGGAACCTGTACCCGAGGGTAGGTTCCAGGTTTCAGACGGAACCGAACCGGAACCTGGAACCGCTCACCCCTAGTGTCCATAAATACAAATAAATACCTTATCTTAATTGAGCATTGATCTAGATAAACATTTTAAACGGCACAAAGAGGAGATGATGTAATATGCTTTCATGGAAAGGCGAAATTTCATTTGTGATCTTTTTGTCGAAAAGAATTATATTCATTATTTAAAAGGATACATTAGAGGTACATAAATTTTGTAACAAAGTGAATCGAAGCCGAGTAAGGTTTAGTATAGTGAAATACAAATCCAAATCCATAAAATAAAGAGAATCCATCAAACATCGGTAGGGTTAATCACAAGTTTGTTACACAATAATGGATCTATCAAGCAAAATAACTTATGGCAAATCAGTGTATCTCGGATCTTCATCAATTATAAATACACATCAGAAATTCCTCCTCCAACAATTACGACGTAGCTAGTTTACAGTGCATGCCTAAGATTGGCTTTCTTTGGATCATTGCCGTGCAAAGACAATCAAAATAAGTTGAACAAACACAAATCTAATAGTTGGGAGAGCAAATCTTCATGGTTCAACAAGACATCGGAGTTCATGCCATCACCATTGTAGCTGAAGGCAAATAACTTATATACAGATATAACACAGAGGCATTGCATCCTTGAGTTATATTCATACTCCCACATTTATATCTGGCGAGAATAGCTCCTAATATAAAAATTAAATCGAGAGAGTTCCAATTCTCAAATTTAAAACTAGATCAAGAGAAGACATTTCCTAGATCTAAATTAAAAGAGAAGAAAAGAAAAAAAGAAAAAAAGAAAAAGGTTAGAGTATAAGGGTGTGTTTCTTTCGCGAAAAATTAGCGATTTAGAAAATATTTTTTGAAAAATAAATGTTTATCTTGCTTACAAAAATAAATGGATGAAAATTTTATTTATTGCCCACAAAAATAATTAAGCTTGAATTGTTGTCAATAATGAAAATATTTTTGTTGATTAATTCTTCCAAATAATATAAGTAATTGTTTTTCAAAAATATTTTTCAAATCGCTCATTTTTATCCTAAAAGTCTTGAATGACACCGTTATCCCAAAATCTCTATCCATGCATATTATAAATATATATATAGAATGATGGGATATAAAAGTGAGAATCTGGAAACCAAATTCATCTCCATTTTCCTCACAACAAGCGGGCTATTTCCTTTTCTATTTCTTCTGATAAAATAAAAAATAATTTCATCTCGCTCTGTTTATGGTGTGAAGTCTGCTTCTTCCCTCCGCCGGAACGAAAAGCTCAATGGCATCATCGTCATCGTCGTCCCGAAAATCTTGAACTTTCATCCAAATGCTTCTCCAATATCGTGCCTCCATCGCCAAATCATTCTCAACCTCGGCGAACATCCTCCCTTGGAGAGCTCAGATCGAGCAGCATCAGCTGGCCTCGCAGATCTCCGCCCTCCTCCTGTAGAGGCGAAACTGGGCACCTCTTCTTGAAACCCTCGACCTCCCTCCCCGCCTGAACCCATCTCTCTTCCTCCGCGTCCTGCGCAGAATCGAGACGAACCCTCGAATATCTCTCGGTTTCTTCAACTGGGTCGAGACCAGATTGGGTTCTGGAGCGGACCTCAGGTCTTGCTGCCACATCATCCGAGTGCTGTATTTTTTTTTTTTTTTGGCTTAAATTAGCTGATTAGCATTATGCCGGCATCTTCCTTTCAAAAATTACCGTAATCCTATCATGATAACGATGCCTTAACATATCACTCATTCATAGATTTATTGTCTAGCCAAAAAAAAAAAACCAAAGACGTAATGTTTAATGTCTAGCCCTGGATTCTCTGTTGTTGTGGAATTGTTTCCATATAATGTATAATTGCTTTGGTACTCTACAAGACATCAGCAACTTCAGAAAATACATTGATCTAAGAATGCACTATTTATCTTAACATACGTGAAATACATAAAGCTTTTGTTGTGCACTTTGATCCGAGAAACTCGAGCTCTCCTACTCTCCTCAATTCAATCAATCTGCAAATGCAAAGTACCAAACACATTTTGCATTTTTTAGAAAATTATTATGGCCAAAGAAACTGTTTAAGTCTTGAATAGCAATAATTGTATTTTTTTTTTTTTTGGCAATAAGATCAGAAGGATATATTTACTTTTGATTTTGCTAAAAAAAGATGTATTTTTTTGGGTCAATAATTAGAAGTGTTAGCATTACATGCTATCTACCTCTCGTGTAAATTTGTTGCTAAATGCTTCTAGAGAGTACTTCTCTCCTTCCTTTGCTCTTACTAAGTTTATTTTATCTAGAACCATATCAAATGATATACATGAGACTAATGACTTTGCTCGATGTTGGAATTCCTTTTAATTGACAAAGATGGTATTTATGTAGTAGGAACGATTTACGGCTTTTGGCTGCATATAGTAACCATGAGGTTGATTACGTGACTTTGAGCATTTTCTCAGCGAATTCAATAATGGCATTGAATATCAATCGTCGAATTGCCATGTCTAAAATTTTGATTAAGTAAATTAATCAATCTTTAAGGTTCGATATAATGGTTATCCTTAAAAGTCAAGTAATGATAAAATGGCAAGCATTGTCACATTAGAGGAATATACAATTTCTACCTAACCTACCATTTATCAGATTTCTTGGTATGGGAATGTTATGAATGCAAAATATGCAAGTGAATCCACCAATAATGAGAATGACCAACTCTTTGCCTATTTATACAGCTCTCATCTTTTGATGCTCCAAGCTTCAATATCTTATTCCTCTTGAACCACAATCTTGCCACTCTCATATGTGACCATCTCTATCAACAAATGATGAAGTTGTTCCGTGGACCACTATAGCTTTTTTCCTCAAAAAACCTATTGATGCATCTAATGATTATCCATTTGTTTTGCCAAATATTATGTCCACATACAAAAAACTCTCGTAATTTAGCGTTAGAGGCATCATCATGCACTCTATCTCTGAAAAGTCGGATCAATGATCTACCAAAATATGCTACTTGCATGACTTCGTCTCTTCAAAGGTATGAACTTCCAAAAGTAACATCTTATCGAATTAATTATTTTTGTCTTAATTCGACTACTTACCTTTCCTACTTGTGATTTGGAATTGATCTAACTTTCTATTGCTCAGTTATTGTAGCTTTTGCCGGCTCTCTTGGTGGATAACATTAAGAGCTTGCCAGGACTCCATCAAAAGGAAGAGACGACTCGAAGTTTAATCTAGACTTTAAAAATGGGTTTTGAACCCATTACTAACCTAGAATTGCTTGAATTGGTCATGTTGGATCACCTAAAGATTCAAAAGTCCAGTCATAATTGCTTATAAAATGAAAAGTCTAAAATATATGGGTTGAAATGGAATTTAAGGCCAACTCATTTCCAAACCACCTGACAAAGCGTTCAGACTATTTTCTCTCTTTCTCTCTTGCTGGTGTGCTCGGTCCAACGATGGACACTGCCCAGTCTCAAACTCCACTTCACACACTCTCCCCCTTGTCTCCCTCTCCAAGCCAAGCAATCGTCCCCAGCCTCCGTCTCTTCTGAAGGCCATGACAGCTTCGACGGTGGGCCGGAGCAAGAACCGAGAGCTGCTCCAGAGGTGGAGGACCCTCGGCATCAAGGCCATCCAAGCCGTACAGGCGCTAGGGCAATTTAACAACGAGGACCTGCGATAGCTCAAGCTAGTTCGCCTACAGCCGATTCTCCTTCCGGACTGTCGTCCAAGGAAGGGACTGACTTTTGTACAGGTTCTATGTTGTCCCATGGAACTCCAATTTGCAAAGCAAACTCCATCTTCATTGCATAGAGCAAGTGAACTTAGGGCATGCTTTAGAGTAAATAGCTCTGTTTTCTAGTATCACATGAAAAATCGTATAACAGCTCGTTCTAGGGAGTGAGCTTCCCTTAATTTTTTTCTTTCATGGCTGAGAGAAATAAATTTTTATTACATAAAACATCAATCTATTTTCTCGAATTATGGGCGGACCCCTGAATTAGTTGGTCCTATTTTTTTAAAGTGTTGCCAATGAACATGTGATATTAATCTCGAGCGATGCTCCAGTTAATGTTAGCACACTAGCACGACCCCGAAGCAATGACAAAGTTGGCATATCTTTTATGTCGTACTTTTTTCTTATCAACAAAATCTGATGCAGATCCTCTAGTAACCGTGATGTTTTGAAGTGCCATAAATAATCGGTTATTTCGTTTTGGGAAAAGACCACCAAAAACCCAAAACTTTGTCCAAAGTGACAAATTTACTCCAAGCTTTTTTTTTTTTTTTTGGTGATATAAAAAACCCGAACTTTGCCAATCGTGACACATTTACCCCAATTTTTTTTTTTCATGATATAAAAAATCATGAACTTATATCCGTGTGATATATTTACACTAAATTATATGGTATTTTGGTCTTTTACTTTTTATTTTATTTTTTTTATTTTTCTTCTTCTTCTCTCTTCCCTTTGGAGCCGGCAGAGGGAAGAGAGAAGAAGAAAACAAAAGGAAAAAAAAAGAGATGAAAATGCCTTGGTTAGGTAAATGTGTCGGGGTTTGTAAAATTTGGGATTTTTAATGTTACAAAAAAAAAATTGGGATAAATTTATCACTTTGGGCAAAGTTTAGGATTTTTGGTGGTTTTTTCCCTTTCATTTTTCTAGTTTTGGTATATGTTTATAATATAAGAAACCACATATTAAATATGTACATCAATGGAAACAAGATCGAGAATGATGTTGTGTCCATAAATACAAATAAAGACGTGATCTTAATTGAGCGTTGATCTAGATAAACATTTTAAACGGCACAAAGAGGAGATGATGTAATATGCTTTCATGGAAAGGTGGAATTTCATATGTGATCTTTTTGTCGAAAAGAATTATATCCATTATTTAAAAGGATACACTAGAGGTACATAAATTTCGTAACAAAGTGAATCGAAGCCAAATAAGGTTTAGTATAGTGAACTACAAATCCAAATCCATAAAATAAAGAGAATCAATTGAACACTGGTAGGGCTAATCACAAGTTCGTTACACAATAATGGATCTATCAAGCAAAAAAACTTGTGGAAAATCAATGGATCTTGGATCTTCGTCAATTATGAATACACATTAGAAATTCCTCCTCCAGCAATTACGGCATAGGTAGTTTACAATGCATGCCTAAGATTGGCTTTCTCTAGATCATCGCTATACAAAGACAATCATAATAAGTTGAACAAACACAAATCTAATAGTCGGGAGAGCAAATCTTTGTGGTTCAGCAAGACATCGGAGTTCATGCAATCACCATTGAAGCTGAAGGCAAAGAATTTATATACAGACATAACATAGAGGCATCGCATCCTTGAAATTATATTTATACTCTTGGATTTATATCAGGTGAGAATAACTCCTGATATAAAAATTAAATCGAGCGAATTCAAACTCTCAAATTTAAAATTAGATCGAGAGAAGATATTTCCTAGATCTAAATTGGAAGAGAAGAATAGAAAAAAAAAAAAAAAAAAGGGAAAAAAAGGAGAGGTTAGAATATAATGGTGTGTTTCTTTCGCGAAAAATTAGCGATTTAGAAAATATTTTTCAAAAAATAAATGTTTATCTTGATAAAAATAAATGGATGAAAAATTTATTTATTGCCCACAAAAATAATTAATCTCAAATTGTTATCAATAATAAAAATATTTCTATTGATTAATTCTTCCAAATAATATAAGTAATCATTTTTTGAAAAATACTTTTCGAATCACTCATTTTTTTGCGAAACTGACGTATCCTAATGGTCTTGAATGACATTGTTATCCCGCAATCTCGCTCCATGCATATTGTAAATATATATAGAATGATGGGATATAAAAGTGAGAATCTGAAAACCAAATTCATCTCCATTTTCCTCACAACAAGCGGGCTATTTCCTTTTCTTTTTCTTTTTATAAAATAAAAAATAATTTCATCTCGATCTGTGTATGGTGTGAAGTCTGCTTCTTCCCTCCGCCGGAACGAAAAGCTCAATGGCATCGTCGTTGTCGTCGTCCCAAAAATCTTGAACTTTCATCCAAATGCTTGTCCAATATCGTGCCTCCATCGCCAAATCATTCTCAACCTCGGCGAACATCCTCCCTTGGAGAGCTCAGATCGAGCAGCATCAGCTGGCCTCGCAGATCTCCGCCCTCCTCCTGTAGAGGCGAAACTGGGCACCTCTTCTTGAAACCCTCGACCTCCCTTCCCGCCTGAACCCATCTCTCTTCCTCCGCGTCCTGCGCAGAATCGAGACGAACCCTCGAATATCTCTCGGTTTCTTCAACTGGGTCGGGACCAGATTGGGTTTTGGAGCGGACCTCAGGTCTTGCTGCCACATCATCCGTGTGCTGTATTTTTATTTTTATTTTTTTGGGCTTAAATTAGCTGACTAGCATAATGCCGGCATCTTCCTTTCAAAAATTACCGTAATCCGATCATGATAACGATGCCTTAACATATCACTCATTCATAGATTTGTTGTCTAGTCGGAAAAAAAAAAAAAACCACAGAAGTAATGTTTAATGTCTAACCCTGAATTCTCTGTTGTTGTGAAATTGTTTCTATATGATGTATAATTGCTTTGGTACTCTACAAGACATCAGCAACTTTAGATAATACATTGATCTAAGAATGCACTATTTATCTTAACATACGTGAAATACATAAAGCTTTTGTTGTGCACTTTGATCCGAGAAGCTCGATCTTTCCTACTCTCCTCAATTTCAATTCAATCGATTTGCAAACGCGAAGTACCAAACACATTTTACATTTTTTAGAAAAGTATTATGGCCAAATAAACTCTTTATGTCTCGAATAGCGATAAGTGTATTTATTTTTTTGGGGTAATAAAACCAGAAGGATATATTTACCTTTGATTTGCTAAAAAAGATGTATTTTTTTTTTTTTGGTCAATAATTAGAAGTGTTAGCATTCATGCTATCTATCTCTCGTGTAAATTTGTCGCTAAATGCTTCTAGAGAGTACTTCACTCCTTCCCTTGCTCTTAGTAAGTTTATTTTATCTAGAACCATATCAAACAATATACATGAGACCAATGAGTTTGCTTGATGTTGGAATTCCTTCTAATTGACAAAAACGGTATTTATGTAGTAGAAACGATTTACGGCTTTTGGCTACATATAGTAACCATAAGGTTGATTATGCAACTTTGAGCATTTTCTCAGCGAATTCAATAATGGCATTTAATATCGATCGTCGAATTGCCGCGTCTAAAATTTTGATTAAGTAAATTAATCAATCTTTAAGGTTCGATATAATGGTTATCCTTAAAAGTCAAGTAATGATAAAATGGCATGCATTGTCACATTAGAGGAATATACAATTTCTACCTAACCTACCATTTATCAAATTTCTTGGTCAGGGAATGTTATGAATGCAAAATATGCAAGTGAATCCACCAATAATGAGAATGACCAACTCTTTGCCTATTTATACAGCTCTCATCTTTTAACGCTCCAAGCTTCAATATCTTACTCATCTCGAGCCACAATCTTGCCACTCTCCTCATATATGACCATCTCTATCAACAAATGATGAAGTTGTTCTGTCAACCACTATAGTTTTTTTCCTCAAAAATCTATTTATGCATCTAATGGTTATCCATTTGTTTTGTCAAATGTTGTGTCCACATACAAAAAACTCTCCTAATTTAGCGGGAGATGCATCATTGCGCTATATCTCTGAAAAGTCGGATCAGCGATCTACCAAAATATGCTACTTGCATGACTTCGTTCGTCAAAGGTATGAATTTCCATAAGTAACATCTTGTTAGATTAACTATTTTTGTCTTAGTTCGACTACTTACCTTTCCTACCCGCGATTTGGCATTGATCTTTCTATTGCTCAGTTATTGTAGCTTTGGCCGGCTCTCTTGGTGGATAACATTAAGAGCTTGCCAGGGACTTCATCAAAAAGAAGAGACGAGTCGAAGTTTGTTCAAGTTATTAAAAATGGGTTTTGAACCCATTTACTAATCCAGATTTGTTTAAATTGGTCATGTATGGTCACCTTAAATTTCAAAAGTCCAGTCATAATCGGTTATAAAATGAAAAGTCTAAAATAAATGGATTGAAATGGAATTTAAGACCAACTCATTTCCAAACCACTTGACAAAGCGTTCAGACTATTTTCTCTCTTGCTGGTGTGCTTGGTCCGGCGGCAGCCACTGCCCAGTCTCCAACTCCACTTCACACACTCTCCCCTTTATCTCCCACTCCAAGCCAAGCAATCGTCCCCAACCTCCGTCTCTTCTGAAGGCCATGACAGCTTTGACGGTGGGCCGGAGCAAGAACCGGGAGCTGCTCCAGAGGTGGAGGGCCCTCGGCATCGAGGCCATCCAAGCCGTGCAGGCGCTAGAGCAATTGAGCAACGAGGACCTGCGATAGCTCGAGCTAGTTCGCCTACAGCCGATTCTCCTTCCGGACTGTCGTCCAAGGAAGGGACTGACTTTTGCATAGGTTCTATGTTGTCCCATGGAACTCCAATTTGCAAAGCAAACTTCATCTTCATTGCATAGAGGAAGTGAACTTAGGGCATGCTTTAGAGTAAATAGCTTTGTTTTCCAGTATCACATGTAAAATCGTATAACAGCTCGTTGTAGGGAGTGAGCTTCCCTTAATTTTTATTTTTTTTATTTTCATGGCTGAGAGAAATAAATTTTTATTACATAAAACATCAATCTATTTTCTCGTATTATGGGTGGACCCCTGAATTAGTTGGTCCTATTTTTTTCAAGTGTCGCCAATGAACATGTGATATTAATCTCAAGCGATGGTCTAGTTAATGTTGGCACACTAGCACGACCCTGAAGCGATGACAAAGTTGGCATATCCTTTATGTCGTACTTTTTTCTGATCAACAAAATCCGATGTGGATCCTCTAGTAACCATGATGCTTTGAAGTGCCATAAATAATCCCTTATTTCATTTTTCTAGCTTTGGTATATGTTATTCTAGTTTACAATATAAGAAACCACCTATTAAATATGTACATCAATGGAAACAAGATCAAGAATGATGCTGTGTCCATAAATACAAATAAAGACGTGATCTTAATTGAGCGTTGATCTAGATAAACATTTTCAATAGCACAAAGAGGAGATGATGTAATATGCTTTCATGGAAAGGCGAAATTTCATTTGTGATTTTTTTGTCGAAAAGAATTATATTCATTATTTAAAAGGATACATTAGAAGTACATAAGTTTCGTAACAAAGTGAATCGAAGCCGAGTAAGGTCTATTATAGTGAAATAAAAATCCAAATCCATAAACTAAAGAGAATCAATTGAACACTGGTAGGGTTAATCACAAGTTCGTTACACAATAATAGATCTATCCAGCTAAATAACTTGTGGCAAATCAATCGATTTCGGATCTTCATCAATTATGAATACACATTAAAAATTCCTCCTCCAGCAATTATGACGAAGCTAGTTTACAGTGCATGCCTAAGATTGGCTTTTTCTGGATCATCGCCGTACAAAGACAATCAAAATAAGTTGAACAAACACAAATCTAATAGTTGGGAGAGCAAATCTTCGTGGTTCAGCAAGACATCGGAGTTCATGCCATCACCATTGAAGCTGAAGGCAATGAACTTATATATAGATATAACACAGAGGCATTGCATCCTTGAAGTTATATTTATACTCCCAAATTTTTATATCAGGTGAGAATAGCTCCTAATATAAAAAATTAAATCGAGAGAGTTCAAATTCTCAAATTTAAAACTAAATCGAGAGAAGTCATTTCCTAGATCTAAATTGGAAGAGAAGAATAGAAAAAAAAAAAGCAAAAAAAAAAAAAAAAGGTTAGAATATAAGGGTGTGTTTCTTTCGCGAAAAGTTAGCGATTTAGAAAATATTTTTCAAAAATAAATGTTTATCTTTCTTACAAAAATAAATTGATGAAATATTTATTTATTGCCCACAAAAATAATTAAGCTTAAATTGTTGTCAATAATGAAAATATTTATGTCGATTAATTCTTCAAAATAATATAAGTAATCGTTTTTCAAAAAATATTTTTGTAATCGCTCGTTTTTATCCTAAAAGTCTTGAATGACATTGTTATCCCAAAATCTCTATCCATGCATATTATAAATATATATAGAATAATGGGATATAAAAGTGACAATCTGGAAACCAAATTCATCTCCATTTTCCTCAGAACAAGTGGGCTATTTCCTTTTCTATTTCTTCTGAAAAAATAAAAAATAATTTCATCTCGCTCTGTGTATGGTGTGAAGTCTGCTTCTTCCCTCCGCCGGAACGAAAAGCTCAATGGCATCGTCGTCGTCGTTGTCGTTGTCCCGAAAATCTTGAACTTTCATCCAAATGCTTCTCCAAAATCGCGCCTCCATCACCAAATCATTCTCAACCTCAGTGGAACATCCTCCCCTGGAGAGCTCAGATCGAGCAGCATCAGCTGGCCTCGCAGATCTCCGCCCTCCTCTTGCAGAGGCGAAACTGGGCACCTCTTCTTGAAACCCTCGACCTCCCTTCCCGCCTGAACCCATCTCTCTTCCTCCGCGTCCTGCGCAGAATCGAGACGAACCCTCGAATATCTCTCGGTTTCTTCAACTAGGTCGGGACCAGATTGGGTTAAATTAGCTGATTAGCATTATGCCGGCATCTTCCTTTCAAAAATTACCGTAATCCGATCATGATAACGATGCCTTAACATATCACTCATTCATAGATATTTCGTCTAGCCGAAAAAAAGAAAAGAAAAAAACAGACGTAATGTTTAATGTCTAGCCCTGAATTCTCTGTTGTTGTGGAATTGTTTCCATATGATGTATAATTGCTTTGGTACTCTACAAGACATCAGCAACTTTATATAATACATTGATCCAAGAATGCACTGTTTATCTAACATATGTGGAATGCATAAAGCTTTTGTTGGGCACTCTGATTCGAGAAACTTTTTTTTTTTTTTTTTGGTAAAGGTAAGAATATATTGATAAGCTTAGGACAAATGTACACAAACGGCACCAAAACTTACACTCTCAATGCGAACAAAAGAGTGGAAGGGAGCCGCGCAAAAGCCTCAAGAGGCAAGGACAGAAAGAGCGCAAACAACAGACACAACACAACCACCAGACCTCAATGGACGCCTGGGAATCCGTGAGCCAGAACATCCGCACTGGAGACGGCCGAGCAAGATCAAAAGATAAAAACCCAAAGGGTTACGTGAAGATAATAGGGTCGAGATTCCAACCCCTCTGAAGACGCCGATTCCTTGGATTGTCAGGGACATCCTTGTAGGTAATTGCTTTATCTTTAACCATCTTTATCAAATGGTTGTTCAAAGCGGGAATATCAAGAGATTCCCCTCGGAAAATCATAGCATTTCTCTTCTTCCAAATTAGATAGCAAAGAGCTCCAAAGGAATAGCGGGAAAGACTATGAAAGAAGTCCTTACCAGCAAGGAATTTCATAGCCCAAGCAAGGTTTTCCGCCCAAGTGCCGTTCCTCCACGGCAAATTGCACCTAGTTGCCCAAAAGTAGATAATGGTATTTGAAATATTGCAATCAAAGTACAAATGGTTGGTCGAGTCTGGCTGAGTATTACAAAAAGTGCAAGCCGAGTAATCAATCCTTCCATATGAGAGGAGAAGTGACTACGTTGGCAAGCGGTTTTTAGTAATAAGCCACAAAAGGAATTGAAACCGAGGGGCTACATCCTTATCCCACACAAAAGAAGTCCAAGGTGCTTTGGCTTTAGAAACTCTGATGACGTTCCAAGCAGAAGCTACGGAGAAGGCCCCCGAAGAATCTTGACGCCACACAAAACGATCGCTATCAACCGAAAGAGGAGGAAGCGAGAAACCACAATTCTCTAACCGGAATTTACAGGATCTACCAGCATTAGAATATAAAGAAGCCACAGTCGCCTTTGCAGGAACGTCGGGGTCCAACAAAAAAGATTGAGGAACTTGTAGATGAAGAGGGCCACAAGGCAACCAGCTATCGAACCACAATGAAGTAGACCGGCCGTCACCGACCTCCTAACCGAAGGATTGTCTACAACAGCCCCAAAGATGAAGGATCTTCTTCCAACTCCAGGAACAAACCGAAGGCTGAGGGGCAACCCAGAAGTTATGTTTCTTTAAAAAGTTGGAGTGTATCCAACGGCACCACAGAGATTCCTTATCCGTAAAGAGGATCCAAATAAATTTCAGCATTGAGGCTTTGTTACAGTCCTTGATAGACCGAATACCCAGGCCCCCTTCCTCCTTAGGCCAACAAACATCCGCCCATGAGACTTTTGCACCTCCCTTATCCAAGGAGGTGCCTTTCCAAAGAAATCTACGAAGAATGCTTTCAATCCCCAAGATAACCGAAGAGGGCAAGGTGAAGACACTAGCCCAAAAAGTCTGAATAGCGTGAAGCACTGACCTTATGAGCTGAAGTCTCCCAGCAAAAGAGAGGAACCTGTGGGACCAGGAGCTGGCACGCGCGGTAATGCGGTCAATTAACTGAGTACAGTCAGCCTTAGTCAACCTCTTTGAGATGATCGGCACTCTAAGATATCAAATCGGAAGTTTACCTTCCTGAAAGCCAAATGCTAGGAGGATTCTGTTGCACAAAGCAGGATTGCCTCCCGACAGAAAGATGTCGCTCTTATTTTTGTTGGGGAGAAGACCACTCCATGAAGAGAAAATGTCGAGGCTTCTTTTAAGGATCACAGCCGATTTCCAATCTGCTTGGCAAAAAAGGAACACATCGTCTGCAAAAAACAAATGAGTGAGCTTGGGAGACTTACATCTCCAATAACATTTGAACTCTTTAGCCAAAGACCTTTGGTTCAAAATTCCCGAGAAGATTTCCATGATCAATGTAAATAGATAAGGTGACATTGGGTCGCCCGCCTAAGGCCTCTCGCCTCCCGGGAAGAAGCCATGAAGCTCCCCATTAATAGAGATAGAGAATCTGGGTGTGCGTACACAAGCCATAATCCGGCGAATAATCCACAGAGGAAACCGGAAGGCAGTAAGGGTAAGCTCTAGGAAATCCCAGTCCATAGTGTCATAGGCCTTGCGAAAATCCACTTTGACTGCACATCTTGGGAGGTATGGGTCTAAGTAGAAGCCTACAAACAGCTCTTGAGCCAATAAGATATTATCCCTTATTCTTCTACCCTTCACAAACGCATTCTGGGACGGACTAACAATATCCTGAAGTACAGGCGCAATTCTATTGGCCAAGATCTTGGTGATAAGTTTATAGATAGTGTTGCAGCAAGCAATCGGTCTGAAGTCGTTTACTTCACAAGCATTCGGCACCTTGGGAATTAAAGTTAGGATAGTCGCATTAACTTCTTTAAGAAGACAACCTACTGAGAAGAAATCTTTCACAGCCTCTGTAACTAAAGAGCCCACGATACCCCAGCTACTTTTAAAGAATTCTGCTGTAAAACCATCTGGACCGGGGGCTTTTCCCTTCGCAAGCGAGAACAAGGTCTTCTTAACTTCCAAATCAGAGACGGGCAAAGCTAGGGAACATACCTGGCTATCGGATAGCGGCTTTCGAATGAGAGAAGTAAGCTCTTGAAGATCAGGCTTAGCTAAGCCAACTCGAGGAGCAAGTAGATCCGAAAAGAAAGATAGAAAAACTTGGGGCACCAAATCAGGATCCGAGATCACCGTACGTGCAGTGTCTTTGACAGAGAGGATACGGTTATTGAGATGTCTAGCTTTAACACAGTTGTGGAAGAATCTCGTGTTGCGATCTCCTTCCTTCAGCCATCTAATCCTTGATTTTTGCTTATAGAACGATTCCTCTTGACCACGAAGGTCTATAAAAGCACGGCGCTGCCCTCTTTCAAGTTCAGCTAGTGGAATATTTTCAAGATCCAACTGAAGGAGATGCTGAGTAGAACGCAAGGCTTCCCTCGCTTCAAGAGTTCTTAGAGAAATATCCGAGAAAGCCTCCAGATTAAGATCCTTGAGGCGAGATTTCAACAATTTCAGCTTCGAGACTAATTTAAACATGGGAACTCCCCAAACTTGACTATCCCACACCTGCAAAACCGTAGAATGGAAGTCCGGGTGATCAACCCAGAAATCAAAGTACTTAAACGGCTTCCTCCTTGGACGCGGATCCACAACCCTGACAACCATTGGAGTATGGTCAGAAATTCCAGGATTGAGAAAAGACGCCTCTGAGTATGAAAAGTCCATTCTCCATTTAGAGTTGACAAGAACTCTGTCAATTTTCCGCATCTTCCTATTTGCACCCGCCGAAGTTGACCAGGTAAACCGAAGGCCAGAGTACCTGAGATCCTCAAGTTCCGTTTGGTCCAGACAAAGCTTGAATTCATCAAAATAGGGGATCCAGGCATTAGAGCTACCAACGCGATCAGAAGGGTCCTTGATTGCATTGAAATCTCCCGCTACTATCCAGGCATAGTCTTGAAAAAGATCGTCACAATGGATAAGATCAGACCAAAGAGGCCTCCGCCGTACAAAGGAATGCTCTCCATAAATAGTAGAAACACAGCAAGTAAAATTAGAAGATAACCCCTTCACGCACCCATGGATGGCTTGGTCATTTGAAGAGATCAACTCAAAACTGATGGTAGCTGGATCCCATCCAATCTAGACTCTACCGCGAGGAGCAAAATCATAGTTCGCAATCCAATTCCAGCCTCTCAAAATATTGGAAGAAATGGAACCAAACAAAGGCTCTGGAACTTTAGTTTCAAAAAGCCCCATAAGGCATAGCTTATTTGCAGCAGCAAACTTCCTAATCTCCGCCCTTCTGACAGGGTTCATAATACCTCTAACATTCCAAAAGCCAAAAAACATAGAAGCAAAAGGAGAGAATTATTTCCGCTTGGCGTTCCTACGCCTACCTCTAGTTGGTTTCGAGTCCTCCGCAGGCGAAGGTCCCGGCGGGTCAGGCAGCAAAAGGAGAAGCTGATCTTGGCTCAAACCAACCCCAGTAGGTTCCGAAGGACCACTCAAAGGAGCGGGTCTAGGCGTGTGGTCACCGTCTTCATTAGATGAATTGCTGGTATCATCTTCCTGGTCTCCAGACGGCATTACGGAATCCGGTGCCATGTCAGAAGCCTGAGTGATTTTTCCAAGTGGTTTAGCAGGGACTTTAGGAGGCTTTTGGCCAGGCACAGCTTCCTTCAAGTTGCGAGACTGCCCCTCCTCCGAGTATGGTATCAGCGAAGCATTCAGATTCTGCGGCTTCTGCTCCTTCTCTTTGTCTTCGACCTGATTCCCATGCTGAGCAAGGTCACTTTGGTGCGATGGAAGAGGTTCCTCCAGATCCACAACCAGCTGAACGAGAGGAAAGGAACCACCAGAGGAGCTCCTATTCTGTCCTGCATCAATTGGAGATTCCGGAAGAGGGACCAAAGGCATACCCGAAGACATTCCCCTTTGATCCTCAGACGCCACCAAAGGTGGTCTGGTTTGCTGAGAGATGCTCCCACTTGCGGCCTTGCTGAGAGGTTCAAACTCCTCTGAAGGACAACCAGCATCAGCGCGTTCTGTTCCAGGTCTACCAAGCCTAATAGCCGTTGCACAATTGAGGCCAAAAATGCCACATCCAGCACAGGCAGTGGGTCGCCACTCAAACTCCACTCCTATTTCACACTTCGTACCATTATGGGTTGTCTCAATCAGTTTACAATCAGGTTGATCAGCAGTAATTTCGATGCAGACCCTAGCAAAGGTAAGGCTGTTCACCTGCTTTGTTCTCTTATCCACATAAAGGGGTTTGCCAAGCGCACTTGCAACCCTCCCGATGAAGTGGGCGGACCAGCACGAAAAGGGAATATTCGATAGTCTAACCCAAACAGGAACCGTACGGTGGGTCTCCCTTCTCAGCTCAAAACCAGGGGACCATTGCTGCAGGACAAGTGATATTCTAGCAACTGTCATCCGACCACTTTCAAGCACACTTCGACAGAATTCCCTATCAGGAATGCGAAACATAAAAAGACCTTTGCCATTTGACATGACTTCAACAAGGTTCGGCCCCCACGCTTTCTTCATAGCCTCCTCAACTACCTTAAAAGGCATTTGGCGACCAATGAAGTAGCCCATTAAACATTCAAACATCTTGGGATCTGCAGCTTCCAGATCTTGATCAGTGATCTCAATCACAGGTCTATTGTAAACCATATTCAGTGGGGTATACACCAGATCGTAGCCCTTGGCCACGGTTCTTGCCACCGCAACCCACGATTTCCCTGATGGATTCTTAGAGGTGTCCCTGCCCTGAGGCTTAGCTGAGCGGGACCTTCCTCGCTAGACAGGTCGCGCCCCACCATTTGCGCAAGGAACTCGCGCTTCGTTCGGACCAGACATGGTGTCCGAACTCGAATTTCCTCCCATAACAGTCAACAACGAAGGTTCCTTAGTCAGAATGGGAGGCCCACCATGGGAACTTGTCCCTTTCTCCTCATTTCGAGCCCTCATCGACTCCGATTCCATCTCAACTAACGAATCACAGCAGCAAGCAGGCGGGCGGAACCCTAGCCATAGATAGCCATGCGAAACGAGGAGAGGAGACGTACCAGGAGACGATGCCGGAGGGTTGAAAGAGAGGCAAGAGGCGCCCCTTTCCCCCAAAAAATTGGTCCAAACGAACGGGCAACACGCCTAGAATCACCAGCTCGGATTGCAGAAGAAACAGTATCCAGTCGCCCAAGAAGGGAGAAGCGTGAACAGTCTGATTCGAGAAACTTGATCTCTCCTACTCTCCTCAATTCAATCAATCTGCAAACGCAAAGTACCAAACACATTTTACATTTTTTAGAAAAGTATTATGGCCAAATAAACTTTTAAGTCTCAAATAGCGATAAGTGTATTTTTTTTTTTTTTGGTGCAATAAAATCAGAAAGATTTATTTACTTTTGATTTGCTAAAAAAATATGTAATTTTTTTGGTCAATGATTAGAAGTGTTAGCATTACATGCTATCTATCTCTTGCATAAATTTGTTGCTAAATGCTTGAGAATACTTCTCTCTGTCCTTTGCTCTTACTAAGTTTACTTTATCTAGAATTATATCAAACAATATACATGAGACCAATGAGTTTGCTTGATGTTGGAGTTACTTCTAATTGACAAAGATGGTATTTGTATAGTAGGAATGATTAACGGCTTTTGGCTGCATATAGTAACCATGAGGTTGATTATGTGACTTGAGCATTTTATCAACAAATTCAATAATGACATTGAATATCGGTCGTCGAATTGTAGCGTTCAAAATTTTGATTAAGTAAATTAATCTATCTTTGAGTTTCGATACAATAGTTATTCTTAAAAGTCAAGTAATGATTAAATGGTATGCATTGTCACATTAGAGAAATATACAATTTCTACCTAATCTACCATTTATCAGATTTCTTGAAATGGAAATGTTATGAATGCAAATATGCAAGTGAATCCACCAATAATGAGAATGACCAACTCTTTGGCTATTTATACTGTTCTCATCTTTTGATGCTCCAAGCTTCAATATCTTATTCTTCTTGAGCCACAATATTGCCACTCTCCTCATATATGACCATCTCCATCAACAAATGATGAAATTGTTCCGTCAACCACTATAGTTTTTTTCCTCAAAAAACATATTGATGCATCTAATGGTTAACATATTGATGCATCTAATGGTTATCCGTTTGTTTTGTCAAATATTATGTCCACATACAAAAAACTCTCCTAATTTAGTGGTAGATGCATCATCGTGCGCTCTATCTCTGAAAAGTCGGATCAATGATCTACCAAAATATGCTACTTGCATGACTCCATCTCTTCAAAGGTATGAATTTCCAAAAGTAACATCTTATCGGATTAATTATTTTTGTCTTAATTCGACTACTTACCTTTCCTACTTGCGATTTGGAATTTATCTAACTTTCTATTGCTCAGTTATTGTAGCTTTTGCCGGCTCTCTTGGTGGATAACATTAAGAGCTTACCGGGACTCCATCAAAAAGAAGAGACGAGTCGAAGTTTGATCCAGACATTAAAAATGGGTTTTGAACCCATTTACTAATCCAAATTTGTTTAAATTGGTCATGTAAAATCACCTTAAATTTCAAAAGTCCAGTCATAATTGGTTATAAAATGAAAAGTCTAAAATAAATGGATTGAAATGGAATTTAAGACCGACTCATTTCCAAACCACTTGACAAAGCGTTCAGACTATTTTCTCTCTTGCTGGCGTGCTTGGTCCAACGATGGACACTGCCCAGTCTCCAACTCCACTTCACACACTCTCCCCTTTATCTCCCTCTCCAAGCCAAGCAATCGTCCCCAACCTCCGTCTCTTCTGAAGGCCGTGACAGCTTCGACGGTGGGCCAGAGCAAGAACCGAGAGCTGCTCCAGAGGTGGAGGACCCTCGGCATCAAGGCCATCCAAGCCGTGCAGGCGCTAGAGCAATTGAGCAACTAGGACCTGCGATAACTCGAGCTAGTTCGCCTACAGCCGATTCTGCTTCCGGACTGTCGTCCAAGGAAGGGACTGACATTTGCATAGGTTCTATGTTGTCCCATGGAACTCCAATTTGCAAAGCAAACTCCATCTTCATTGCATAGAGGAAGTGAACTTAGGGCATGCTTTAGAGTAAATAGCTCTGTTTTCCAGTATCACATGTACAATCATATAACAGCTCATTGTAGGGAGTGAGCTTCCCTTAATTTTTTTCCATGGCTGAGAGAAATAAATTTTTGTTACACAAAATATCAATCTATTTTCTCGTACTATGGGCGGTCCCCTGAATTAGTTGGTTCTATTTTTTTAGTGTTGCTGATGAACATGTGTTATTGATCTCGAGCAATGGTCCAGTTAATGTTGGCACTCTAGCACGACCCCAAAGCTATGACAAACTGGGCATATCTTTTATGTCATACTTTTTTCTGATCAACAAAATTCGATGTAGATCCTCTGGTAAACATGATGCTTTTAAGTGCCATAAATAATATGTGATTTCATTTTTCTAGTTTTAGTATATGTTATTCGGGTTTACAATATAAGAAACCATCTATTACATATGTACATCAATGGAAACAAGATCGAGAATGATTCTATGTCCAAAAATACAAATAAAGACGTGATCTTAATTGATTGTTGATCTAGATAAACATTTTTAACGGCACAAGGAGGAGATGATGTAAATATGCTTTCATGGAAAGGCGAACTTTTATTTTTGGTGTTTTTTTTTTCGAAAAGAATAATATTCATTACTCAAAAGGATACATTAAAAGTAGATAAACTTTGTAACAAAGCAAATCGAAACCAAGTAAAGTCCAGAGTAGCGAAATACAAATACAAATCCAAAAAATAAAGAGAATCAATAGAACATCAGCAAAGCTAATCACAAGTTTGTTACACAATAATAGATTTGTCAAGCAATATAATTGGTGGCCAATAAGTCAATCTTGTATCTTTGTCAATGATAAGCACATAATAAAATTTCCTTCTCCAACAACTACGGCGTAGCCACTTAAAAAGTGTGCTTAGGATCGACTTCCTTTGCACCATTGCCGTGTTGAGACAATCAGAACATGTTAAACAAGCACAAATCTAACGGTTGGGAGAGCAAACTTTCATGGTTCATATCAAAGTTCATGCAATCACCATTGAAGCTGGAAGCAAATGACTTATATACAGATATAACACAAAGGCGTCAAATCCTCCAAAGCATATATACTCTCAAATCTAGATTAGGAGAGGATAGCTCCTGGATGTAAAAATTAAATAGGAATAGTTCAAACTTTCAAATTTAGAACATATCGAGAGAAGAGATCTCCTAGATCTAAATAGAAGAGAAGAGAGATAAGAAAAGAAAAGAAAAAAGGAATATAAAAGCACATTCGTTTCCTTGAGAATGACTGATTTGGAAAACATTTTTCGAAAAATAATCGCTTGTATCGCTTGTAAAAATGAAAGAATGTGGAATTTTTTTTCATTGATCATGAAAATGAGCAAGCATAAATGATTATGAATGATGAAAATAATTTTCGTTGGCTAATTTTTCTAAATAATATAAGCAATCATTTTTCAAAAAGATATTTTCCAAATCTCCTATTTTTCATGAAATGAACACCCCAAAAGAATGTGAATGGTAACTATGTTGTTCTAGAAATTAATTTTTCTATTTTTATTCTAGGGACAAGATTATAATAAAAAATAGGGAAAATTTCAATTAAGAGCCTAAAGTGGAACCGTTTTCTCAAAAAATGACCCAAAATGGATATTGTCTCAAACAAGAACCTGAAGTGACCAACATAGTTTCAAATAAGGGCCTCATCTTAAAAGCTAACCAAATCTTATTTGCATCGAGGGGTATTTTCGTCTAAAGACCTTTTTCTCCTTCTTTTCTTAATTTATTTTCTCATTCTCTTTCTTTTCTTCATCATCATCGAGCCTTCACCTTTTTCACTCTTTAGATCGCGTTCTCCAAAGTCCATCTCTATCTTCCTTGCCAAATTAGCCATCAATGCCCTCAACCTCATTTGTCATTGCCCTTAACAGCAATTCCAGTACCTTTGTTGAAAGATTGAGGTCAATCTAAGCTCTAGATCGAGCACGAGTGGACCAAGATGTGACGCTCAGCTCGATTCAATCCCCACATCTTGTGGTCGTGGTCAAGCATGAAGCATGATGAGATGTAAGCCATTAGCTTGCTGCCCTCGTTGTCGTCAATGCTTGAATTCAAATCGGTGCTCACACAAGATATGATCAATCTTAGCAAGGAGAAGCCAAATTGAAGTGCCTAAGCCAAATTTATTAGAGGTTTTTGAGGAATCTATGTGATACTCGTGCATTGATTTGTTCAGTAAAATACATGGTTTTGGGAATTTCTGAGCAATTTTGCACTTTTTTCATCTTGTTATTCTCTCTCAAATCTCTCTGTAGATAATATTTTAGAGTCAAAGAGGCAAATTTGTTTGAACATGTGTAGACCAGAGTCATTCGTTTTTTAGATTGAGTGATGTCTGATTCGAATCATCACCAAAGGCGAGTATCTTCAATCACGGGTCAAAATGATTCAACAGTCTTTGAAAATAACCAGCATGCATGACACAATTGGACCCTCTCAAGAAGCCACATATTTCACCTTAATGCAAGCTACGTTTATGAATGTTATGAATAATCTAACTTGGACCCAATAAAACATTCCCAAGAAGCTATGAGTGAAAGTTATCGTGGCATAGGCAATTTCTTTGGTGGGGAGAGCATGAAACTGTTACTTTAATTGTCATAATAAGTTTTTACAAGCAAATTGAATAAAAACAAACCCATTTATGGATATTTCTTGATTCTCAAGTTCATTATCGTCATCGGAGAAGGTGAGTGGTAGCGAATAACTTAAAAACCGGCTCATGCCGAAATCAATGAGTTCTTGGGTGAGGATGCAAAATTGCATAATGTAGAGCATGCGCTTTTAAGTTTGCTGATGGGAAGGCTGCAAAACTGAAGCACGCAATTTGCAGTTTTGCAAAACTACATAACTTCTCGAATATCTTTTCGTTTTCTTCCTTTCCTAAATTGTTCAAATTGTTTTGCACCTGGGCAAAAACTCGTGCGTCAGGAGTCTAATGCATTTGTCAAGAAGGAGGTGAGCAAGATGAAAAAAGAAAGAAAAGAAAAACAAAAAAGGAAAAAAAGAAAAATTCTTTAGACGAAAATACCCCTACCGCAAATAAGATTTGATTGACTTTCAAGTTGAAATCCTTATTCAAGACTAAATCAGTCACTTCGCCCTTATTCTGATACAACGTCCACTTTTTGCTTTTTGAAAAACGGTTCCACTTCAAGCCCTTAATTAAAATTTTCCCTAAAAATATGTATTTTATAACGATACAAAATTTTTGTTCTCGGAATATAAATTTGTTTGATAACAATTCTCCCTCTTAAGTGGCGGCGGGAGGTGGCTAGTGACCAGTGGCCGACAGCCGGGCCAGTGGTGGGCGATCGATGACTAGCAATCGGCGGCAACTAGTAGCGGGTGAGTGGTAGCGATAATGAGAGTGGGTGATGAGAAGAGTTTTTATTTCTTACTTTTATTTGAAATAGATTAGTAAAAATTTCACTTCTAATTTTTATTCCAAACTTATTTCTAGAGTAAAAATTTGTTCCAAAATGAAAAAAAATGATATTGTGTTATTAAACCGATTTCTATTCCAAAATTGTTCCCAAGAATAAAAAAAAATAGAGAAATAAAATGGTTATTATGTGCACTCTAAATGTCTCAAATGACATCATTGTCCCGAAATCTCGTTCCATGTATTTTGTAAATATACGTAGAATAATGGAATATAAAAGTGAGAATCTGAAAACCAAATTCATCTTCATTTTCCTCACAACAAACAGGCCATTTCCCTTTCTATTTTTTTTTTTTTTTTTAGAAAACAAAAAATAATTTCATCTCGCTCTGTGTAGTCCCAAGTCTCCTTCTTCCCTCCGCCGGAACACAAAGCTCAATGGCATCGTCGTCGTCGTCCTCCCGAAAATCTTGAACTTTCAAACAGATGCTTCTCCAAATTCGCGCCTCCATCGCCAAATCGTTCTCAACCTCGACGAACAGCCTCCCCTGGAGAGCTCAGATCGAGCAGCATCAGCTGGCCTCGCAGATCTCCGCCCTCCTCCTGCAGAGGCGAAACTGGGCCCCTCTTCTTGAAACCCTCGACCTCCCTTCCCGCCTGAACCCATCTCTCTTCCTCCGCGTCCTGCGCAGAATCGAGACGAACCCTCGAATATCTCTCGGTTTCTTCAACTGGGTCGGGACCAGATTGGGCTTTGGAGCGGACCTCAGGTCGTGCTGCCACATCATCCGCGTGCTGGTCGGGTCGGGCGATGTCCAGGCGGCGAGACCCATTTGGGATTCGGTCGCTAAAGCTCACTCGGCGTCGAGAATTGCGGATTCGATGATGAGAGCGTCCAGAGGTAGCGATTCTAGTCGGTCTAGCACGTTGAGCTTCGTCGTCGAGGGGTATTCGCATGACGGTCTGTGTATTGAAGGGTTGGAGGTGTTCGGGAAAATGAGGATGTGTGGATTGACGCCTTCGGTCGATGCGTGTAACGCATTACTCGATGCTTTGCGGCGGAAGGATGAAATCACAGTGGCGTGGTGCTTTTATGGGGCGATGATTCGAGCACGTGTTTCGGAAGATCGAGTTACATGGTCTCTTATTGCTCAGATTTTGAGCAAAGGTGGGAAATTTGATAGGATTGTTGCTCTCTTAGATTTGGGAATTTATAGTTCAGTGATGTACAATGTTGTTATTGATCATTATAGCAAGAGTGGTGAGTTTGGTGCTGCATTTAGTCGGTTAGCTGAAATGCTTGATAGGAGAGTTGAAGCAGGATTCGGTACTTATAGCTCAATACTTGATGGGGCTTGCCGACATCGAGATGTCAATGTCACTGAGAAAACAATTGGAGAGATGATAGAGAAGGGATTTCTTTCGCCGAGTTCGTTGCTGGGTTATGATTCAGTCATTCAGAAACTTAGTGACTTGGGAAAGGTGCATGCTGCAGAGATGTTTTTCGAGAAGGCTCTTGAAAACAAGGTTAAATTGCTTAATGCTACATATGGTTGTTTGCTACGGGCAATGTCCAAAGAAGGCAGAGTAAAGGAAGCTATTAGCATGTACAGAATGATCGACGAAAGGAGTGTTGTTGTGAACCATAGCTGTTATGATGCGTTTCTGGATCTCCTTTGCAAGGAAGATCCATCAGAAGAAAAAAGTCAGCTGGTAAGAGAACTGATCACGAGAGGGCTTTCTTCTTGCCATTCGGGATTGTCAAATTTTTTAGCATCCCAATGTAGGAAGCGCAGATGGAAAGAAGTGGAGGATCTGTTGGATGTGATATTAGAGAAGGGCCTGTCGCTGGATACCTTCTGTTGTAGCTCCCTGGTCAGGCGTTACTGCTCGATTGGGCAGACGAGTAAAGCTGTAGCCTTACATAATAAGATAGTGAAACTAGAGGCGAACTTGGATGAAAGTGCTTACAATATACTCCTTGAAGCCCTCCTCAGAGGCAGGGACATTGACGAAGCATTTAGTGTTTTTGATCACATGAGGAGAAGGGATTTGGTTAGTACCGCGAGTTTTTCAATCATGATTCGTGGGCTCTGCCGCATCAAGGAACTGCGAAAGGCCATGGCATACCATGATGAGATGTTGGCAATGGGGCTTAAACCAGACAAAGCGTCATACAAACGTTTAATATCAGGATTTAGATGATATGAAACCATGGCTACTGTTGCTGAACTATATAGTTGGAAGTCCTTGGCATGTATACCATGTTTCAGTTTCGCAATGATTATGAAACAAGGAAGCATTTTTTTCTGAATCAGGCTGGGTCAGCTTTTATATACCATCTTCTTTGGTTCAGATCTGATTTATGGTTTTGCTATACAAGAGCAAAGCATTTCAGATAAGGATCAGATCAATGTGTATCCAGACTTTCCTGATGTTTCTTGTTGCTCTGCTGTTGATGCTATGATAGATAATGATAGGATGACATTTGTTGGTGAAACTGGAGCAAAAGCCTGTTGCCTTGCACAATTCAATTAGAGTTAGAAAAGAGATTAGCTTGGATAGAGTTCTTGGGTGGTATCTTTCGAGTGCTTGTTTCCACAATTATTGAATTGGAACGTGCTTCTATAGCCTCTTGAAGCGCTAATCTGCGGTCATATCCCGTCACAACAGTCACGTACATTTTGCAGTTATTTCTCAGAGAAATATGGTAAAGGGAGAGCTGCAAAGATAGGTTCCTCGAAAAGATGCAAAAACATCTTCTTGTCTATTTGAGATGAAGTCGAGTATAACGATGATTCTAGGAAAAAACTAGACGACCGGAGAGTACGGATGAGCACAGGGCGTGATGGTAGACTGCATTCGCCATTTCTTAGCCCCTCATCTGATGGACTCGCCGTCGCCTCGTGCCGCACGGCCGGAGGGCACATCCGGGGAAGAGAAAATTAATTTAGTTTTCTGAAATTGTGCATAAAAGAATATATAGCTGTTGGGGTTTCCAAACAATTGCAAATTATGCTACTCTAAATTTTTTTTATATTCTATAATTGATAAAAGTATACTGATTTCATGAGCTTGGCTCTACTTTTTTTTTTTTTTTTTTTTTGGTGACCGGTGGAACCCGCCGCACGGATCGGCAACCCAGAAACCCGGGGAAGCACGCAGAAATCACCACCCACGCACCCCGGCAAGGCGCGCTAGCACTGGACGGCAAGCAACGACGACGCCGTGGATCGAACTTGGGGCCTCTCGTGAAAAGTTCCTCTTCAACCACCTACGCCACCACCACGGGTGGTTTTTGGCTCTACTTATTTATATGAGATAAGTGCCCTAAAAGTTTAAAGACGTGTCATAAAAATGCGGTTGAGTTAAAACATTTAAAAAGTGCAATCGAGTCCTAAAATCTATCATGAAAGCACAATCGAGTGTCAAAACTTTTAGTAAGTGTAATTAAGTTTTGAAATTTGTCAATAAAATGCATGAGTCTTAAATTTTCCTAAAAAATGCAACCAATGGAAGAACTTAGTTAGATCAATTTGATAAGTTTTAAGCTTTAATTGCATTATTTTTTGAAAATTTTAACACTTAATTATACTTTCTTTTTATTTCGAAAATTTTAATATTCAATTACACTTTGTGACAATTTTTTAAAATTTAATTGCACTTTTTAAAAGTTCTAGATTCGATTATATTTTGCAACAAATTTTAAAATTTCCAATGTATTTATCTCTATTTATATTGACTTATTGTACAAGCATAATATTAAATGGGTGATGAACTGTAACGAATTATATGGTATGGTCATCTATGTTTTGATTGATATGTCGGTTACACATATTTTATATATTTAACATATATTTAACTTAATATACACAAGACAAGCAGCTTGACGGGTGGGTGGCAGGGAATTCGGGGTGTGCGTTTTTCTTGGGCCATGCCCATCCCTCCCGAACACTACAGTCAATGTCAATCAATCAGGGGAATACACAAATAGTATATGAATATTGGTTTAACATGCAATGTAATAATTGAATTTTCAATTTGGTCAACGTGATTTTTAAATTTTAGTCTAATGTGGATTTCGTTCAATATAGCCCTTAGATTTTTACCACGTACTCAATTTAGTCACTGAATTATCAATGTTGAATTTGAATTAATGAAAAGATAACATTAAACATATTCATATAGTTCATGAATTGAGTTGCTGTTGAATTTGAATCAATGAAATGATAACATTAAACATACTCATATATTTCATAAATTGAGTTGAGCATGTATCAAAAATTTAGAAATTATATCAAACAAATTAAAAGTTCATAATCAGATTACATATTGGATCAAAGTTTTTTCAGCTATTAATGGATAAAAGCGACCATGGGTCGGGCAAAACGACAGTCAACCAATCCCATCCACGGGGCAAAACGACCGGGACGACGCGTCGTAAGGTGAACGGCATCGTAAATTCCACGGCAACGAGTCAAGTCGACAGTCTCCAAAACGACCTAGCAACGCTCCGGCCATCTTCCCCCAAAAATCTCCTCTCTCTCTCTCTCTAGATCGGCGACAATGGCGGCCGTCTCCGCCGTCGCCCTCCTCCTCCTCCTCTCGGCCGCCGCCTTCGCCGTCGCCGTCGCCGATCCCGACGCCGACCGGGCGGCCGAGCTCCTCTCCCTCCAGTCCCGATCCAAATCCGGCGTCATCCACCTCGACGACCACGCCGTCTCCCGCTTCCTCACCTCCACCAAGACCCCGCGCTCCTACTCCCTCCTCATCTTCTTCGACGCCACCCAGCTCCACGACAAGTCCGAGCTCCACCTCCCGGAGCTCCGCCGGGAGTTCTCCCTCGTCGCCGCCTCCTTCGCCGCCAACAGCGCCGAGAACCCCAGCGCGCAGTCCAGGCTCTTCTTCTGCGACCTCGAGTTCAAGGAGTCCCAGGCCAGCTTCGCGCAGTTCGGGGTCAACTCGCTCCCCCACATCCGCCTCGTGGGGCCCGAGGTGAAGAGCCTCAAGGACTCGGAGCAGATGGACCAGGGGGACTTCTCCCGGATGGCCGAGTCGATGGCCGAGTTCGTCGAGTCCCGCACCGGGCTCCGCGTCGGCCCCATCGCCCGCCCGCCCATGTTCTCGAAGACGCAGATCGGGATCGTGGTCGTGCTGGTGCTGATCTGGCTGCCGTTCGCGGCGAAGAAGGTTCTGGCCGGGGAGACGCTGTTGCACGATAAGAAAGTTTGGCTGATCAGCGCCGTGTTCGTGTACTTCTTCAGTGTCGCCGGCACGATGCACAACATTATTAGGAAGATGCCCATGTTTTTGGTGGATAGGAACGATCCGTCGAAGCTGGTGTTCTTTTACCAGGGTTCCGGGATGCAGCTCGGGGCCGAAGGGTTTGCGGTCGGGTTCCTTTACACGATCGTCGGGTTGTTGCTGGCGATGATGACGCATTTGTTGGTGAGAGTGAGGAATGTGAATGTCCAGAGGGGGATCATGTTCTCGGCGCTTTTGTTGTGTTTCTGGGCTGTGAAGAAGGTGGTGTTCTTGGATAATTGGAAGACTGGGTATGGAATTCACGGGTTCTGGCCGAACAGTTGGAATTGATTTCACTGGTTCGAACTCTTTTCCTTTCTGGATTTTGATGATGGAATCTTACTTGTAGAATAATATTCAGGTTGCGTCTGAGTGTCAACTTTTATAGACGGCTATGGAATGCTTAATTACAGAAGGATTTAGCTGTTGATTATGTGCTGATGCCCATCATGTCTTTTATGACTAGCTTTGATACCGCTTATATCTGGACTGCATGTTAATATCAAATTGAATTGGCCTTTCCAGTGAGCTTATACTCAGTGGATCTTATAGATAGGTAAATTTTATTCATTTGTTTTATTTTACGTGCTTAGTGACTGGGGAAACAATTGGGACTCTGGTTGTTGGTGTTGGACGAGAGAAAGTCCATCTGCTGATAACTGTGCGTGAGAACTTTTACAGAAATTATTGAGAATGATGGCGAATTTCCTAATTTTTTGTTTGGATAAGAGCAGTGGGAATGTGCGGATGTAATGGTCGATTTTCAGACCAACACATCCTTATTTACCTTGAATCTTCTGGTATAGCTGATACCTGGGGCGTTTTGGTGGACAATGAAATGCAAGATTAGTTTGTGGGAATTGAACAATATGCATTTGCTGGTGATCCCGGATTTGAGACACTAACCATGAGAAATTCTGTTTGGAAAGACACATCACTTGCCTTCTAAGGTTTTTAGCTTTTGGAATGTGAGGCTTTACCGGCCTGGTCGAACCTCTTGACTCCTACACCGCCACAACCTTTCATCACTATGGTGGCTGGTAAGGTCTAACACAGGGACCTGCTTAGGCCATCATACTCTGTTCCTTTTTTGTTTTTGTTCTTTATTTTTTGTGTGTGGAAAGCAAATTGAAAATCATCCCCTGACACTGATAGGAACTAATTCCTCCATAGAGTTCTTAATCTGAAGATCCTCTTTATGGTTCTTGTCTGTCTTTTTAATTCATATCTTTTTAACATTCTCTACTACAATAAGGTAACTTCTTGATGAAATGTCTCAAGGTTGTCCTTATCTCACGTCAAAATCCCTGAAACGGGTTTCCATCCACTATTTATCTATAGTGGGCGAATCTTACTTTTCCAATGATAACTTGTCCCTATCTCCATCCTTTCCTGGATATCTAGACAGCTGCCTAAATATTCTCAGCTCCAGTGCCCTCATATCATGTAGACTTTAATATTTGGCAATATTGTTCTTATCCATGTAACTTCACTGCCCTTGTTGCGGCCCTGCCGTGTCTTCTCTTAAGCTTGAGATGATTGGCTTAATGCAGTCCTCAGTAGAAGAGTAACATGTCCATCAGTCGGGTCAAATGCATAATCTTGTGTTGTTTAAAGCTTTCAAATTGTCTAATTTACTTATAATTGTATTCGTTTAAATTCTAAAAAAAATTTCGCAAATTCTGGAACCCAAGTTGAGGGTCATAGTTCATTTTAAAGGAAGAACTTACAGTTTTAAGAAAGTTTGGTTTGACAAAGAATGTCATTGTTATGTCTATGAGAACTTCCAATTCTAAGAAAGTTGGTTTGACAAAGAATGTCGTTGTTATCCATGTGACCTAGCTGCCCTTATTGTAATCTTGCTGTGTTTTCTTAAGATTGAGCCGATGGGCTAGACACAATATGAAGTCCTCCTTCCATACATCTTGCTTGCATGCCTTTTGCTGTCTTTTTGCATTCAATTTCATTATTATTGTATTTATACTTTGTCCTTTCCAATTGGCATCTCACATGCTTTATTTTGGATCAACTTAGTTAAAAGTCCTTGGTGCTCCTCATACCCTCCACAGTTCTAATTGTTATCAATGTAGAAGTTTTGGGCAGAATAGTTGTGCGCTGCCCACTTCTATTTACCTATGGACTGCCTATCATTTGCTCCCGGATGAGTGTTTTCCTTCCAAGTGAGATGCAGGGTAGTTGTTTTCAATGTTGATGCATTGGGTAGTGGGTAGTTGTGCACTGCGCATTTCTTTTTACCCATGGACTGCCTATCATTTGCTCCCGAATGAGTGATTTCCTTCCAAGTGAGATGGATTTAGTGAATTCCGACTGTTGTCTGTTTCCCATTTGCATGGAAACACTGTTTGTTGATCTGAAGTACATGTTCACCATTTCGAGAGCTCTTAACTTTGATTAGGATATGTATATGTGGATCACATAGCTTGATGTTCAACGCTTTGCGCCGGCCCCTCTCAATGTTATGACCAAGCTATGCTAGTTTGCCATGGAGATAGACAACGTGGCAAGGAGGAATTCCACCCGAGACAGAAGCAAAGTGGCATTAACCACTTTCAGTTAAAAGCTTTTGTGAAAAGATAGGTGCATACTGCATACCAACAAGTATATGATCTCAGTTAATCAAATGGAACTAATAAGTCATTCTTGTCAACATTAAATGCATTTGACCTTAATTTCCTTTGCGAATCAACTGGCCATTTTGGTTTGTGAAAAAAGAAACACCTGCATGAGCTGGTGAAGATGCACTTAGGAAAGAATGGGAATGAATTCAGAATGACATGATGATGGCAGTAGAACCTCAAGTGGATCAGTAGGTCTGATGGAGGTTTGGCAGTCATGCATTAATGCTAAAATAAGGTTATAATAGGAGCCAGTTTGCTGTGATATTAGAGGTGACTTTACTAAGTTGGGGATGGAGGGAGAGAGGAGAAAGAGCCTGAAATTTAATATCTTTTTTGTTTTTTGGTAAGCACTTCTTGAGATTAATATAAACGAGTCATAAATTGACTGCAGTTTCCTTGATTCTGTTTTGATGGATACAATTGCTCTCGACCATTTTTATTAGGACTACTTCTCTCTGAAACATACCTGTTGCCTGCTTTGACAATTGCCGAACAGATTGAACTTACATGATATCAGAGATAGTAGGGTCTGATGTTAGTATACACGCCTCCACCTTCTGTTTCTCCTCCCTGAAATTAGTAAGAGATGTTTAGTATGTGATATGACATGGCTCTGGAAGTTGAATCCTGGGATATGACATGCTATCATTAACTTCTAAGCTCTCGCTTTCTTGTTTATTCACTCCTGAAAGCAGAACTCACATACAGACAAATGTGGCTCAAATTGTGTAGTATAATACACATTTCCAATCGTCAAAGCTATAGTGGCACATAAATGCATAGTTGTCAAAAGTATGTCCAGGTTAGCGAATGCTTTAGAAAAGAGCTGCCTTCACTGAAGCTAATCTAACGGAGAGAAGATCAATATTGGTTGGACAATCTCCATTATATGCTGGATTTTTCCCTAGATCTCGGCTGGATCTGCCAAATTTGTTGTTGCTAGGGCTCACAATAAAAGCAACCCGATCTGAGCCTGCATTTGGTCTTGGAGTTCTGCAGGGGGACGGTGAGGAAGTTTGCATCCGTGATGAAGGATGCTGGTTATAATAATACTTGTTTACGAAATTAGTTAATGAGGGTAACTCTATAGTGTTATTCGGGTGTGGAATATGGCTCGCTTGTAATGCCATAGAACTCAATATATCAGTTTTACATTGCAGTCTCAGTCTGCTTAACATTACTTAAACAAATTTAATCACGAAAAGAATGGGAGGGGGTTTAAAATGATGGAAACATTGTTGTTGGTGCTTTAATAATGACATGAAAAGGGATCTGATATCGTATGTACGATTGGGCTCATCGAGGCCAAGGTTTATTGCCTGAGCTCATGGTAAAAAGGATATCATATGATTTGTACAGAATGTGGGTGTGCTGTCAAGAGAGCGCATGTTCTCTCTTGGAGTTGGACGTGTCAAACGGATAGGTCGAGTTGAGTTGGATTTAGATCGAGATATAAATGATCCGACATCAATTCATCCATTAACCTATTTATGATTCATTTATTAGCAATGTAAATTTATTGACTCGTACCCGATCCAACTTATACCCCACCCGACCTATATTGTAAACACTTCCATGTTTAATCAAAAATAGAAAAAAAAATGTTTCTTATGATATTTTTAAAAAGTATATTATTAAAACACTTCAATACAATTACAAATTTAATTAATAAATTTTTTATTTTTTATTTTTTAAATGAGGCTTCATTTATTTCACAAAAAATGTAGCATTTCTAAAAATGGTAATATTTTTAATTGTTTGGTTGAAACTTGAAAATGAATTAAAAAATATTTTTGGCTTAGTATAGAAAATTTCATTTGATTTTCCATGCACGCATTTTAAGTATTTTTTTTTATAAAAATATATAATTTTTTTTTCTCCTCCTCCTCCCAGTCATCAGCCACAGCAGCCATGGTCGGGAACAAGTGAGCTTAGCCTCTCCATAGGTCAACAAGGTTTGTGCTCGCCCGATTCTGACAAGCCGAGCCTTGCTAGCCTTAGGCAAGGCTCCACCTCACCAAATCCAATGAGTTCGAGGTCACCTTGACATCGATGAGCTCGAAGCTCGACCTCACTTTATTGCAAGCTTGAGCTTGTTTGAGGCCGGCGAGCTCGAGGCTTACCAAATCGAGGAGGCCGGAGTCTTGCTAGTGTTGAGGCTGGCATGCTCCCTCACTAGATTTGGCGAGATTTGGCGAGCTCGAGCTCACTTGACGCTGGTGAGGCATTAGCCTTGCTCGATCAGTGAGCTCGAGGCTTGCCGGTGTAATTGGCGACACAACCCTCACCCATTGCTTTGTGGTCCTCACTTGCTACTGGTGAAGGCCCCACGACCGGTGGCTGGCTTGTGACTGATGACCGTAAGCGATGACCGTAAGGGGAAAAAATAAAAAAACGAAAATAAAATAAAAATAATTTAAAATTTGAAAATTAAAAAAAAATTGCTAAGAGGATGATGATATCTCATTAATGGATTAACTCAATTAATAACCTTTATAAATTAAATGGGTTGTAAATGGATTTAAAGACAACCCATGTATCATTGGATTTACATACAACCCAAACCTATCAACAACCTACTTATTAAGATTTAATTAACCTATATAGGATCCATCTCATTGTAAATGGGTTCGGAATGAGTTCTCACTCCATTTTGACGCATCTACTTGGAGTGCACGCTTCTTGAAATTTTCCGTGCCAAGTTCACAGGCCTTTCTAGCTTCTTCCGAACTCGACGATACAAATGTCCGTATCCCATATCTTCTTTGCCCGGGTCTCCTCCCGAGGTGGCTTCTCGAGCAGATTCATACGCTTGACAGTAGTCCTGAGGTACTTCTTCCCAGTGCGCATCGATGGAGGATCTTTTAAGTGAATTTTCCAAGAACAACATAAGAATCTACCTACTTCATGCAAAGGAAAAGCAAGTAAGATGAGAAGAAACATAAGACCTCACTTTAGACATGCGGGCCGATCATTTTACTATTTTCTTGGTTATCATAGGTCCACCGCATAACAAAGAAATTTTTCTAGAAAATTTGCAACTTAGAAAAAAGGGAAAAGCCACAAAAAAAAAAAAATTCAATTTATGCCTGTTGTAACGCATTTATCTTGAATTTTTTTTTTAATATAAGAACTCGCAAACTATTTTTATTGTAACATATTTACCGTAATCGTTTTCTTGTGACATAAAAAATCTTAAACTTGTACTTATGTGGGCACATATATCCTCTGTCAAGGTTTCGTCAAATGATTTTTTTAAACTAAAACAACTCGTTTTTAATTCACTTAGGTTACTTTGGTACAATGTCAACACTATTTACTTTATAGCATCCATATAGGTAGATTTTTAATGATTTTTGTTGATAAAATTCCAACGGAAGATAAACGTGTTACTCAAGTATAAGTTCGAGATTTTTGGTGTCACAGATGAAAGTTTAGTGTAAATGTATGATAATGAGCCTAAGTTAGGGCTTTTAGTGACTTTTGCCCTCGGAAAAAACAAGATTTGCATAATTAGCAAGGCATGGATCTATTCAGGGATGTCTCGCTATGTCAGTCATCTTCTCCCTAAAATTTCTCCTGGTCCGAGGCCAGATCTAGTTCTTTCCCTGTGAATTTGCTAAAGAAAAACAATTTATAGCAAGTTCAAAGTTGGCGGATGGAACCCCAGAATCTTTCTGCGAGATGCTTATCCGGAATCGGGTAGTGCAGGTGCATTCATTGTTTTTTTGTTTTGTCCTCATCAGTCCCCGTCAACATATGCTTTCTTTTGGACAGATTCACATTATAGTATGGATTTCTCCACGGGTTCCGTAACCTTTCTAGAGAATATAGTACAACCCAATTGGGCAGATCAGTGGCGGTGGTGGTGGTGGTGATGATGGACATCACATGCTCTTTGGATTTAAGAATTCTTGGGTTTGATTATTGTTAAACAAGGTATGTTCACATTGGACTTGGACGAACTGGACAAACCCTATCGATTGATGCCTTGTCTACATCTGGGTTTTTAGAGGACAAATCAAAGTTGAAATTTTATAAAATGGACTAGGGCGATGTTCCCAGTCCTACAAATGTTTTAAAGGCTCAATCATTCATCACCCATTTGTCAATCCCGATGTGGAATGAGGACAACTTGCTTACCCTAAGATTAGAGAGATTGATCTAGCTCAATGCACAAAACCTGACTTAAGATGCTATTTGATTGCTATATTGATCGAACAAACTCATATTAAGTGATAAAGTGCGCGTTTACTATGATGTAAGGGCATCGTCAGAGGAAAAAAAAAGGCGATTTGTTTTCTATTTTTGTGTATATGGTAGTACTATCAAAATTAACTTTCGATGCCTGGCCAAATAAAAGAAATTGGAAAGATAAGTCTTCATTACGCCAGGGAGTCAATCATCGTTATTACGATAATGCTTTCACGAAGGTTTGCGATCATTATGATAGATAATGGGTGGAGGAATCTAAAGCATCTACGGATATCCTTAGTGGAGTCGATTATTGAATTCAGCAATCCTGCTTTAAGGAGCTAAAACAAACACTATCTAGTAAGGGTGGTTCGATTTGGTGAGCTAAAATTAACAATATCATGTAAGGGTGGTTCGATTCAGTTCAATTTACGAATGAAACTGAGCTGGGTGCTCACCCCTAAATTAAACAATATTTTTGCCATTTATTTGAATTTTATCAGCCTCAGTATGAAGGAAAAAAAAAAGGATTTAACCATCCCACGACTCCACAATTTCGGTAAAAAAAAAAAAAATGGAATTTGGATCCCCTGAATGATTTGATACTTCACTATGATTCTACGTAATATTTTATTGACCTAGAGAGCTCAAACCGGGCAGGTGCTTTGCTCATTTTATGTTATCCATTTCCTGGCCAAACATGGTAAAGTTGGGCAATTTGTAATTCTTTAAGCGCCGGCATCAATAAATAATGTAAAGCTCAATTACCTCAATTTAAAAAAAAAAAAAAAAAAAAAAAAAAAAAATACCCATTGGAAAGAAAATCAGGAATTATAAATCATATCAGTATCATCTCCTCTATATAAAGACTATACATGGATGTGCCACACAAGTAGAGAGTAAAGATAAGCTCAATTCAAGAAGCCTAAAGTCACTTCTCAGAATGGCTACCACCACTCAGCCATTACTAAACACACAAACCTCTCACAACAGAAGTCTCTGTCTGATTCTCTCCTTGATTGCAATCATCTTCTCACTTGCCATGATCACAGACCACTTGATCAAGGCCAGTGATTTCGCTAATGCCCCTCTTGCGCGTGTCTGCAGCAAGGCCCAAGATCAGGCTCAATGCCGAGCCCTCGTTTCGGAAATCGTCCCCTACGGTGCGGCCTCGTTCATGAGTGATGACAAGTTGCTCCAAGTGTTCGTGAAAAAGACGGCTATCCGCACAGGAAATGCTGTAGAGGCCGTGAAGGACGTTCGCCGCCGGGTGAATGATCCTAGAGAAGAAGCGGCTTTGACTGATTGCGCGGAGTTGATGGAAAGGTCTGTGGATAGATTGGAAGACTCCACAAGGAGTCTTCAAGAACTGAAGGTAATTATTGGAGTAATTGACCGTCAGGAGCTCTTACACTTGCTTTTAGATGGTATGAGATTCATAAAATCCATAACTTACAGACTTAGAGATATCTAAATGAATACTTTCCTAGATTTGAATCAACTCAATCCGAAACTTTTTCTCTCCTCAGTCATCTGCAGATGTCCATACATGGCTGAGCAGTTCACTCACGAATTACGTCACCTGCTTGGACGGGTTTGAAGGCTCGTCATCGGCTAAGTCTTCGATTGAGCCTATTGTCAGTGACTTGATATCGAGGGCAAGAACTTCTCTAGCCATGTTTGTTTCTACTTCATCTCCTGAAGGACGAAGACCAGATGTCCTGGAGTCCTTGATCGGTGATTTCCCATCATGGGTCACGCAAAAAGATCGTCGTCTCCTGCAATCTCTGGTCAACGCTGTTAATGCCGACGTGGTGGTGGCGAAAGACGGAAGTGAGAAGTTCAAGACAGTGAAAGAGGCAATCGCAGCTGCTCCTAGCAAAGCCCAGACCCGGTACGTTATTTATGTGAAGAAAGGCACATACAAGGAGAATGTGGAGGTGGCCAAGACAAAGACAAACATCATGCTTGTTGGCGACGGCATGGATTCAACTGTGATCACTGGCAGCCTCAACGTCATTGACGGTGCGACGACATTCAATTCCGCAACTGTTGGTAACGACCAATCTCATCTCATATCTTTGATGGTTATCGACTATGGAACCTTTGAAATAAGGAGTAATGAGCATGATGAGTTTTTTCTCTACATAATCTGTAAAATGTCTTACTGCAGCTGTGAATGGCGATGGGTTCATAGCCCAGGACATATGGTTCCAGAACACTGCCGGGCCGCAGAAACACCAGGCCGTCGCACTCCGTGTCAGCGCAGACAAGTCGGTCATCAACCGGTGCCGCATTGATGCATACCAAGACACCCTCTACACTCACACCAGCCGCCAGTTCTACCGAGACTCATACATCACGGGCACGGTGGACTTCATTTTCGGCAATGCGGGCGTTGTGTTCCAGAACTGTAATCTCGTGGCACGGAAGCCCATGAGCGGCCAGTCCAACATGGTGACGGCCCAGGGCCGGACTGACCCAAATCAGAACACCGGGATCTCGATCCAGAGCTGCAACATGACCGCAAGCTCTGATCTCGCGCCCGTCAAGGGCTCGATCAAGTCGTATCTGGGCCGGCCTTGGAAGGAGTACTCCAGGACTGTGGTGATGCAATCTAACATCGGTGATCACATTGATCCCACGGGATGGTCAGTGTGGAGTGGAGATTTCGCCCTCAAGACTCTGTACTACGGGGAGTACATGAACAAGGGACCGGGTGCAGGAACAAGCAAGCGGGTGAAGTGGCCGGGTTATCATGTCATCACCAGCTCGACGGAGGCGAAGAAGTTCACAGTGGCCGAGCTGATTCAGGGAGGGACTTGGTTGAAGTCCTCTGGAGTGTCTTACACTGAAGGGTTATGAAAAATAAGTTTAGGTCCTTTCCTTTGGGCAGAGTTTCTGTAAGTCGTGTAGTGAATTCAATAATTTGGAATGTTTGGAGATCTCATTGTACTGTATGGTTCATCAAACATGTTCTAACTTCACGAAAACTGCATCGTATCCAAGTTAGTCCCATCTGTCCGTCATTGTCTATGTAAGCCGCTACATGGAATTTTAATAGTGGTCTTAAACAAAATCATGACCGATAGCGTGTTTATCGCACTTGTACAAGTTTGATAACACAAAAAAAGTTTAGGGGATTAACATCATAATAGGTCTTATTTACTGTTCTTGGTGACAAAGAAAATGGATATTAAGTATAATTGCACAGTTTAAAATTATATATTGTATTTTAAGGAGCAAAATTTAATCATCCTACGACTCTACAATCTGCTGTACGCAAAAATTTTGAATCTTGTATCCCGTGAATGATTTTATTTCTCGCCGGAATTCTACAGACCTAGAGAGTCCAAAAATTGGGCTGGAGCTTTGCTCGTTTTATCTTATTCTCTTCCTGTCACACTATTAAAAAAAAAATGTCCCACATTTTATGAACTGAATGGCCAAACGTGGCAATGCTTTAATTAATTTGTAATTCTTCAACCGGGGGTTCGCCCCAGTGGCCACCCTTCCAACATGGAAGGGGGAGGTGAAGGGTTCAAATCCCCACCTCCTCAGGGGGGGATGGGGGTAGGGACGCGTAAGTTTCGAGTGTGGGTTGCGACTCCCACGCCCTGCAAGAGGCAGGGCACAAGTCTGCGAGTGAGTGTAGAGTAGGAATAGAGTAGGACTGACCAAAAAAAAAAAAAAAACCGGGAAAAAAAAACTCCTTGAAGAAAATCAGGAATTGTCAATAATACTGGACTGTACATTGATAGAGTAGAGTAAAAGGAACACAACTCAATAAGCCCAGACTCACGCAGAATGGCACATCACCACTCAGCCATTGCTAAACACACAGGCCTCTCATTAAAAAAGTCTCCGTCTGATTCTCTCCAAGTCTCTATAGTATGCATTCATCTTCTCATCCGCCGTAATCACAGACCACTTTATCAAAGACCAGCAATTTTGCTAATGCCCCTCGTGTGCATATCTGTGGCAGGGCCCAAGATCAGGCTCGAGCCATGGTTTCAGAAAGCATTCCCTATGGCGTGGCCTTGTCCATGAGTGACAACAAGTTGGTCCAAGTGTTCGTGAAAAAAATGGCGATCCGCACGGAAAATGCTATAGATGCCACCAAGGATGTGAGCCACAGGGTGAACGATCCTAGGGAAGAAGCGGCTTTGGCAGATTGCGTGGAGTTGATGGAAACGTCTGTGGATATATAAATGTATAATTTGCCAGATTCGAATCTACTCAATCCAAGGCCTTTTTCCTCCTCAGCATCTGCAGATATCCATACATGGCTGAGCAGTTCACCCACAAATTACATCACCTGCTTGGACGGTTTCGAAGGCTTGTCGTCTGCTGAATCTTCAATTGATCCTATTCTCAGAGACTTGATATCCAGGGCAAGAAATTTGCTAGCCAATTTTGTTGCTGATTCATTTCCTGAAGGATGCAAATTGGATGTCCTGGAGTCCTTGATTGACTATTTTCCATCAGGGGTCATGGGAATCAAGTGACACTTTGGTTCTTGAAAAAAGAAACGCCTGCATGAGCTGGTGAAGATTTGCTTAGGACAGAAATGCGAATGAAGTTGGAATGACATGACAATTGTAGTAGAACCTCAAGTGGATCAATAGGTCTGATGGAGGTTTGGCAGTCATGCAGAAATGCTAACATAAGTTTACCAGTCATAAATTGACTGCAGTTACCTTCCGGAATCTGTTTTGATGGATACAATTGCTCTTGACGTTTCTTGTAGGACTAGCCTCTCTGGAACATGCTTGTTTCCTGCTTCCACAGTAGAGATACTGGGGTCTGATGTACCATGTATATGCCTCTACTTTCTCTGTTTCTCCTTCCTGAAATTAGTAGGAGATGTTCAGTGTGCCATCGGAGAGGTCGGACAGAAACTTTGGGAGTTAAATCCTGGTTCATGCCATGCTATCATCAGCTCTAAGGTCTCATTTGCTTTTATGTCAGTTGAACTCACATACAAACAAGAGTGGCTCAAATTATGAAATATAATACACATTTCGATTGGTCTAGTTATGATGGCAAGTAAATGCACAGTTGCCGAAAGTAGGTACAGATTGGCGAATGCCTTTGAAAAGATCTACCTTTGCTGAAGCTAAACTGTCTGATGTAAGATAAACATTGGTTGGATTGACAATCTCCGCTGTATGCTAGATTTTTCCCCCTGAATCTCGGCTAGATCTGCAATATATGTTGTTGCAAGGGCTCACAACAAAAGCATCAGATCTGAGCATGCCTGCATTTGTTCTAGAAGAACTCTGCAATAGGAAGCTAAGGAAGTTTGTATCCAATGATGAAAGATGCTAGTTATATGAAGAACTGTTTAAGAAGTAACACAATAGAGCCTTTTTTTTTTTCCCTCAAAATAAAATTTTGGAATAATATCCCGAAAAACCCAAAATTGGTACATCTGTAAGAAATTTATTATAAACTAATTTTTTGACAATGAAAAACTTCAAACTGGTACACCTATGACAAATTTATCCCAAATGACTACAAAAAATCCCAAACCGGTATAATTCTAACAAATTTACTCCAAACTAATTTGTTTGACTAGCAAAAATCCCAAATTGGTATATTTATAACAAATATACCATTTATTCAATTGGATTAATACTGCAAAAAACTACAAAAATTGTATAACCATAACAAATAGAGTAAAATCCCAAATTGGTACATCAGTGAATTATCACGTGTCATCCAACTTATTAACAATAAAATTTAACGGAAACTAATAGAGGGTAAATTTGTCACAAATGTATCATTTTGGGATAAATTTATCAAAGGTGTATTAGTTTGGGGTTTTTGATTGTCAAAAAATTAGTTTATGGTAAAATTGTTACAAGTGTACCGGTTTGAGATTTTTCAATATATCAATCCTAAAATTTTATTCATTTGTCATGGTTAAATATGAGAGGAACATGAAAAGCTTCCAAGCAAATCAAATCCCAAAAGAGTTGAAAAACAAAACAAGACCAAGAAAACAAAATAGTACAACTTGCAGTTATAAGTACGCTATCATTTGAAAAGATTAGATCTATCATAACATCAAAAAATAATCGATGGTTAATCACTAGAATCGTTAGTGATAGACATATGACGAGATTTTCCCATTTAGCCTACAATACGCGCATAGGTTCGCCGTATTCAATATCATCGCCATACAAAGACAATATGTTGAACCAAATATCTTTAGAAAACTCCCATATCCAAATTTAGAGCAAGAGAAAAAAAACTCTTAGATTTAGATTTACACATAAATGAGGAGAGAACTGCGTTCATCAAATCTTGGAGAAGTCATAAAACCATGTTATGAGCATCTTACTGGCCAGACTGGTGACGATGTTCTCACGAATCTTTTAACTACAAATAGATTTATTCAACATACGAGTGAAGAAAAGCAGCAATGATGAGCAAAAGACGCTAAACGAGGCGGACAAAGACTCCCATATTAGATTGAAAGAGAAAAAAAAAAGTAGAAAATCAAGGCCTAGAAAGGAAAAACAAAGCAAAGTAGGCTCTTGGCTTCATAAATTAAAGTTGAGAGCATGCAGATGAAGTTCCTTTGAGGGGGCAAATTACCAAAACAATTCTAAGCCCATTGCAATTGTGCCAATTCAATTATAGATTTTTTTCCCCTTTTTTGCCAATTGAGTTTTAAACATTTTGCATTTGTGCCGATTCAATCTATTTGGCTAATTTTGATTGGTCAACACTGACATAGACAATGGCTGTCCTATGTAGCGTAGTTAATGCTAACGTGAAAGATTTTAATTAATATTTTTATTTTTAATGTTTCGCTTTTTTTTTTCCCTTCCCTTCCTCCTCCTTTTGTCGATCGCTGGCTAGGACCGACTGAGGCGAGGTTTGACGAGTGCAAGTTCGACTTCGTAAGCCACTAGCGAGCCTTGCCCTTGCCAGCAACGGTGAGGGCAAGCCTCACTAGCTTTACCCAAACATGGCAAGGTTGTGCCTTGCTTAGCCCTTGGCAAGGGTGGAGCCCTTGTTGGATCTAGCGAGGGTTGAGCCTCATCGAGCATGGGTGAGGCTTGACCTCGTCGGCTAGCGGGGCTCTAACTCTTTGCTAACAGCTAGGTGAGGCACGACCTCTAGCGAGGTTGAGCCTTGCCCAGCAATGGTGAGGCTCACCCTCATCGTTGTTGGTGAGGGTGGGCCTAGCCGCTGCCGGTGAGGTCAATCTCATTTGCTTTCACCTCTGGCTTGTCATGGAGGTTCGATGAAGAAAGGGAAGAAAAAAAAAAACAAGAAAGAAAAGAAAAGAATAAATAATTCAAAAAAATATTAAAATATTATTAAAAATTGTCAACGCGTGTCAATCGGCCAATTTTGGTTGAATTAACTGAATTGACATAAATACAAAATGTTAAAACTTAATTGACAAAGAAAAAAGTTTAGAACTGAATTAACATAATTATAATAGATTTATAACTTTTTTGATATTTTCTTATTGCAATGTCAATATCCTTAACATTACCCAAATTTTTCGTCATGTACGTGATATTTTATATACGGTATGACTCATTGCTTCTAAGTGAGAATGAAAATATTGAAGAAAAATTAAGCAAGGACCCGAGAAAAAGATGTGCTCTTTCTGTGCGTATTACAGCGTAACCCTCTTCCAGGTTTATTGTCTGATCCTATTGTGAAAGAACATTGTATGATTTGAACAGCATGTGGGTATGCTGTCAAGAAAAACACATACTCTCTGTGGGAGTGCATGCTTCCTGAAATTTATCTGTTCCAAGTTCATAGGCCTTTCTAGCTTCTTCCAAACTCAATGATACCCAAGTCCATACACCTAACGAGCGATGAAGTTGTTTTAGTTGAAGAGATTAAGGGTGATCGGTTCCTGGTTTCACCTTGGAACTATCGGAAGGATCAATTCCCAAAATTCGAAACTAGGGACCAGGCCGGTTGGTCGTAGGGCCGAGAACTGGTCACTTACTTTTTCCCACTACTTTTTTCATTACTTTTTTTCCCACTTATTTAGAATCGGACCGAGATAGCGTTTATTTGACATTTTACTAATTTTTTGAAGGAATAATAAAATAACAAGTATATTTAGTTGGTCCCATCCGGTTTTCCCTTGGAACTGGGAATTGGACTGTCTGGACATCAATTCCATTTTTAGGAACCAAGATCCGAATTGATAATCATGGAAACCAGATTGAATCCGGATGAGGCAGTTTTTGTTCAGACGGTCCGTTTTATACATTTTTAGACGAGATAGCTCTTTCTCAAAAGATTTAAAGAGGAAAACAAACTTCAGCCACTATTTGCACGAGCACCAATGAAATTGGATCTATCCATTCAGGGATGTCCAACCATGTCAGTCGACTTTTCCCCCGAAATTTCTCCGAAATCCCCGGCCAGATCTTAATTCTCTCCCTGTGAATTTTGCTATGTGTGGTGGTGGTGGATTGAACCGCAGAATCGTTCTGCATGATGGTTTATCCGGAGCGGGGTAGTGCCTGTGCATTCATTATGTCCTTTGTTTTGTTCTCATCAATCCCCACCGATATGTGCTTCCCTTTGGACAGATTTACATTATAATATGGACTTCTCCGCTTGTTCTGTAACCTTTCTGGAGAATTTAGTATAATCCCATTGGACAGATAAGGCTTGGTAGATGTAGATGTAGTGGTGGTGGTGATGGTGATGGACATCGCATGCTCTTTGAATTTAAGAAGTCTTGGGTTTGAATATTATTAAACAAGGTCATGTCCACATTGGACTTGGACAAATTGGACAAACCCTATCGGTTAATGTCTTGTCTACGTCTGGGTTTTTGAGAGGGCAAATCAAGTCGAAACTTTAATGAAGTGGACTAGGACGATGTTCCCAATGCTGCAAATTTTTTAAAGGCTCAATCATTCATTGCCATTCGAATTCGCCAATTCCGGTGAGAATTGAGGATAGCTTCCTTATATTAAGATCGGAGAGATCGATCTAGGTTGATGCACAAAACTGACTTAAGATGCTATATGATCGTTATATCGATCGATTAAACTCATGTCATGTAATGCCGTGTATGTTTGCTACGATGTTAGGGCTTCGTCTAAGGAAAAAAAGAAGAAGAAGGTTAGTTGTCTTCTATTTGTGTGTATAGAGTGGTATTATCAAAATTAACTTTCAATGCCTAGCCAAACATAAGAAATTAGAAAGATTAGTCTTCATTGCACTGGGGAGTCAATCATCATTATTACGATAATGCTCTCGCAAAGGTTTGTGATCATTATGATGGACAATGAGTGGAGGAATCCAAAGCATCTGCGGATATGCTTAGTGGAGTCGATCATCTAATACAGCAATCCTGCTTTAAGGAAGGAGCAAATCTTTTCATTTTTCCGCAGGAAAGAAAGTGCCCAAATGATGTATCCTTAAAAAAAGAAAAGAAAAGAAAAGCAAGGGTTAATGAATCAAATAAGAACTCACTGAGGGACTAAACTTCAATTGTGCTTTGAATTAGAAATAAACGGTTTTGGGATAAGTAGTTTCCGGATTAAAATATCTAAAATCTACCTGTTAGAGTCGATTTCCAATTTTTGGTCCAAAAACCAAACCGGTCGATTGCTTTTCCTGTGGCATCCCAAAATTTCATGACAACCCCTGGATATACCATGAACCATGAATAGGTGATGGAAGTGTTCTTGATTTATGTTATGACCTTTAGACCGAAGAATTGTAATAGATTAATGCTGAGTATTTTAATGGAGAATTGTTTGGATAGAAATATATTTTATGTTAATGGATGATCACGGTTGGTGCTATAAGACAATTTGCTAAGGAAGATTTTGTTCTTGACTATGCACTTAATAGATTTGATTTTTATGGATTAATGTCACAAAGTCTTTTGGCCATTTTATTTTGCAATTAGGTATTTATTTAAGTGGGGATTAAGATGGATTATTAAAAGTAAACATGGGCCATTTAAGTTTGGACTTTAGGCCCAAGAGTGTTGGGCCTAAAGTGGGCCAAAAGGCCCGGCCCATGAAGCCCATTGGGCTGTCGACCGCTTGGAAAGGGGAGAGAGGAGCCGGATGGGCCTCCTCTATGTGTCTTCAACAAGAAGACACTTGTCTCCATCTTAGGGACAAGTGTCCCTCCATGCAAAAATTTGGAGACAAGTGTCCCTCCATGCAAAAATTTGGAGACAAGTGTCCCTCCATGCAAAAGTGGAAGCATGCAAGGATTTTATTCAACCAAAAGGAAAAAGGGAAGGGGGTGGTTGGAGCTAGGTGCTGAGAGAGAGTGAGAGAGAGAGAGGTTGACGCCGAGAGAGGAAGAAGAAGGCTTGCCCCGCCATGCGTCCGCCTAGCCGCCGCCGTCGAGCCCGCCTTGCCCCGCCGTTGTCTTGCTGTGTTTTCTTTGGATTAGAGGCAAGTGGAGTCCTAAAACCTACCATTTGCTTGCTGTGATGTGTGTGTAGAAGATGATAAATTTTGGTTGTGGTAGATGTGATGAAAGGTCGAAGCTATGGAGAGAAATTCGTTGGCCTAGCATGCTGTTTCTGGAAAAGCCAGTCCGACCATCCATGAGTTTGTGAGCTGCATGCGACTTTTTAGTTGAAATATTGATTTGATCTCTTAATGAAAGTTGTAGATAACATCTTGAGGAACAACATACTAAAATTTGAGGTAAAACGAACAAGTATTGGTTAGTGAAATGATTTTTCTTTGGAGGAATTAGATCTGGAATTTGTTGTGCTGACCTTCAGTGATTTCGTGGTCCGTAAGGTTGCTTTCTTGTAAAAATATCACTTTTATCTCTTAATGAAAGTTGTAGTAGACTTCTTGAGGTAGAATATATCAAAAATTTAGAGGAAATGAACAAAAATAGATCGGTGAAATCGTTGTTCTTTGAAGAAACTGGATCTGGGGAAAACGCTACCTCGACCTAGTATGATTTCGTGATTTTTATAAAATCATAAAGTTAAAATTTGATCGAGTGTCCTTAATAAAAGTTGTAGGTAATATTCTGAGGAATAACATACTGAAAATTTATAAAAAACTAACATATTTAGGTCGGTGAAACGAGTTTCTTCTGAAAGATGAAATTCTGGAAAAAGACGACACCGGGAACAGGATGAATAAATCGTCTATATCTATTAATATAGAACGATTTGGGTTTTGATTTATTCATGAGATATTTAAATTTAGGACTTTTCTATAACATATAAAAATTTCAGAATTTTTTGAGTTCATTTGGATATTTAATTTAAATTACTTCCGAAACTGTGCAAGCTGAAATATTGAAGTTTTGAAAACTGGGATGCATGGACCGTACTGATTTATGTGTTGTTCTTTTGATATGGTGTCATTCATGGAATACTTTCCTCTAGATCTTGTATATAACATGTCAAATTTTTAGAATTTAATAAGGCTTTTTACTAATTTTTCAAGAATTATGACTAAAGGAGCGCAATTTGTTTTTATCCGAAATTGTTGTATTTTCAAAAATGAATGAAATTGTCCCATGTGATATGATGTCTTGAGTGGTTGATTATGCTGCATATGTGGTGACATACGACATGCTATATGACATCAAAAGCTGGTTGAGACTCTTGATATTGATGCATCAAATACCATGTTGAAATTGAGATACATGTGTGAATATAAATTGAAATAATAACAAGACTGTCGGAGGTGTGAGCCGATGATGCCTCGGAAGTTTCGAGATGCTCGGAGTGTGGGTGCCGGATGCCCGGAGTTTGTGTGCCAGATGTCCTCGGGAGTTTCGAGATGCCCGGTAGTATACGGTACGTAATGTCCAGGGGGAATGCCTGGTGGTATGGCGGTTCGTAATTCCGGAAGCCCTGGAGGTGTGTGCCGGGGGGATTTGTTGGGATGCTAGTTGGGATACGAGAAGCCCGGAGTGTGTGTGCCGGATGCCCGGAGGTGTGTGCCGGAGGCTCCTCGCGATGCCAGGTTGGATGCGAGCGATAAATTGTGGGATGCAAACATTGGTCATTGGATGAAAAATAATGAGATCCTTGTGAAAAATAAGAATTGAAATTGAATCATGTGCATGGGTGTATGCATATGGCATGATGCATGATCTGCTTATGAAAGTAAATTGATGCTATTTGATATTGAAAATGCGATCATGAAGGCGTGAATGGATCTCATGGTGATGTATGCTTGATAGCATGGATAATATGAATCATGGTGATACATGCACGATGGCATGGTGAGATATGCATGACTGCATGGTGGTATATGCACGATGGCATGGCAAGATATGCATGACTGCATGGTAATATATGCACGATTGCATGGTGATGTATGCTTGATAGCATGAATGATATGTGCTTTACTCGTGATATCTTGATTGTCTTGCTTGTTGCATTGTGTAGTTTGGTGGATCTTGGGGACTAACATTTCAGACTAGATAAGATACCTCTACTGCCACTGCCACCACCACCGGTAGATGGATCAAGTGGTTGGATATGATCGTGAGGAGGAGGATAGCAAAGGAAGGAACTTTTTGACGCCGACACTGAACGATGGACTTTGAGTGTATGACTGTTGGAGGAGATGTCGGTCATCTTTTGAAGTATAGCCGAGTATAGAAGACTACGGCATTTTGATGTACCGATGAATGATATCCATCTGGTTTAAGTAAATAAAAGTGTTCGGCTTTTACCTATAAATGTTTAGTTGGTGTGCATCGTTTTCTGAATATAAGGAAGGGAGTTGATGGATGTGCTTCCGCCATATAAATTGCGCAGGGACCAATCTAAAAGATGGAAACCCCCAGGATTGATAGACCTTCAAGTCAAGCAAGAGAATGGAAGTCGAACTGTGGTGACTCTAACGGTTCGGGGGCCGTCGAGGGGTGCCACATTTCCTATATTAGTCGCCAATTTGTAGTGATAGGTCGCAGCTGCCCTATTGATAATGCGCTATGAACTCTCACTTGTCCATTAAAATTCGGATTATTTTTTTGTGTCAACACATGCCCCTTTTATAAAAATATACTAGAGTGTCGGGGTTATCTTTTGAAATGCTGGTCAAAAGGCCGGCACCCTAATAACCGCTTTATCTTCTCCCATCTTCTTCCTTCCGTTGAAGTCACGAGTTCATCTATGGATGAATCCCACATTCAACGTTCTGGTCTCGCGTCAACCAACTTCGAGAAAGTGAAAGACAGTAACTGGCATGTCTGATTTTATTACTTTCTTAAAATACATGGCGATGATGTGCCTACCAATCGCTACATCAGAAAAAATATTCAAAAATACAATCTAAATTAGATGAAAAATAAAAAAAGTTAAAAGTTAAAAAGAAAAAACATAAACTACACACTAGTGCCCGTGGGCGTTGTTGTCGGGAAGGGTCAACGAAGGTTGGTTGGGCCTTCCTGAAGCCTGATGACCCTTGCTGACCCTTGATGAGGTTTTGCTGGCCTAAATTTGGGGGTGGGCGTACGGGCCGAGATTTGGGGAGGATGTGATCCTCGCCTCTCCTAAAAATCTAGAATAGCTGGCCCTTGCTAAGGGCAAGTGACCGTCGCTGGCCTTTGGGAAGGCCCATGTGACCTTGGGCAATTGTGGCGGCCACCAAAGAGGACTTGCTCCTTTTTTTCTACTTTGCTTTAAAAAAATTATTCTTTTAATTTATTCAATCTAACTTAAGTAAAATTTTAAAAAGTAATTAAAAAATACCATGAGAGAGAGAAATTGATAGAAAAATATCATGTCGGCAATTTCCATTTGTTAAATTGAATTGAGTTAATAAAAGGACTTGATTGCACTAACTTAACGAGTTCTATGATTTTATTGCACTTTCTTAAAATTTTAGGATTCAATTATACTTTCATAACAGGTTTTAAGATTTCAAGTGCACTTATCCTTAGAATATAAGCAATTTATATTTAAGACACAAAGTATGAAGGCAATCTACTTAAAACAAATTCCCTTGAAAATAGATGTAATTTTTGGAAAATTGTTCTATTCATTTTGCCGCGACTGCATTGATTATAGCAGATTTTTCTAGCAACTCACACGACATTTAGACTACATAAAACAAGAGTGGGATTGTGACATCCGAAATTTTCTTTGTAGTAAATGATATTTCGGATATATAATTAGAGAGATGGACACTAGAAGTGCCAAAAAATGGGATAAGTGCATAGGAAGTCCTAAAATTTGTCATGAAAATGCAATTAAGTCCTAAAATTTTTAAAAAGTACAATTAAATCCTAAAACTTGTCACATAGTATAATTAAGTCCTAAAACTTTCAAAAAGTACAATTAAATCCTAAAACTTGTCACAAAGTACAATTAAGTCCTAAAATTTCAAAAAGTGCAATCAAGTCCTAAAACTTATCAAAGTGGTTCAATCTAAGTGCTTCCATTGATTGTATTTTTTGAAAGGTTTAGGACTCGGTTGCACTTTCGAGACAAGTTTTAGGACTTTATTGAACCTTTTGAAAGTTTTAGGATTTGATTAAACTTTCGTAACAAGTTTTAGGACTTAATTGCACTTTTTGAAAGTTTATTAAATCCTAAAACTTATTGTCGCAACCTACTCCTCAGGGAGAGAGAATAGGTTTTGGGGTATTGCCTAAAGGACGGGCCTAAGGCCCATGATTAGGCATGGGCTCTCCCAAGCCCATTTCGCGGATATTTTTAGGAATTTTGCAAAAGGAGTCGCCACTAGCCTATTGGGGTTGGCTAGAAACCAAGTGAGGTATGTGAGTATATCTCACTTCCTACGCAACCGGAGAATCTAGGGTTGAGGACTTGATTATACTAATTATCCAATTAGTGCCATTTCGGTACCTAATCTTGTTCATTTTAAAATAAAGGATTTTTGTCAAGCAGTTTGGATTGATTTTTGTACCTATCCACTAACATGTGAAGTGATCATGCAGGCGCGCAATCATTAAGATAATAATCATAGCTACCAAGATTCTAATTGCAATAAAATTAACACATGCGGTTAAACAATTACAAACATAATTAAATATGCAAATTAAACATGCTATATAATCAATATACGAGCAAATAAAAGCCTAATTATACTAAAAGGTAATATATAGCAATTCCTAACAAAACCCCATCATTTTTGGATTTTCGAATTTTTTTAATTTTTAATTTTTTATAATATTTTTAAAAATTTTAAAATTCTAATTTTTGTTAATTTTTAATTTTTTGAAAAATATTATTTTAATATTATAATATTATAATAAATATATTTAAAATGAATCGGGTCGGATCCCCGGGTTGGGTCTGACCTGGTTTGGTGAAAAGGGCCCGGGATCGGGCTAGGCCCGAACCCGGACCGAATCAGGCCAGCCGGCCCAAGTCAGTAGAAACCAGCCGGGCTAGGCCTGATGTGCAGGCCCATTCCGGTCCAATATTTAAAATAGAGCCCACATGCAAAAATAGCCCAAGCCCAACTCTAATAAACTCGGCTCGAATTGTTAAAACCCTACCCGATTCGCAATCCATGCTCCACTCGGCCACGACCCGATTCGCAACCTTCTTCTCTTAGCTTCTTTGTGGCGGCGAAGGGAAACGGCGGGGATGTTGGTGACTTGGCGGTGGCGACGCGGTGGGCAGCGGTAGTGTGGATGGCAATGGGCAGCTGCGGAGACGGGTGGAGGTGCAGTGGCTAGCACAGGTGGCTGGTGTCGTAGAGACGGAGGTGTGGTGGCCGGCAGCATGGAGCTCACTCGGCGATGAAGCGGCGACCAGCTCAGATCTGTCGTCGTCGGGACTCAATGGTGACTGGCATTGGCGCTCGGAGGCACGTGGTGGCTCGGCAAGACGGGGCACAGTGGTGACTGGCGGAGACGCAGCTAGGAGCAGTAGCGCGGAGGCATGGGCCCGTGCGAGGTTCGCTCGGCAGTGGAGTGATGAACAAATCAGATATGTCTTCGTTGGGACTCAGAGGTGACTGGCCGAGGCACGGCCGAGGTGTGCGGTGGCTTGGCAACCGGTTCTAGCGTCACGGGAGGGTGCTCGTGCAGAGGTGTTGCTGCGGCGGCGGCCCAACGAGGGGAGCAAAGAAGTGAACCAGCCGGCGGTGGTGGTGGAGGTGCAGGTGCGGGCGTCGGCGCTTGGAGGCAATAGTGTACGGGCGACGGCTTGAACGACGTCGGGCAGGAGGGCGTTGGCTTGGCTGAGGGCTGCAATGGTGATGGCGTTCGGAGCTTCGACGACCGCGAAACAGTAGCTACGGTGGTGGAGTCTCCAGTGTCGCTCGAAGGGTGGTGGCTCAGACGGTGGCGTGGAAGGAGGGCAGTGACGGCTCGGACGGCGTCTCTAGTCTTGTCGGATTTGACCTCCTCCACATGGCGCCTTCGGATCTGGGTTCTGGGTCGAACGGGGGCGGGGTCAGATTTGGGTTTTTCCTCGAGCTTTCTCTCTCTCTCTCTCTCTCCTCTGTTCTCTCTTTCCTCTCCCCTTTTCCCTCTCGTTGCCGTTTTTTCTACTCCCTCTTGCAAGCTCCCCCTTTTCTCTAGGGTTTCTTTTTCTTTTTTTTTTTCTCTCTCTTTTTTGTTGTTTGTTGTTTTTCTTTTATTTTTAATTTTCTCTTTTTTAATTAATTAATTAGTTAATTTTTAATTAATAATAATTTTTTAAAATTAAATTTGTTTATATACTTGAAAATAAAAATTAGGTGTCAACACTTATCAAAGTGATTCAATCTAAGTCCTTTCATTGATTGCATTTTTTGAAAGTTTTAGGACTCGGTTGCACTTTTGAGACAAGTTTTAGGACTTTATTGAACTTTTTGAAAGTTTTAGGATTTGATTGAACTTTCGTAACAAGTTTTAGAACTTAATTGCACTTTTGAAAGTTTTAGGACTTGATTGTATTTTCATGATAAATTTTAGGACTTCTAATACACTTGTCCCGCCAAAAATTATATACGCATTCACTTTAGTGTCAAAAGTTTTTTTGGATAACTTAAGTACTATTTTTTTATATAAAAATAATCATTTTAGTACCAACTCCAGTCTGGATGACCGGAATTCTGACGTGACCATATTTTATTAATTTACCAGCCCCATGTAACTTGCCGGCGTGCCTAATAAGCATATAGTCCTAAAGGACATCGTCTAAAAGTTGTAAATAGTGATTGTTTGAATGCCAAATTTTATTTTAAATAATCATTTCGGTGCTAGTCGTTGTTAAAATAGGACCACTTCAGTGCCAAACACGCCATGTGGACTGGATTTTTTTAAATATTATGCCAAGCCATATACAATTTTTAATTATAAAAGCCACATATTATTTTTGGCCGGGATTTCTTGCCACTGGCATTTAAATGATTGTTTTTTTCTTGGATTTGGAAGTTAAGTGATCCAACCAAAACTTTTGCATTAAAATAAGCATCGTACACAACTTTTGGCACTTCTAATATTCATCTGCCTATATAATTAGTATAGTAATTGTTAATGAGGACCAATATGCTCCTAAATATGTATTGAACAACTCGCAAACATTAAATTCTCACTGAGTTAAGATTTCCCTTTTGTCCTATATCTTTTCTTAATAGTTTTAGTGGTGTTAAAATAATTTTCTGATTTACCGGCATTTCAAACAAATATTGGTTTCCCGTTTTATTTACTGCAATGTAAAGTATCTATCCAAATTAACATAATATCTCCATTCTTTTTAATCAAACAATGCCATTTGTCATTGCTTTAGCTTGGACAGATGTCTTAATTCTCACCTTATATTTTGCCCACATGCATTAATTGAATCTATTAAACCTAGCTCTTATGACCTCACGCATGACATATTACTTTCAACTCTAGTAACTTTATATCTACTGCTATTAACTCTAGTTAATTGACATTATTTCTTTCAACTCAAACTAATACATTCATTCCTCTTTTGAACATGCAACTTCAGCACTTTCACATCTTCAAGTTCAAAAAATTTTCTATTCCACTCTCTTTCAAGACAATCAAAGGTTCAAACCCTCACTTTCAATCTAGTGTCTTACAAGGTATATTCATGGGTTTCCTTTATTTTTATCAAATTAGATTTGTTGTTTTCAAAAGAATGAGACTTGTTAATTTTAGTAATTATTTTGATTTCAAGGTGATTAAAGGCCTGCTTTGTTGAAAATTTCACTCAATGTAAGTGAAAACTCTAAGGACTAAATTGGAGTGATCTACTCGTTACTCTTGAGTTTAGTTGATTGATTATTTGTTTATTTAGATAAGATTTTACTCCATGTGTGAGTAAGTCTCAATAACTGTGTGATGAGCTATTGTGATTATTGGGTTTGAATTAAAAAGTTGTTCTCATGCCTAGAATGTCTTTGAGAGATTACAAAAAAGTTTTTTCGCAACTTGAATGGGAAAAATGTGAAAATAGTAAGACTAGGCATAAAAAGAGGTATCTTGGTAAATTCATGAAATGGTTAGGGACAATTTTGAAATTTTAGAACTGAGATGGAGCTGTTAACAGGGTTATTTTATGATTTTTAGTGTTAGTTTGTGAGTTATTAAGTAAGATTAATTAGAGGCCGTTGCGATCTACTTTTTCCGTGTGGAATGCAAAGGAGAAAAGACATAGGTTTAGGGATACTATCTAAAAGGGGGCTTATAACCTCGATTAGATTTGGACTCTCCTAAGCCCATACCTCGCGTGATGTTGGGGTATTCAATTTTAGCTTCAATTGATACTATAAGGATTTTCTAAAGAGGAGTTCTCGTTAGCATATTGGGGTCGGTTAGAAATCAAGCAAGGCATGGAAGTATAGTTCACTTCCTACACAACTAGAAAATCTAGGTTCAAAGACTTGGGTATACTAATTAATTAACTAGTGCATTTTTGATACATAATCTTGATTATATCTTTTGTCAGGTAGTCCGGATTGATTTTAAACTTATCAACTAACATGCGAGGTGATCTTGTTGGTGCATGGTCATTAAAATAACAATTAGCAATCAAGGAAGCATTAAATAAATTACAAGAAAAAGTTGGAAACTAATGCTTAGAAGAAAGAAATATGCCATTTCCAACTAGGCTGAAGGAAAACCACAATTAACATATCAAAAGTATGCAATCAAGTGATAATCAAAATAAAATTGCGCAAACAACGACCTAATAGTTGTCTCTAGTAACATTTAAACACTATAATAAAATCCTAAGAACTTGTTCAATTTTGAACACAATTTTTATCAAGGATTTTCACATATTTTAAGAGAAAACTACTCAAAAAACTGATTTTTAAGCTTTCTCATAAGTCTTAGAAAAAAATGAAATTTTTGGAATTTTTTATTTTTTTAAATATTCTTTATTTATTTTTATTTTATTTTTATAATCCGAATATGGGATTCGGGCTGGGCCCATGGATGAGCATGGGCTGCCGCTGCATGCAGATTGGGCCACATCAAAGACCTAAAGAAAGGAATGGGCTCAATGAAATAAAACCCAATCTAGCCACTACAAGACCAAACCTAAAGCCCACTCAACCAAAAGCAAACCCAAACCAACCAAGCCCAACATTCACCATCCTTGTAGTGAAAACGAAGCCCAAATTCACCAAATTAACACTTCAAACTCAAGGCTCACTAAATCTAAATGAACCCAAAGTCCACTACTCTCCCTTACCAATTTTCCAACCCCACGATTGCTCCTCGTCTTCTTCGAGCACGCCCAAGAGTAGAGGTATGCAAAAGAACCGGGACTTTCCCGGACCGCCCGTAACCGCCCGAAACCGTTGGTTCTTAAGGGAACTAGTCCGGTTCTCGATTCCATGGGCGGATCCGCCCACCCGGACCGGACCGTTATATTATAATAATATAACAATTTTTAATATTAAAAAAAATTGAAATTAGCAAATCTAAAATTTAGGGCTCAAATCACCATCTTATCTCAATTTACTACTCTCCTACTCCATCTCATCTCTCTTAGTTCAAAATCTCCCCCAACTCTTTCTTCCTCTCCATTCACCTCCGGATCTATTCATCTCCTTTCGAGTCCCTTCAACTCCTAATTCGAACTAGGCGAAACAATGAGTCGATTCTCTTTTCCCCCCTCGAACTTAACTCTCTATCCACATCATTGTCACCTCTGCATTCACTGTCACTATTGTCCTCTTCATTGTTGGGCTTGTCCCGCTTCTGCATCCCCTCTTCCTCCTCTGTCTCCTCAGGCTTCTCTCCATCGTCCTTAGCTCTGGGGATAGGGGTGAACTCTAGGTCTAAGAACGGCTCGTCGTCCCTGTTGTCCTCCTCATTGTCGGTCTTGAGAGAGAATTGGGAGACGGCGGAGGTGGTGGCAAAGATGGTGGTGGTGGCCGGGACGGAAGTGGCGTGAGGGTCACAACCACCGCCGGCACGGCGCTAGTACTTGAGAAGAATAAAGTTACCATGGTTGAGAGAGCTATAATAAGCAGATGTGGGGAGGGCAAAAAGGGGAATGTGTGGAGGTTGGACCGGTTCTATGGATCCACCCGAGAATCGGATCGGATTGGCGGTCTGGTTCTCGAGTGGATCCATGCAACGAGCGGGCGGTTCCCGGTTCCAATTTTTCGGAACCGGTTCTTAGCAGGCGGTTCCCAGTTCTAGATTGGGAACTGCCCACTCGGACCATGCACATCCCTACCCAAGAGGACCAAAGCTCCAGTCGTGAACATTGAATTTTACAGTCGATCAATATACGCTCGTTCATTAGGCCTCCACCATTGGCCACCATGTTCGACCATCATCACTAGTCACCGCAACATATGCTCTATTCAGCCTCTCTCTTTGTCTCTCTGTCTCTCTATCTCTGTCTCTGTCTCTGTCTCTCTCTTTGTGACAACTTTCTAAGGATTTAGCAAGGCCTATGACCTAGTGGGCAAGATGGGAATCCAGAGAACTTCTGAGAATTTCATTGTCAACATGGAAAGCTTGTCAAACATCGCCATGAAAGAGAGTGCTAAGAGCTCCTTGATCACGGTGCGTTTTTGAAGGGAATATCGGATTCTCAAAAACTGGATTCGACACTAAATCGAACTCCTAAAATGAATGCGGAAGACGAGCCCGAAAAAAACACATGTATCACCGATCCTAAGGCACATCACAGAATCGAACATACCTTGTTAGCTACAGATTAAACACCGATGCTGATATGAGGAAGAAAAATTGATCCCGATCGATCCGATGACGTCAATTCACCTTGAAAGGAAGAGAGTGTTGTCTCTTTTGTTATTCTTTTTCTTTTGGAGGGAGAGAGGGAGGAGGAACGTACGTATATTCCAAAAGGTGTGTTCCTCCCTCTCTTTTCCCCTTAAATACGTCATCTCCAAAGGACGAGTCCCTTCAACAAAAGACGTTCCCCCAAAAGTTACAACTCTTCAACGTATCCCTCCATCCATGGGCCCTAATTTTGTGTGCCAGGCTTTTAGGCCCAACATGGGTGGACGGGCCAACTTAGGCCCATCACATTAATTAATAAAACCATCATCTCCCAGTCGCACATGGTGGGCCAAACAGGATCCTCTTTACCTCTCTTCAACATTCATACCGGTGAATAATCCGTGCGACCATCATACTTTGAGAGCTCGTTGCCATACATCTGTTAGGAATATATAGCAGCTCATAATGGGCATCACACTCTGAGTAGATTTAGTATGCAGTACCCTAGATCGATCGATCACATTTATATCTCTCTTGATCTCTTTTAAACAATAATATATATTTTGTATTCATAATTATGATTATTCCAAAAACAGTCATAATTGGTCGACCAGTGAATACAAAACTACAATGTGATTCTCCAAATTCGATCTTTCTCTTTCCTTCAAACTCTCAATTTCAGTTCAGCTTGCTTTTCTAGAAATGTCCCATTAGATCAAATCAACTTATGATCATTGGCAACATCTTAAGATAACAAACACTAAATAGAAATCTTGAGAATAAGTAAAAGTCATGAGGAAACTAAAATTGAGGAACTCTTTTCCTCAAGAGTCTTACACAGCATAAAAGTTGAGATCAAACTTTTGCCGCTCTTATTGGTCGTCTCATGCATACGTAGTATGGAATACGTATTACAGTATTTAACTCATTTCCCATGGAGCGTATGTCTATACCTTTAATACCGTACAGATGATAGTTCAGACATACCCAATGTCTAACTTGAGTTCACGTATCTATTCATTCACATAATTCATTAGAACTCATATCTGGCATCTTAGACAGATAAAGTAAAATATGTGGGGTATTTTACTTTCGGACATAGTACATATCATGTCCTCATCTTAACACTTAGTTAATGCGACATATATATTTTAAGCTCGAGCTCTCGATTATCACCTAGATAATAAACTTAAAAACCGTCTTATCTCTATTTATCACATAGTAAATAGATGCGATTACCCGTGTGAGTGGGCTAATATTTTATCTGTCCGACATACTTTCTCAACTTAATATAATGCACTGAGCATTAAGATGCATAAAGATCAAACAAAGATTCATAGGCATTAATGATGAAAACAAAAATTCATCAAATGTGAACACTTAAGGGAAATTACAATATTCAGTACATTAGCCTCTACGCAATCCTAGAGATTTCACATGGCCACAAAACACATCTCTAGGTATTGGTTTTGTCATAGGATCTGCTACCATTATATGCGTAACATGTACTGTAAATTCACATCTTTTCATGCAACCATATCTTTGACAAAAATATACTTGGTATCTATATGTTTGGTCTTGCCATGATATTTTGGATCTTTAGTGTACGCTATTGCTGCTTGGCTATTACAGTTAACCAACAATGAGTCTACAGCACTTTCAATAATACCTAAATGATCTAAAAATCTCTTAAACCAAACACCTTCTTGTATTGCTGTTAATAATGCCACGAACTCAGCTTCCATCGTGGACAAAACTATACACATTTGTTTTTTACTGCTCCAACATATGGCGCCATTATTCAGTAAGAAAACAAATCCAGAGGTAGATTTCATTTTATCTAAATCTCCTCCCCAATCAGCATCTTAATAACCTTTGAGTCGCAGATCCTTTCTTTGATAACTCAGCGTATAATTAGCAGTTCCCTTTAGATACCTCAGTATTCTCTTAACGGCTTTCAATGTGTTTGACTTGGGTTGGATTGGTACTCACCATTCCAACTGCAAAACATATATCAGGTCTTGTACACATCATAGCATACATCAAACTCTCAACAGTACTAGCATAAGGAACATGTTTCATTTGTTCCTTCTCTTGTGGAGTCCTTGGACATAGTCTATGGCTCAATCCTTCACCTTTTGCAATAGGAGGTTTATGGGTTTACAATCTTGCATAAGAAATCATTCAAGAACCTTTTTTTATATATGTTTCTTGCGAAAGAGATAACGATCTCTTCGAACGATCTCTTGAAATCTTAACTCCAAGAATGTATGCAGCCTCACCCATATCCTTTATCTCAAAGTTGGAAGACAACCAACTCTTGACAGTATTAACAAACTCCATATTGCTTTCAGCAATTAGTATATCATCAACATATAATGATATGATCACAAATTGATCTTTGGATCTTTTGATATATACACAATGATCCTCATCTATTATTGTAAAATTATATGCCATTATGGCATTATGAAAACGTATATACCATTGTCTTGACGACTGCTTAAGGCCATATATCGATCTCAAAAATCGACATAGCTTTTCTTCTTGGCCTTTTGTAATGAAACCAACAGGTTGTTCCACATATATTTCCTCATCCAATTCTCCATTGAGAAAAGCAGTCTGTACATCCATTTGATGTAATTCAAGATCCATACTTGCCACTATTGCCAGAATAATGCGAATCGAGGTAAATCTCACTACATGAGAAAATGTTTCTTCATAATCAATTCATTCCTGTTGGTTATACCCCTTCGCCACAAGGCGAGCCTTATGCCTTTCTATTGAGCCATCGGTTTTTCGTTTTATTTTGAGAACCCACTTGTTCCCAATAGCTTTGCGTCCTTTTGGAAGATCAACCAGTTTCCAAACTTGGTTTGACTTCATTGACTCAAGCTCCTTTTCCATTGCATGAATCCATTTTTACTTACTAGGGCAATTTAGAGCCTCATCAATATTTCTTGGCTCATCTTGCGGAGCAATCATAAAAGTTTCCCCTTCAATGTCAAAACGTCGACGGGGAATACTTTTGCGACTTGTTCAATGTATGGGAGATTGTACACTTTGCACATCATTTTCCCATTATGCTCTCACTAGGATTAGATAATGATGATGTCGTCTCATCATGTGGTTGTAATTGAGAATGAGTTGAATTTAATTCATCACTTCTCATATTACTCCCACTTGGACGAACTCCACTAATATCATTATCTTGATCCAAGGTTTCAAATAGGAAGTAATCTTCACTTATTTAGCCCTTCTTAGGAAATTCATTATCTAAGAATGTGACATCCCGTGATTCAAATTCAGTTATACTCCCACTTTCCTGCTCACCTATGAACACATACCCTTTCGAGTGTTCAGAGTATCTTATGAAAATACTCTTCTTTCCTCTAGGACCCCAAACTTGTGAGAGGGCTCATGAGTATAGGTAGCACAACCTCATGGCTTAAGAAAACTTAAGTCTAGTTTTCTACCTGTCCATAACTCATATGGAGTGGAAGTAACTGATTTGGAAGACACCCGGTTAAGTATATAGGCAGTAGTTAACAACGCATCACTTCAAAAAGTGATAGGTAAGTTAGCATGCACCATCATGGACCTGACCATTTCTAGTAGAGTTTTGTTTCTTCTCTCCGCAACACCATTTTGTTGAGGAGTATATGGAATAGACAACTGTCTTTCTATTCCTTTTTCATCACATAATTTTCTGAACTCATCAGATAAATATTCTCGACTTCGATCGGATCTTAATGCTTTTATTTTCTTGTCTAATTGATATTCTACCAAATTCATAAACCTTTTGAAACAATTTAATGCTTCAGATTTATGAGAAATCAAATAGACATATCTGAATCGAGTATAATCATCTATAAAAGTGATGAAATAAACAGCCCCATGCCTTCCTCTCACATTCATTGGACCACAGACGTCAGAATGGATTAAATGCAGAGGAAATTTAGCTTTTTTACTTTTTCCAAATGGTTTCCTTGTCATTTTCCCTACTAGGCAATGCTCATATATGGACAAATCGACTTTTTCAATGTTGCCCAACAAGCCCTTTTTAGCTAGTCTATTCATACGTTGTTGGCCAATATGACCAAGTCTAGCATGCCACACATTCACATCATTATCATATGAATTAGGAGATGTGAGAAGAGAATAACAAACATTTGCATTAACATAGTCAATATCTAATACAATGAAACCATTCAGAAAATAACCACAACCATAGAAATTTGTATCCAAAAATAAATCCACACCTCTATTATGGAAGTTCATATTAAAACCTAACTTGACCAACACTAAAACAGACACTAAATTCCGACGAATCTCCGGAGCATACAATACATCATGTAGGAACAAAGTGCGTTCACCACACATGTTCAGTTGGCAGGTGCCAATTCCTTTTACTTCAACTCTGGAGTTGTTTCCCACATAGATCCACTTAGTTCCAGTTGGTACTCGTCGGAATTCCACGAAGGATCCTCTATCCTTCGCTACTTGGTCTGTTGCTCCCGAATCTACAGTCCACAAAGGATCAGATTTAGTTAAGAATATAGAACTTGACACATTAGCAAAGCTCTTAAGAGTACAAGGGGTGAGTACCTTTTTTGACTCGCGACAGTCGCGAGCGTAGTGACCCTTCTGGTCACAGTTGTAACACTTCACCCTTGAAATACTCTTCACTCGAGGATGTTTTCCTCTCTTATGTTGGTCAGCTCTTGGTTTCTTGCAAGAAGGACTTGATCCCTTGCATTTCCACATATTGAACGAATCAATGCGCTTGCGCTTAGAGCTCGAAGCTCCTTCTGAGCTGGAAGCAATATAACAAATATATGTTTCCTTCTTAAATGCCTTGAGGCGGTCTTCTGCTAGCCCAAGGTGGTGCACAACATTCTCAATTTCTTCCATAACATGGTCAAGAGCTTCTAGTGCTTCTTGCTTTTCAAGCACACATTGAATTTTCATATTCAATATTTCACAATTCTCGCCATTCATTTTGTCTTCCTTATTCAAATTAGCAATTATGTTCTTAGTTGCTGAAGTCATCGATCTGAACATATCAGACACATATGCACGAATTATTAATGCCTATCATTTATGCATCCATTTTGCATAAAACCATCATATTAACGAATAATTTCAAGTGAGGTTTCAGAATCAAAAGGTCACTATGTTTCTAATCATCATCCAAAAATCCTAACTTGGAGTTATTATTAATATAACATTCCATGCAAAATAAATTCTTTGAAATTACAAAAATTTCTATGAACTACCCACAACGGTTAATAATAACAGAAAGCAAATAGTATTTGATATCAAACAATGATATACTAATAATGCTTTCACATAATACAACTAACATATCAGTTGCCACACCAACAAAACTAGGTAGAAAACATTACATAAGATGTCCACAAAGCACACCAAATAAAGATCAGCCAAAATATTTAACACCAAGTCAATATACGAACTGGGAAATATCCTCTTTTGTTCAATTTCTTGATCTTTTCCCTTGTAACAATCCAATAATAATCATCTATAAAATCCATCACAATTTTCCTATATGAAGCGGCTTTGTTGACATCCCATATGCGATTCAACACTTCTTGCCATTCTGGTGGAAGAGTGTTCATGAAAAATCGCATCATCTCAGACTGTGACATGGGACGACCATTCCATATGACTTTTTGAATTTTCCCATTGACTTCAAGAACCTGATCAATTAAGTCACCACTCTCCCATCGATGATCAGTTAGCTTAGTTATCAACTTAGAAAGCCTTTCCTTTTGTTCATCGGTAATTGCGCGAATAGGTGTGCGCAACCTAAGGGGAGGCATTGTTCCTGCAACAAATGCAGAACAAATAATGGATCACATATAATCCACATAGACTTAATTGGAAAAAGAAACACATTCTTTTCCTTTTTTTTTTTTTTGTCAACGATCAAAGTCAACGGTCAAAGTCAACGGTCGTCAACGGTCAACGATCAACGGTCGTCAACGGTCAACGGTCGAGGTCAGCCGGGTTAGGCCGCCGGGTCGGGTCGAGCTAGGTCAGACGGACCGACCCGGCACGTGTGGCACGCGTGCAGCTGACGTCACGATGACGTCAGCTGGCGCGTGCCTCGCACGCCCCAGCGATGGCACACGCGCACGTGCGCGCGTCGGCCGTGCGCGTGTGTGCGATGCACGCACCTGCCCCTGTGAATCGGCGCGTGCAAGACGTCGTTTCGCTCCGGCTGCGCATTGGGGCGTGTCCAGCGGCCTTTGGCGGCATTCCGCCACTCGTTGCGCTCGTCTCGATGAGACCTTCCATCCAACGCCATCAGAAATGGATTTCGACTTACAGAAACTCGAAAAAATAGATGAAAAGTGCTCGGGTGTCGGGATTTTTCCGCCCCAATCGGTGTCGGCCGATTAATTTCACGAAAAATCAATAAGAAATCATCCATAAACATGAAAGGGGTCGGGAAAAACATGGAAAAAGGATCGGGAAACAAGAACCTTGCTCTGATCCAATGAAGGGAATATCGGATTCCCAAAAACCGGATTCGACACTAAATCGAACCCCTAAAATGAATTCGGGAAAAACACATGTATCACCGATCCTAAGGTACATCACAGAATCGAACATACCTTGTTAGCCACAGATTAAACACCGACGTTGATATGAGGAAGAAAAACTGATCCCGATCGATCCGATGACATCAATTCGCCTTGAAGGGAAGAGAGTGTTGTCTCTTTTGTTATTCTTTTTCTTTTGGAGGGAGGGAGGGAGGAGGAACGTACGTATATTCCAAAAGGTGCGTTCCTCTCTCTCTTTTCCCCTTAAATACGTCATCTCTAAAGGACGTGTCCCTTCAGCAAAAGACGTTCCCCCAAAAGTTACAACTCTTCAACGTATCCCTCCATCCATGGGCCCTAATTTTGTGGGCCAGGCTTTTAGGCCCAACATGAGCGGACGGGCCAACTTAGGCCCATCACATTAATTAATAAAACCATCAGTTTTTTTCTTTTTCTTTTTGGGCTCTTCAAGTACCCTAAAATGTTGTTGTTTCTCATCTTGTTCTTTTTCCAGATTTTCTTCTCCGAAAGAATAATGTTTTATGCAGTTCCAACATATTCTTCTATCCAATTCTTGATTAATGTATGAACTACCATGAGCTCCGAAAGAGCAGCAAATGAAATGCCATTTCCAATTTTCCAATAGCATAAAAATTTCGCCAGACCCTCAAACGTTTCTATGGGCATGAAATTTGCTCGAATAATAACTCGTTGTGTTCTAGCCTTTGTTTTCATATACGATGTCCGTTCCAAGGCGAAATGTTCCAAGGTAACACTTGAAAACCTGCAGACAGGGGTCGCAAGGAAGAGCTTCAAGTGTGGAACTGAGAAGAAGACTAAAGCTACTGTTGATGCCACTCCAGGTCATAAGACCGATGCAGAAAAAGCAGGTACAACATATTTTTTTCCCTTCATAGAAACTTCATTTGAATTTCGGAATAAATTGTTCTCATTCTACATGACGTGCTTTTTTCTAAAATTGTCTCTGCTCATTCCAAAAGGTAATTACCAGGCTAAGGAAGCCATTTATCATGATAATTGATACACAATTTATCCAATTTTTCTTATTAAATTTATTACTTTCATACCAGAGGTAATGGCCTTCTTTAATGGTAGGTTAAAAGAAGTAAGACCGGTAGGGGGTAAACGGTTAAGTCGCAAAGTTAATGAATTTGGCACCCTCTATTTTACGGGTGAGAAGAGTCTGTCTTTTGGCTTTCCGTCTTCTAAATTCTCTAGGAATTGAGAGTTAGATAAAATTTAAGGAACTCTCTAACGGGTGGTCTCCTACTTGGAGGTCTCTCGGCTAGGCTTCCTATAGTAGAGAATTTTCAAATTAAGTGAAGCTACCTAATCAAGATTTAGGGGTTTGACTTAAGGAATTTTATTAGGTATAGTAGAACAAAAAAGTTACACATTCATTGTTAGATGATGAGTAGCATGGGTGTTTGAAGTTTAGTTCTCTAACAGAATTTCTCTACACATCAATAATCGACTGGTTAGGATGTAAGTAATTTTTTCTACCGGCAATGGATCTAATAAAAATTTGGTTCCAACAGTAGCTGTCTTTGATTGATACATCAATAGATCTTGCCGTTCCTTTCTTCTTCTTTTTTTTTTTCCTGCTTATTTATAGTTAATTGTTTGACAAAATAACATTTTAGTTTATTAATCGACATTTTCAACAAAAGAGGCTATCATCAGCACACTGGAAGGGCCAAAAATGGAGGCCGGAGGAATGACGGCTGAGCACTGTAACGACGCATGAGTAAATCATTAGATTACTATCACCACCCCCATCTCCGGTATCGTCCATGATGGCAAATGCACTGTAGCCGGTGGCAAATGCATTATCCAGAGGAGTGGCTCGAGACATACTTCTCTTTCATGGATTCTTGATCCCAAGAAGACTTTCGTCTTCTTTGCTACCTTGTAAGCAATCTTGAGTGTCCTCACATGGCCATTTTTCTACATAACTTTTCGGGTCCATTGCTGATCTTAAAAAGCACTTACGCAAAAATCGTACAATTATTTAGCTGTATTAAACCAAAATTACAATATGCCTAGCTATACATTAAAGTTACCAATTGATGATTATTCCCTTTCACTGAACATTTCCCTCTCTATGTGGCAGATCAAGCATGGGAACAATCCTACCCATATATTCCACTCTTTCCATCCCCAAACCACAACCGGATGGGAATTCCCCTTGATCTTGAACCATCAAGTTGCAATCATGTTCGGACATTGAAACCTACCCAATTGGTCCTCCATAATACTAAAGAAAATCATTTCTTTGGGATCTAGAAACAGTTTTGTTGCATCGTCATGTGTACATATGATTCAGTGGGCACTATCTCTGAGTAATCTTTTCTGAGCATGGAATTTGCAAGGCGTCGTGATTAAAGGTGAAGTCAATTGAAGAAAATGAAGATAGTGGAAGGAGACGTGGTCACACAAGGGACAGTTAAAAGCTCACATGATTTTTGCTATTTAACAATCTATCTCAGCCTCACTTCTCTTTTTCCATGTTGTTTTTAATTCTTCTTTCCCCTTTTAGAGGAATTTTTCAAATGAGAACAAGACCATGTGCCAGTGAGACAAATAGTGGGAATCTTGTATTTCTGATGGCATTGTAATATTATATTTCATAAATGGAGAGGTTGAGATAATGTCTCTTTTTTGCCTCTTTTGGCCCCATACCTCGAGCTTCTATTGCACTTTCGGCTGTGAGGCTTCATCAATCAAAACCTTTTTATTTCTTTATTCATTATTATTTTTATTTTGGTTTCAATTTGCCTTTCATTGAGTGTTTGTAGGGGGAAAGCTTTTTGAAGCCAATCAAGCATTTCAACTTTGAGCTTCCACGCACGAGCTTGCGCAAATTTACTTGCCTCTTTTTACATTTTGTCCTAAAGAGACCCTTATTCTTTTATATAAAATGAGGCGAGAATGAATTGTCAAAATTGTACCATGAAGTGAGAACTAATGTAAGTGCTCTCCCTAGAGATCTGTCCTTGAGCAAGTAAATCAAAGTAAAGCAAGACCTGAATCAAGGGATCCATTCCATGGTGGGCCGATTCACCTAGAACCCACTCAATAAGGGTCGGTTCTAAGTTTTTGGAGCAAGAAACTGAATTGGGATCCTTTGGAACTCACCTGGAGTAGACCTAAAATTTATCAACTCCTTCAAAAAATTACCAACCTCAATTATAATTATTACCGACTTTTCTGTAATTGAGTTATCACCTAATTTATGCTACCAAATCTCCTTTGAATTAGTTATTGATGTTTATTTAGTTTTGTTTTCATATCAACTTTTCTTATCTCTAAGAAAAGTAAATTCTATTATCTATTACCAACTTTTATTGAAATTTATTACCAACATTAACCTTTATTTTAGTACCTACTATTTTTTGTCCAATCAAGTTACCAACAAATATTATGTTACGAACTTTCATAAAAGTTATTTACATAATTTTTTTCAGGGCACAAACTTTTCTTGTCGTTGAACATCTTTTATTAGCCTTGCTTATCAACTTTTTAAACTCTTTTCTAAAAATTACAAATCTCACTTAGAGTATCTACTGACTCTTCTCAGGTCAAATTTTCAATGAATTTTGCATTATCAATTCTTATTCGAGCTAATTACCTATCACGCGAACTTCGAGCGTGCGAACATCTCTCGATGGTCGACTGAAAATGCGATGTTCCTAGGACACACCGCTGACCTATTCGTTTTATGCGCATGCGGAAGCGAACTAATAAACCCCAGACAACAAACAACCACAAGGATAGTAAAAACAAGGAACAACAATTTTCCCAAACCACACTTTATAAACACACCGAGTTAACCCCACAAGTTATAAACAAGTCTGTCTCCAAAAAGAAACTACCAGACAACCTACACTCCAGTTCGCCTCAGGCTCCGGATTCTCCATCCTAGGGACCTGAAAAAGGGGTAATCACGACGAAGCGAGATAAAATTTCAGTGAGTCGACACCCTAAATTCCGAACTTAATTAGGCATCATCCCGCGTGAACGCATCAGGACGGGTTCCGATAGTGACCACACGCACATCCATACTCGGCCAAGAACATCATGCTTTACACTCAAATGCCTCAATTTCAAATAATGGACTTGGCCAATTTTCTTCATATTAAAAATCATCCTAGTAAAATAAACATGTGTGGTCACGCATTTAAATCGGACCAGTAAGCATGGTACACTCTCATTTCAAAATTCCATGATTTCATATACTATATAAAATTTTGGCGTTAAAAACCAGCATCCGGTATTTTTCTAATTAAATACCATAAAAATCAATTTTGCAATAATAAACCACAACAATCACCAAGCACTCAATTACACATATAATCAATCAATTTCACATATAAACTCATCCACGGCGATCAACGTAAAATTTCACTAAACGGCTATTCCGTCACAATTTATGCTAATTATAATTAATTAAATAAATTGTGATTAACTAAACTGAACCACTTAATTAACCTAACCATGTAGGCACATCATCAATCAAGTCAACTTTTAGCTTCCATCATATACCCAAAACACCAAAATCCCCTTTTAAAATTCACTTGGCAACTCTTTTTTTTTTTTTTTTTCAAACCTTCCGAAATAAATTTGTACGGGGTCACGTATTTGAAATTAACCCGCCAAAATTTGCACGCATCTAGTATAAAACCTCCTCGTTTTATTGAGCACATAAAACTTGGCGTCCAAATCTGACACCATATTTCTTTTCTAATTTCTTTTCCAACCACCATCTTTTGAAAACAAACCTTAGTAACCCCCTCTTTTTTTTTTTTTTTTTTTTTTTTTTGTTCAACACGTTTAGAAATAAATTCGTAGGTGCTCATGTACTCAAAATTAATCCGTCAAACTTTGTATGCACCTAATTTAAAACCTCATTGTTTTATTGAGCAAATAAGTTTTGGTGTCCGGACCTGACACCTCATTTATTTTCTATTTAAAAGCTTATAAGGTCCTCTTTTGACATAAAACTTAGAATCCACATAGAGCAACTAATCTCGTCCTATCACGCATAAGTTCTCAGCATGCCAAAAATCCACCAAATCACAAAATATACATTTCCTAGCAAGCAAGACACCAAGAACAACCACTAGACCACAACCGGTCCTAACTGGCAGAAACCGGGTCCACTCGCGTGTCTCCAAGTTTACTTCTAGAAACCTAATAAAAAAAGTTCAGAAAATTCTCAAATTTAAATATGTTGTAAAGAACACATAAATTAACGTTTTTAATGAAGACACCATGATCAAAATCCTTATATATTGAGAGAAGTAAATCGCCCAAGCCGTTACAAAAACTGTGTCTGTGTCAAGAAATTTTGTTTTCCAAAATAAGTTTGGTTTGAGATTCAAAACTTGTCCGTTTGATTTGAAATTTGACTATGTTAAACTAAAAGATGTGATGAACAACTTTTGTGAATAAACTCTTCCGAAAATAGAAGCCTAAGATTTGATAAAAATCTATTAAATACCAAAAGGTCATAAGTTCTAGCACAAACTGAGATTCTGTTTTGCAAATAACGAGGCTGAAACCTTGTTATTTTAAATCTATAAAATCTTGAATAAAATATATGTTGTATTTGAAGATGTCTAGAACATTTTTCAAGAAGGAAGAAACTTAAAAATCACAGCACATGTTTCCCCACAAAAATAGCAAATAGCGAGGGTCCAGTAACCAGATCGGAGGGAAATCCACTAAATTAGATTAAACCGCCCTTATTAGTGCTAATCTAACCAATTAGATTAACACTAATCCATATCAAGGCTAATCTAATCAAACTAGATTAACACTAATCGAACTTATGGCTAATCTAACTTAACACTAATCTAATCAAGCTAATTAACACTATTCTAACCCCCTAAGCACAATTAACAACCTAATCAAGAATTAGGGAGTTAACTCACTGCATTAGGGCGGCAACTGGTTCACGACAACGGCGACATAAAGACGGTGAAGACCCGTAACTATGGCACCACCAACGGAGGCCTAACGGCGAAGGAAAACAACGCACAAGCTCACAGCTTGTGGCTGGTTTGGTTCTGTGGAAGGCTGAGTTGGACGATCCCGGTGGCTTGGTGTGGCAGAGTTTAGCGGACCAGCTGGAGGTGGGATGGGCGGCTTGTTGCTGCACGTGAGGAGCTGGGCTGACGTTCGGTGGAGGCGTGTGGTAAAGGAGCTGCTGGTCGGCTGCTTGGTGGACTGGACGAGCTGCTGGGCTGTGGGCGTGATGGTGCAGGCGTGAGGAGAAGTGGAGCTGCCGTGTAGGGTTGGTGGCTGTTTGTAGGCGTTGGTGGTAGAAGAGGATGGAAGGGGAATGGGAAGAAATGAGAGGGGATGGAGGTGCTGGTCGTGGGGTTAATGGTAGCAAAGGGAAAATGGAGGGGAGGGGGATACGTGAGATGAAAGGGGCTGATGGAAATGGGAATGGGCAGTCTGCTGGTGGGGGCTCAAGCGTGCGTGAGGTAGAAAGAAAGAGAAAGAGAGGGGAGAGAGAGAGAGAGAGGGGGAAAGAAAGTCCAAGTTTTGGCCAATTGGAAGCCTAATGAAATATCAAAGCATTCAAGTGATTGGCCCCTAAAGTCTTCATGCCAATTTGTCAAGGGGCAACCAATGGCCAATTTCCCTCTAGTTCTTCACAATTTAAATCCTTTTGGGTAGCCAAAAAATGCCATAAATCAGCTCATCCGAATTTCTCCATTCCTTTTGTTCCAAATTTGATTTTCCGCAAAAATTCCGTACTCGACGAAATTTCTCTGAAAGATGAGACGACGTTCTAAAAATAAATCGTGACACGCTCGAACGTCCGATTCCCGAAACCGAATTCAATTTTGTAGTTAAAATTGACCGAATGCGATTTTAGTACGACCTAATCTATCGGGTAGCTTTTCGGGATTTTAGCGCGTTTGACCCGTGGTCGATAATTTTCGATCAACGCTTGTACATCTCCGACTCGTAAGCGACTCTCGGTTGTCAAAAAATCGCAAGGTTTCAATTACATGTCCCGAGTGCACTATCGATAGAAAATCAGGCTATAGCCGTTTGACGCGAAGGTTGTAATCGTGTGGAATCACCCGCAATTCAATTACGTGTTTCCGTCAAATGGACTTATATCCAATCTCAATTCGATTATACGGTGTTGTATTAACTCTTGCCGATTATTATGGTCGAGTAGTCGATTTTCGATCAAATTCTCGAGTCTGTCATGTTTATATCTCTTAACGGCTTCATCTAATAGATTAGTCCACTCATGAGGGGCCCAACTTAGAGTAAAATGACCATCGACGCGTCGATGAAATGCCCATTTCATATTATCGGAGCGGGGTCGAATTTCAGGATGTCACATTACCAATGTTCTAATATTTGCTCAATAGATGGATGATCTCGAACGATGGAATTCCTAAAGTTGCATGACTTCAAAATATAGCTTAAATATAAGTAGGTAGTTGCTATCTTTTCAATTTACGGGATAATTTTGCACAAAAAATCATAATCTTTCAGTCACGTGTTGCAAAAATGGGATCGGCTATTCAATTGCATGAACTCATAGGAAACTCTAAACGTAAAAGTATGCAAAATAGTATATAGGATATCAAAAAAGAAATGACAAGAAATGAAAGGGATCAAATATTATCTCTCAACTCTCTCTCGGCTCGGATATTTTCAGACCCCTCTCTTCCTGTAGAGTTCTCTCTACCGTTTTGGTAGTTTTCTAAACCCTCAAACCCAGTTTCACTTCCCTTCTCTTCCACCGTTTTCTTCCTTGTCCGCTTTCATTGGGATGGCTTTCCTTTCTTCGAATTCTGCTTTCAGGCGGAATTCTTACTATCTTCACTGATTTCTCTGTTACATCCCTTGTTTTCTACTTCTTCCTCTCGAATTTGGATGGGTTTCATTCCATCGGCTTCCGATGTCTGCCGAGTCCGCCCAATTCTGCGCCGATAGTCCCTAGTTAGTTTTGCATGTCTTCGATTACCATCTATCTTCACTGAAGACGTAGAATTGTTGTTCGTCTGAACTGGTACCAGCCTCCTGTTGTTCATTAGTTCTCTATAATTGAGTATTCCGGTTCTCTGGCTTCGTTATATTTAGGATGGCTTCGGACGAAAAGGCCCAATCTTCGCGTCTGGCAGCTCTCTGTACTAGTTTGGGTCACCTCACCACCGAATAGATAATCGACGATTGGGATGAAGCTCCGTCATCTGAAACAGTAGAGGAATGCCGATTAACTCTTGTTGGTAAAATCCTTTCCGACCCATCTATCAATCTTCCCGCATTCCAAACCACACTGAGAAAAGCTTGGCGGACAGACTTTGTAGAAATATCACAACGTGAGGCAAGTTTCTATATTGCAAAATTCAAAACCAACACAGACAAGCATAGAGTTCTTGAAGGTGGCCCTCGGCTTTTTTCAAGGCATTTGGTTATTTTCAAACCCTAGACTCCCAACACTCCATTACACTGTTACGATTTTTCAACTTGTGACTTTTGGATACAGGTTGTTGGCTTACCGTTAGAATGGTGTTCCGAGCGAATGCTTATAAAGGCAGTACAGCACATCGGCAAGGTCATAGAAGTGAAGGTGGATTCCAAGGAAGGACTACTGTCAAAAGTAGGAAGAGTTCGAGTTCAACTTAATGTGCATGAACCTCTGGTAACAGGGAAATTGATTCGAATAAATGGCAAACCTTTTTGGCTAGATTTCCGCTATGAAAGGCTATCTCATTTTTGCTTCTCCTGTGGCAAACTTGGGCACTATGCGATGTACTGCAAAGACATTCCATATAATGAAGATAAGCATGAGGGCAGAGAGAAGATGGCATATGGGCCATGGCTCCGAGCAGAAGTCAAAACCAATAGTCCTTACTGGAATATTTTTTATAGCCCACCAGACACGTCAGAGCAAGCAGAAGATGTGATACCTGAAACTCCGCCTGCACAGCTACCTACTGTCCCCTTATTGCCCCCACCGTCTCCGCTTCTGGTAGCAAACCAAACCAGTGCTGTTGACAGTTACCATGCACCGACTCTTGCACCTACTCAATTGCTCCCACCACCCTCAGTCATGCATAATACAACACTTGTCTCTGCTGACACAAAGTTGAAGGGAATTCAGTATGCACCTATGGACATAAATGCATCAAAGAAGATGACAAATCCTAGGTCGAAACCTATCCTAGGTTCGGCCAAAAAACAACACAGATATAACCCGTATGACACAAAGAGTATACTCATAGCGGAACCTACTAATTTAAATCTTATGGAAACTCCTGTTTTACAAGTAGACGAAGCTGATGTTCGGGCTTTGGTGGCTGGCCCTAAATAGCCACCCGTTGACAAATGAAGATGATATGTTGGAACTCTCAGGGTTTGGGCAACCCCTGACAGTTCGAGCCCTTAGGGCCATGACGGCCAACGAAAAGCCCGATATTATATTTCTAATGGAAACCAAGAACTCTGAAGAAAAGCTTCAACATGTTTAGCGAATTCTCAACTTTACTAATTCATATATACTCAATCCTGTTGGTATGGCGGGCGGTTTAGCAGTGTTATGGAATGATTCAGTTTCTTTACAGGTGATTAGCTCCACACAACACCTTTTAGACATGAGTTGTAAGTTTGGTCAGCAAGGCAGGACTACACGCATTACCTTTCTTCATGCTCCTACAGACTTTCAACAGCGTCAATTGGTATGGGATGAGCTTCGACAAATCCATTCCCATAACAGGTTCCCTTGGCTTTGTGCTGGCAACTTTAACGACATCCTTTACCCTTGGGAAAAGATAGGTAAGCGACTTGCCATTTTGCACAAAATGCAATCTTTTAGAGCTCTTTTAGATGATTGTGCTTTTACTGAATTAGAAAACAAGGGTTGTAAATTTACATGGATGAACAATAGGGAAGGGGAGGAGCTCGTGAAGGAAAAATTTTATTTTTTTGGTTTGTTCAATGGAATGGAGGTTACTATTTCCTGCAGCTGAAGTTTTTGCACTCCCACCTGTGGGATCGAATCACAGTCCTCTTGTGATACATACTTCGCCAACTTTACGAAAAAAAAGAAAGCCTTTTCTCTTTGAAGCTTATTGGAATGAGGATGCTGAATGCAACGACATTATTTCTAACGCATGGAATTCAGGAGACTTATTGAATGCTGATTTTATCACTCGAGTGAAGAAAGTCACAGCAGCCCTGATTATTTGGAGCCGGCAAAAGTTCACCAATGGTCATCAGAAAATTTTGACCCTGCAATACCAATTACAGAACTTAATGAACAAGCGGCCTTCCCATAATGACAATGTACATGCATCAAGGTTGAAAGAAGAAATTCGTCAATCTTGACAACAAGAAGAACAATATTGGGCCTTACACTCCAGGATTAAATGGCTCAAATGGGGTGACAAAAATACACGGTTTTTCCATGCATCGACAATTCAGCGACGACAACGCAATCGAATTACTATGCTGTAAAATGATGATCAGCAATGGGTACGTGATCTACCAGCTCTTCAAGATATGACATTCACATTTTTTTTCCAAGTTATACACTACTGAAGGTTATCGGGACTATAAACCTTTACTTGACCAATGCCTGCCAGTAGTAACTCCCGAGATGAACACTCAGCTGACAGCTTTACTTACTATGGAGGAGGTTCGGCAAGCCACATTTCAGATGGGCGCTACCAAAGCCCCAGGACCAGATGGTTTAACAGGTTTATTTTATCAAGAACACTGGGAAACAATCAAAGAAGACATTTTCTTCTTAATGCAGAATTTTATGGTATATGGGGAAATGCCTCAAGGTCTAAATCAGACGATTCTAACCCTCATTCCAAAAACATCTCAACCTAAAAAACTGGAGCAATTTCGGCCCATCAGTTTGTATAACTATGCCTACAAAGTTATATCTAAGGTGCTTGCTAACCGTCTCAAATCTTGGTTGCCTATTCTGATTTCAAAGGAACAATCAGCTTTTGTCAAAGGAAGACAGATTCAAGATAATATCCTTATTGTCCAAGAAGTTCTTCACCAGTTTCGAACACGTAAGAATATTAGCAAGTTCAATGCAATTCTCAAAACAGATATGAAAAAGGCCTATGACAGGGTGGAATGAGATTTCTTACGTGATTACCTCCTTAAACTAGGATTTCATCCAAGATGGGTTGGGTGGATTATGATGTGCGTTACAACTTCATCTCTTAGTGTGAAGTTTAATGGAGAACAATTACCTTATTTCTTTCCCTCTTGTCGCCTGAGACAGGGTGACCCCTTATCACCTTATCTTTTTATTCTCTTGGCTAATGTTTTATCAACTTTAATTACTCAAGCTGTCAGTATAGGACATATCAAAGGCCTTCGGTTGAACAGATGGTGTCCTACCTTGTCACACTTATTTTTTGCTGACGATGCCATATTCTTTTTAGATGGCACTATCTCCGAATGTCAGAACTTAGCCAATGTTTTAAATTTATATTGTGTGGCGCAACAAATTAGGTCTGACCTTTACCAAAAACTGTCCTATCTCTTTACAGCATAATATGGCTGTGGAACTTCGTATTCCAGTTTTGCAAAGGACTGGAAAATATTTGGGGCTGCCATCAGATTGGGGAAGATCGAAGAAGGAAGTGTTCTCTTGGATAATAGGAAAAGTTAATGCCAAACTTGAGGGCTGGAAAGAGAAATTCATTTCTAAGGGGGGTAAGGAAATCCTAATTAAATCTGTTGTTTAGGCTATTCCACAGTACGCAATGACTATTTTTCAGTTACCTATCTCTGTTTGTTCATCTATTGAAAAGTGTATTGCCCGATTTTGGTGGAGAACTAATCAGAATAAGGGAGGAGTGCATTGGAAAAAATGGGATGTTTTGAAAGAAAGCAAGATGCAAGGAGGATTGGGATTCCGAGACCTTATTACTTTGAATAAAGCGCTGCTGGGAAAACAGGCTTGGAGAATGCTAAATCATCCTGACTCTTTATGGGGAGCTCTTTTTAAGGGTTTGTATTTTCACTCGACAAATTTCTTATCAGCTGCCAGAGGAACTCGACCATATTAAGGATGGCAAAGCCTTCTTAGAGGCAGAAATGCTCTTTTACCAGATCTTTGCTGGTTTGTTGGAAATGGCAATCATATTCGAATTCATGGCGATCGTTGGTTACCGATGGGAATTATTTATGGACTACAGCTAGAGAAGAACTAGTTATGGTGGCAGATCTTATTGACCAGACTCACCAAAACTGGAATACATCAGTGATTCAAAGATTCTTTGAAGCACAGGTTGCTATAGAAATTCTTTCTATACCAATTAGACCTCTTTACTCAGAAGACAAATTAGTTTGGTCAGCCACGACTAATGGTAAGTATACTGTAAAAAGTAACTACCATGCAATTATCCAGTTAAGCAGCAAGCATCATAGTCAAAGTGTCTCGACATCTTACCGGAATTCGCACGGCCTCTGGCAACGAATCTGGGCAATGAAGACTGTCCCAAAACTCCGGACTTTCCTCTGGTCGGTCTGCCACAATGCCCTCGCAACCCGAGATAACCTGTTTCACCGTCATATCATTCCAGATCCGTCATGCCATCTCTGCCAGCAACCTCTCCCTGAAACCATTGAACACATTTTTCTTCAATGTCCTTGGACTCGAGCTATCTGGTCCAATTCAAAGATCGATTTATTGTCTTCATCTCTTACAGCTTCCAGTATAGACTCGTGGTTAACAGAAAAGGTGATTCTACTTGACCACCTACCTGGATTAGAAGTTGTTGCAAATATACTTTGGCAGATCTGGTGGATTCGAAACAATTTTGTCTTTCGCAACCAGAACCCGAACCCTTCCCTTGTTGTTGACACGGCTATGGCTCTAACCAGATCCTACAAGCTCTCTGTTGCTGCATCCAAACCACGATCTGGACTTGCTCTTCTCAATCCGGATCAACTTTGGCGACCTCCGGAAAAGGGTGGCCTGAAATGTAATATCGATGGCAGTTATAAGCTGGGTAACCCTGAGGGCTCCATGGCCTGTATTTGCAGGGACGATCAAGGCCGACTTACTGATGTTTTTTCACGGCGTTTTCCAGCGAACTCAGCCTTTGAATCAGAACTCCAAGCGCTCAGTCTCACCCTTCAACATCTGCACCAGCAAGGCCTTCAAGACGCTAGATTGGAAATCGATTCTGACTGCCTTTAGCTCGTCGAAATTGTGCAAGGTACACGATCGCCGCCATGGGAACTTCGACCTGTGATAGAGGAGACCTTTTTTTGGCTTTCCACCTTTCCTCATCTTTGTCTGCGTCACTGTCGACGCGCATCTAACCTAGAGGCCGACTGGGCTGCGAAAGCCCAATCCTCCAATTCGGCCCTCAACTGGATCATTTCTCCTCCGTTTGTACTAATGGATTTAGTTTATGCGGATGCTTTATCTGCAGGGTGTAAGGTCCCATTATGATAAATATATAAGTTGGTTTCCGTCAAAAAAAAAAAAAAAAAAAACTCTCTCTCGGCTAATTCTATCCAATGATCTCGTTGAGACTAGATTTTGCTTCGGTCTTTCCACGCAAAAGAAAAAAAGTTTAAAAGGAAAAAATCATCTGTCCCAGAATCCAACCAATAATGATTGTTTTAGCAATAATAATGGATAAGATTTCATTACAATTGTGTAAGAGATGAGACCCATTTAAAAATTCCATCAATTAAATCTTTAACTTAGCTAGATATTACATTTCCCCGTTGAATCTTTGTCTCGAGTAACTTTAGTATGCATTTATTACTTGATATTGGTTTTTGATTCTACAAAACAGATTGTGTGATGGCATCGATTGTTAACTACTTTACTTGTAGAATAAAATATTTCCCATAACCATTGTAATACGAGTAAGTTTAGAGACTTTTTGATATGGATTGCATACTCCAAGTTATGGTTTGGATTAATCCGAAACTATTGCGAGGGACTGAGTTCATCATCCTCACTTGACCATATGCAGCATAAATCTTGGACCCAAAGTAGTAAATTTAGCTTTTAAGCTTTCGACAATCGCATGTTGTTGCCATTTAAGGTTCGAATCAAAGGATTGTATTTTGTTTGTCAGTTAGAAAATGTCGCAGGCTGTTATCCTCAAAACTAATTTGTAGCTCCACACTTAATTAGAAATCCTAATCATTATTTTTCTTTTTGTTTTCCATGGATGTGATCTTCGAGCCTCAAAGAGGAAGACCCTTCTCAATCGAAGTGGGTTACTTCGACACAGTTCAAGAGATCAAAGAGAAGATCCAGAAATACCAAGGGATCCCCATGACGACACAAACCCTAATCTTCAACGGCCGAGTCCTTCGAGACGAGCACGATGTCGAGCACCGTGTGATCCTACAGAACTCTCACGTCCAGATCGTCGTGGTCGACGCCGCCTCACCCCAAAACCTTCATAAGGCCGAAGAACCCTCGCCATCTCCGAGCACAAAAATCCAGCTCAACGTGAAGAGTGCTTCCTTGAAAGCACACGTCCCGGTCGAGATCCATGAGATTGAGGGCGTGCCTGCGGGCCACTTGGCGCTCCAGGTGAATGGCACGGAGTTGCAAGACCACCACTCGGTCAGGGAGTGCTAGCTCTTGGACAATTCCGAGGTCGAGGTCTCCGTGAAACAATGCTCCCCGACTACATCGGCGGCGCCCGGCTCCTCCAAGAAGTTGAAGGTGATGGTGTTGCCAAAGTGCGGGACGAAGAGGATTGCGGTCGAGGTGAACGCGTCAGATAATGTTGGGGAGCTGAGGAAGGAGCTCCAGAAGCAGCAAAAGTCGGACCAGTCACATCTGCCCCAAGAAGGCTATTTCTTCATATTCAAGCAGAATGTGATGGATGAAGATAGGTCATTTAGGTGGAACCATGTTGGCCAAGGTGACACCATTGAGATCTTCAATGGAAGCGTTACGGGGGAATCATACCTTCATTTTTTGTCGCCCAATTTTTTACGTCTATTCTAGTGATCTTCTCCCAAACTTTTGGATGTACACTGGAAGTTCTGCTTAGTTGTTCCTATCTCGTGCACATCAAAATAGGCAATTTCCTGTTATCTAAGATTGCTTTTATATGGAGTAAAACCATTTCCAGCAAAATGTTTTCACACTTTCCACCTGTTCAGATACCAGAAAACATTTCCATCGAGCAAAATTGGCATGCTAAGACTTTGAAAAATGAATTCCCCTCCCAATGAAAGGTGAAATCGTTTTCTCCAACGAGACACCATTGTGGAGAAAATATTCAGTGGTATGTGCACGCCATGTCATCCGCTGATGTGGTGCACATTTACCACTTAGATATCGACATGTGTCCGGTAAATGGGACCTGCTGGAAAATAGAAGGGTTCTCGATTGGCTCAGCTCGGCTCGGCTCAGCTCAGCTCGACTACAGAAGAAAGGACGTGTCAATGGGTCAATAAATGGATAACACTCCTGCTTAAAAAATTTCTCTCTTCTCACTTGAATTTTGTGGGTTCTCTCTCATTGTAGATAAACATACAGAGAACGACCATGACTTCCTCTGTTTCCTTCTTCGCGTATCCCACCCCTCTGGCTTCGCCTCCTCAAAAGCCTTGCCGGTCATCTGCCCTTGGCATGTTGCCTCGACCAAGAGCCCTATCAATCGCAACTGGGTCCCAACCTTGTCCGCCTTTGACTGTTTCCAACGTGGAGATCGAGCACAAGGTTTGTGCTCTCATTGGTCTCTCGGCAACTTCTTGACCTCCGTCCGATTGCATCCCTCCCACGAACTCATCATTAGCTTCGACTCCGAGCTGTCACCGCTGGCCTCCGTTGCAAAACCATCGGCCTCCGATAGGAGGGAGGTGGCCTCGATCTCGTTCCCAAGCAGGCGTTGTCCATGACGCTGGCCCGCTCTGTCGCGAGGGAGATTTCTGTCACGCCCTGATCCTCAGGCACGCACCCATCCCTTAACTGGTCGATTAATTAGCGACGTCCCAGGATGTTTCGCCGACCCATTCATTTTAATACACACGCTAAAGCATATAAATAATCCCTAGACAATAAAACAATGGGATCGGAAAGTGGGACAAAATTTTCACAAAATACCTTTTTATAAACACATAGGTCTATACACAAGGTTTACAAAAAAGAATTGGCTCTCAACAAAAGAGAATTGTCCTATGACTAGCTAGTCTAACATGGTCATCGATTCTTCAGGCTTCACCTCATGAACTTTGGCTCCTGGTCCTTCACCAACACCATCTATGGACCTGAAAATGGTTATACAATAACCAGCGAGACAATGTCTCAGTGAGTTCTACCCCCTAAGACTCGATTAAGAAGCCAATATGCCCTAAGGGCTACCTAAGCACAATCACGAGTCAGAGGACTTACCTTGGCCTTAGTCTCCTCCCTGCAAGTCAGCACCATTCATAACTCATCGAGTTACATCAACACATCGATCATTCACTCAGATCGACTTATCGATCAATCGACCTAGTCAATTACATGTCAATCAGACCATTCCCTAGTCATTTTAATCTATATCACGTATTCTCCAAAATGATATATCTAGTCATCGAGCCCATGTGCATTCTCCAAGATGGCATACTGAGTCACTGAGCTCACGTGCATTCTCCAAGATGACCTATCTAATCACCGAGACCACGTGCATTCTCCAAGGTGATGTACCAACTCAACAAGTCAACAAATCATAACGTCTTTCTTCGAGATGACATACTTAGTCATCGAGCCGACGTAACATAGCATCTTTCTTCGAGATGACACACTTAGTCATCGAGCTGATGTATTACGGTATTCTTGCTCATCTTTTATCATACCTGATAAAACAGCCGTGTGTGGTACATGGTTAGCCTTAGCCAAAAATATAATAATTTTACTTTTTAAACTTTCCACTGGCTTCAGCAGTCTAGAAATATAATTCTGGCACTTTGTAGACCCACGCCCGGTAAATATTCAATCAATTATTAAATTAATTAATTTAAAGATAAATTCCTAATTTTATAATTAAATCAAATCAACATGATATAAAGCTCAATTAAATAAACAGATCAAACTGCTGCAATCAATGTAATTTTCCAGTCACCGGTCATCTCGGTGTAATTTCCGGAAAATAAATAAATAAATAAATAATTACGGAAAATATTAAATAAGTGCAATAAATCCAACTTAGGCCCGTTATAGCCTAATTGGAAGCCGAAATAGACCCAGAAAATTTCCGAGGTTCGTTCAATAAATATTAGAACCTATTTATTCACTAACTACACTAACCAATTGCCTAACATGCATCGGTAAGGCACTAAATTAATTAGCCTAATTTAATCTATCCACCTAATTGTACTTAATTAAATATAATCAACCCCTAAGCATCATTAACCTATTAAGCAAGGATTAGTGAGTAAAACTCACTTGTTTTGCGAAGACCGGATCACCGCGACGGTGGCGCGACGGCGGTCGAACTTGGGCTCGCGACGATACTAACTGGCTTGGACAGGGCCCAAAAGACCTTGCAAGCCCACAGCAAATGCTGGGTTTGATCTTGGGCTTGAGCTGCAGCTGGTTTGGGCTTGCTTCATGGGCTTGGCTTCAAATGGGCCTGACGAAAACCGAAGATGGGCTGCTGAGTTGATTTTGTGGGCTGGTCTTGGCTGAAATGTGGGCTGGCTTGCATGAAGATGGGCCCACGTTTAAGTGGACTGAGCTGCTGTAGGCGTGGGCTTGGAAACGCAAGCTGCTAGGCTTGGGATGAATTCACGGGCCGTGGCTTGCTGGGCTGATCCACGAGCGAAGATGGGAGCTGCTGGGCTTCGTGCGAGGCAATGGAGAGGTGGACGAGGACAGCTGCTTCGGGTTGAGGAGAACAAGAAATGTGGGGGCTGGTTGCAGGCGTGCGAAGGAGCTGTGGGTCAACGAAACCGGCGCCTGCCGTGGGATATTGACCGAGCAAAACCACTCCATGTGCCGCTGAACTTGGGTACAGATTGAAGGTTAGTGGAGCTTCAAACGTGAAGCTGGCAGTGGATGCAGGGAAATGAAAGCTTCGTGGATGGCAGAGGGACGTAGGGTCTAACCAAGCCAAGAGAAGACACGGGGAAGTGAGCAGAAAAATTGGAGGGGAGCTCGGTGGGTGCCGCAGGCCGTGATAAGCAAATGAAAGCGAAGCAGCCAGGGAAAGAGGAAATGAAAAGCAAAAACAGGGACCGGTGAAAGAAGAAGGAGAGCTGAGGCGTTTGGAAACGGGATGCTCGAAGGAAATGGGCAGCAAAGGGACGGTCCCACCATTGGAAGGAGGAGGAGAGAGAACCAAGCTTGAAATCAAAGCCAAAATATCTATTTCATCATTGCGTAGTCCCCAAAAGTCCACAAGCTTATCATCTTTGTCTCTAATATTTTCTTGCAATGAAAATCCACCCATTTAATCCAATTTAAAGCCAATAATATGCAGCCCTCCCATCGCTCCGAATTTCCCAGGTTTTGAGCTTCAATTCTTTACAAATTCCCCTAATTTGATGTCCAATTTCATTGAAGAAATCCTGAACAATTTTTTGTAAGTCCCCAATATCTAAAGGCTCGGCTTGGAAGTCCAAATTTCCTTTAATTTGGCCCATCCGAATTTCCGTAAAAATCTCGGAATCTCCGAAAATTCTTCGGAAAATGAGTCGACGTTCCTAAAATTTATTGTGACATGATAGAACCTTCAATTTCTGAAATTGGATTCAAATTCACGGTTAATTTCACTCCGTCGCGTTTTTAGTGTAACCTAGGCTATCGAGTAGCTTTCAGAACTTTTTAGACCAAATGACCCGTGGTCGATTTTCTTCAAGCCACAATGAACCCACTTGACACATTGGCAACTCTCAGTTGTCTTGAAAATCTCGAGGTTTTAAATACAAACACAGAGTACCAAAATGATAGAAAAATCAAATTAGTGCCGTCGATGAGAATCTTGCAATTTAGTGGGATCACCCATGTTTAACCCTTCATCTCAGTTGAACCGACCTATCTCTGATCTCTAATAAATTTATATCTGTACCGTAATGATCTCAGTAGATGAGCACAGTTGAACAGCGGATTCCTAGTTGAATTCTCAAGTCTATTTGCCTTAAAATTGTTAATGGCTTCCTTAGATAGTCTAGTTATCTCACGAGTGATCAGCTCTGAGAAAAGTACTATAGAGTGTCGATGAAATGCCAGATTTATTGAATTGAAAGTAGAGTTGAAAATCTAGGATGTCACAATTTCATCGGACTTGGGTAGGGCCGACGACGCAACAAAGGAGAGGCGCGGGCTGGAGAAGGATTCCCACTTGCCATAGAGGAGGTTTGGACTGGCTGTACTAGCACCGGGAGCTAGGGCTTTTCCTGAACATGAGCCGAATCGGTTTCACGGATGAGTTCATGGAGGAGATGGAGCCTCGGTTCTAGGCCGTGTTCAAGGTAATAGAGGAGCTGGAGAAGGGCGTGATTGTGTACCCGGACAAGGGCCACATGGTCGAGCACTATTGGTTGAGTAAGTTGGAGCTCGCACCGACTTGATTCCTGAAGGTGCAGATTGAGATCACACTCGACGTCATCTGCAATTTCAATGTCGACGTGGTCAGCGGTAAGGTCAGTTCTGGAATTCCGGTCATTGTTGCTCTGTGTGTGCTAAGAGAGGCTGTAGTTTCCTCGCCCCCTTTATTTTTATTTTTATTTTTGAATCGGTTTGCTGTTATAGTTTCCTGGGTCAGTTTTCTTATAAATGTTAGCATTGTCTCAGTCGCTCGAGAAAGCACGAGCTGAGGATAAATTGAAGTAGTTTCTGGTCGAATAGATGGAGAGCTCATTTATGAATTAGTCACTTGAAATGACCATGTATGGAAATTTCCTACTTTAAGATGTAGTAATTTCAAAATTTTCTTCAAGTTTTCCGATTAATGTGAGCATGAAATTCAATTTTTGATCATTAGTTGTCTTTTAGTGTGCTTAGCTGATTGCATCAAACACGGACGGATTGATTGATTTGATTATGTTTGACACTTAATTTGCAGATTAAGCCCCCTCCTACTTCTCCCATGGATCGCTTTACTCAAGTACTTTCAATTGGAATTGGAGGTTCAGCTCTTGGGCCACAGTTTGTTGCAAAGGCATTGTCTCCTGATAATCCTCCCTTGAAGGTATCATCAAACATTTTCGATGAGTTGGTAATGGCTTGTTTGTCTTCGTACTTTCTTGCCTTTTCAACTAGTTAAAATTAATTCTTAAATCTTGGCAACTCTTCCCTCAAGTAGGCAGTTCTCTTAATGTTATTCTTCGTACTTGGATTAGTCGTGATGTCATTCTATTTCGGGCTTTTCGTTGCAAGTTCATCACTGTAGATATGAGAATGATCCTACTAGCTTCCCTATATTCTTCCTGCTCACATTTCTCCTTCATTATCTAGAGCAAGTGTATATGCTGCTTGATTCACTTATGTGCAATGAAGAAAGATCTACTTTGGTTGATCAAACTGTACTTAGGTCTTTTGTCTTCATCTTTTGATTTGGCATTTGAAAAGCGTTAGTAAATTTTAGATTTTGCACATCAGATTTAAGTAAAGTTACAAGTTATGGATGAATGTTCAGTTATAAGTCTCGGCAAATTGGGTGAATACCTTGTGTTAGCAATTTTTTGACTTTTGATAGTCTGAATGATGTCTCAATTTTACTTTTGGCAGAATAGATTCATTGACAACACAGATCTAGCTGGAATTGACCATTAAATTGCTTAGCTTGGTCTTGAGCTGGCTTCTACCCTAGTAATTGTGATATGAAAGGTGCCTGCATGTATTTTGCTTTGTGATCTCTCCTTTATGCATATTAGAAGAATATATAGTAATTCATTGTTATTTCCCGTCCTACAGAGTGGTGGTACTCTTGAAAACAGAAATGGCTTATTGGAAGTACAGAAGGCCTTTCGTGAAGCGGGATTGGAATTTGCAAAACGGGATTTGGTCACAGGTTTTTCTCCCCCTGCCTATAGAAGTTTCATCGACAAGTCATTGGGTTTCATGTTCTCTTTAAAGATACTAATTAGAGCAGAGTTAACAACTAATTATTAGCTTCTCATCACACTCAAGGGCTATAAGCTATTGAATGTCAAACTTATCCTTTTTATTGCAAAGAAATTAGTTGATCTTGGTTGATGTGCTCATGTGGTTTTCACAGAGTAGGTTCCATGGCCTTTCTATTGTTGTTGCACACCAACGCCTCGTTGATTTCTTTTCTGGTTGAGCATTTTCTTTAGGCAAGCTTCCACATGTCTCGGGTTGAACTCTATTTGGTGCATGTATTTTATAATTAGGAGTATCCAGTTTAGTGCCTTTTTAAAGTCATTATTGTTAACGAGGCTTATTCAATTTGTTAGTATTGCATGGAAAAGTTATTACCTGTGATGTATAACGAAATTTTGGGTAACTGGATGTCTTCATTTATATGTCATCTGATGGTGCACTTGCATGAAGTTATGTCAAAATTAATCCTTTCGGTTGTTTGCTTAAGTGAAATTTTTGCACCTTCAATTTTGTAGATATTGCATTGATCACTGATTTTCCCATCATGAATGCAGGGTGTTGCCATAATACAAGAGAACTCGTTGTTGGATAATAGTGCACGGATTGAGGGCTGGTTGGCTAGATTTCCAATGTTTGACTGGGTGGGCGTCAGAACATCTGAAATGTCTGCAATTGGTCTACTTCCAGCAGCCCTTTAAGTTTGTAAGCCTAACTTCTAATCTTATTGTGGTTATATTCTGATTTGACTCGAAGAGCTTATTCATTAGCGACTCCAACTTCAGGGGATCGATTTAAGAGAAATGCTTGCTGGCGCATCCTTGATGGATGAGGCAACTAGGACGAAAGTGGTAAGATTGCTGTTGGCTAATGTTAATAGTGTTTCTTCAGAACGTTCTGTGTTACCCAAGTTCAGTAAAGGAATTAGTTTTGGTTTCAATGGGGCAACTTATGGTGTAAAATCCTACTCAGTGTGTAGTGCTCAGGATCTTGTATGTGCACTTTTATGATGTAGGAAGTGATAGTGCTTGTATGAACACCTAGAGGGGGTGAATATATGTAAAAATAAATTTTATAAAACTTAGCAACTTAATTCAACTTATATAAAAATGGAAGACTTAAGATATAGAAGATCTGCACTAATATATATAAGACTACGAATTAAGTAAAGAGATAAGGGAAATAGAATTGAAACACGATGTTTTATAGTGGTTCGGCTTAGACCAAGCCTACGTTCACTCTCCTACATTGACAGCCCATCGGCTGGATTTCACTATGAATCAAAAGAGTTGTTACAGTCACACGTCCTTGATTCCACAGTGTAGAGACTCTGCTATACTTCCTCAAGGTCTCACAAGTATCTAATCCCTCTTTTGAGTACAAGTTTACGGTTAACAAATGAATCAGCAAAGAACTAGAAGCTCAGACTTTGGAATTTTTCTATCTCACACTCACTCGAATAACTAGAGCATCTTCCTTATATACTCCTCCATGCCTCCATAACCGTTGGGACATTTCAAAGAAGTTCTTGCAATCTAACCGTTGGACATAATCAAATAGAGAGATCTCGAGTTACTTAAGGAAAATGAAGATAGCCCATTAATCCTACTCGTCTATATAATCAGGATCTAGGTTTCCATAAGTAGAACCTTTCAAGTTTACTTCGTCAATCAACGGATCTGAATTACTCGAATTGTTTGCAATATGAATAATAGATCTTTAGATGCTATCTCCAGCCATGAGATAATCTTCAACCAGACGGATCAAATCCTTAAAGATAAACTTGCATTTGAATAAGATTTCTTCGTCGGTCTAGAGACTGTCAATGAGGGCAGACTTTAAATCTTGAGTCTTGCAGTCTTCAGACTTTGATGGAAGGAAACGTTTTGTCAACTTCAAAACAGATAAATAAGTTTTCTCCAACAATCTCTCCCTTTTTGATGGTGACAAAACTTTCTCGTAGATTTAGACACTTTGACCTACAAGACAACATTTAAGCAAACCAAGATTTCTTTATAAATGAAAATTAGAGATTACGATAGAGATAGTAGCAATTTTGCAACCACAAAAAACGTGTTAGTCCTGTAAATACAACTATCTTTAATGTAATCAATAATTGCTTAAGTTGCAAGCATCATCAGTCTAAACAAGTCCAAATCAAAACCACATCAAACAAAAGTTAAAGTCCAATGGAAAGTCAAATCAAATCTGCATAAAACCTCTCCCCCTTTTTGTTAACAGCAAAAAGTGGAGAATAAACTAAAGAGATGGATAGAAAATGGAGTTAAAATCAAGGCTGTTTGGGCAGGCGAACAAGCGTGAATTCTCCCATAGAATGCACTGTCTTATCAAGCCTATCGAAACTCTGCTTTAGTAACTAAAAATCTTCACCCTGCAAAGACTGAACTTGAAGCTTCAAGGCGTTCAACTGTTCATGCAATGATACTAAAGTGGCCTTAAAAGCATTCTTGAGATCCTGCATCTCAAATCCCATGGCATATTGCTGCTTTCTGACGTCCAAAAGAATTTCCAACAATCTTGAAAAGTTTGCTGTTTGAGCAGATGTATCACTAGGACCAGCTAAGTCAAGGACGGGGATTTTGAGAATCGATGGAGCTTCAGCAGATTGTCCATCATGACTGTCTTCTGGATTGTGCGAGGCATACACATCCTTAGGGTTTGCTGCAGAACGACTCACATCACTAGCAAGCAAAGATGAAGAAATACCTTTTGGATCAATAGCTCCCCTTGTTTTGATGCCCTCAGGTAGAGTAGGTGAAGTTTCCTCATTTGTTGACGCACTAGACAGAGAGATAGCCAAGGTTGGTTTGAAAGAGTCCTCTTGACCCTGATCTTGTTCTCCTCTCTCTTCTTCTTCCTCTTCCTCTTCTGCTTCTCTTCTTCTTCCTCTTCTTCCTCTTCCTTCCTCTTCTTCTTCCTCTTCTCTTCTTTCTTCCTTTGTCCTCCTCTGTTCTTCTTCCTTCTCTGTGACTTCTCTCTCTCTTTCCTCTTCTTCTGGCTCTTCTCTTGTCTCATGAAAGCTGGCAAAACTCTTTAAGTTTCTCAAGGCTGCTATGGTCAGTTCATTCTCATCTTCTTCATCTTGCAAGATGAGAGTTCTTTTCTTCTTTTTTATAGGAGCAACCATGGGCTCCTTGCCTTTTCTCTTCGCAGCAGCAGAGTCTTGTTTTGCTTTTGTGGGAGACTTTTCCTTCACATGCTCCAACACTTTGTTCAACTCTTTCAATCTCATCTTTGTCACCATTTTGAACCCAATCACCATAGGAGAGATGGTTGATAGGCATAATGGTGCAGGGATGTAAATTTTAAAGTGCCGAAAGAGCCTTGAGATAAGAGCAGAATAAGGGAGTTATCCTTTATCTTTTTCCACAGTGCAGTACATATGAAACAATATGATGTGAGGCAAAGAGACTTTATATCCATAGTTGATGGCACACATCAACTTAGTTTCCGATCGAGAAACATTTGTCTTGGATGTTGATTTGGGATGAATGCAGTTTATTACAATCTTGTGCAGCAAAATGTTAGAGGCACTCATCCTCGAGTAAGGGATCTTGCCATCAACATTCCTATCTCTCACCAATGACATAATAGCATGAGCAATAGACACATTAATTGGTTGGAAACTCGATCTTTCCACCCCAATTATGTCGGCCAATGTGTCTGTATCCACCAAAAACTCTTTGTCCTTCATAGTAAAAATAAAACTATTCACATCCAAGAAAGATAAGTTCAAATAAAAGTACGTAGTGAGTTCTGGAAAAGCAGCAGTGGATTTAGAACAGAACCGTTCCAGTTGCAGTAAAGCAAACTTGTCGCGGAGATTGACCTTTATCAAATCAAGGAAATCAAAATCAACAGTTCTAGGGTTCATTACCCCTCTCTTTAGAAGTTTCAAATTAACCTTCTTGTACCCCTCCGATCTAAACAGATTAGAGCCATCAGTAACGTTTGTAACCACACCCGATCTAGGCTGAAAATGAGCAAACAACCGTTCATCGTCATCCTGAGATTGATTTGCAGTGCCATAGAATGGGTCACTCGGTATGTTCTCAAATGTTCTATCAGCCGTTCCTTTCTCTACAACTCCCAATTTTTCCAAATCCCTCAAAAACAATGTTTCATTCTTGAATCCTCTATCTTTTAAGAATTCATCGATTAAGGACATCGGCGTACCTCCTTTCTTCAGATTAGAGTAGAGCTTGAAAGCAACCTTGGGAGTTAGAGTTCTTATAGGTTCAGCATCCTCTATGACCTCATCTTCAGGTTGAGTCGGTGGAGAAGGTTGACGCTGTTGAGAAGGTTGTTGCTGACTCAGACGCAGTGGTGGAGAAGAATCTGCTTCCTCAGTTAAGTCAAAATGGGTAGGACCCTCAAGCATAGATCGGGTCCCCTGCTTGCAATTCTTGAAGACTTTCTCGAAGACATTCTCTCTTCAAAGGAGAAATTCACCACTTGCTCGAAAAAGGAGATAACATTTTTGACAGATCGAGAGTGAGTGAAAGCAATAGGAATTTTGTGTTCTAGGGTTTCAGTGCAAAAATGAAGAAGACGCGTTTCGACAGTATATAAAGCAAGTGAAGCGAGGTAAACGAAACGTTGTAAAAGGAAAATAAAAATACCTTGTTGAAAAGGATAACTTCCCTTTTCGAAAATAATTGTCTTTTCAAAATTGATAACTGCCTTTTTGAAAAAGTAAAAAAAAAAAAAAAAACTTGGAAAAATAATTTCAATCAATTAGCAATTAATAAACAACTATACCTCTTCAAATTTAAAATTTAGAAATAACTTATCGTTGTGACTCTTGGTTTTCTGAGAACACATTCAGACTTTACCTTTTGAGTCTTGTGCACATCCAGACTCTACTGGGTAAGAGATATAATGTCCAGTCTGGTACGAATATACTTAAATAGACTTTTCTCTAGTGGCTTTGTAAATATATCCGCCAGTTGATTCTTTGAGTCAATGAATTGGATCATAACTTCTCCATTTTGAACATGATCTCTAATAAAATGATGTCGAATCTTTATATACTTTGCTCTTGAATGAAGAATTAGATTCTTGGTGAGATTAATAGCGTTGGTGTTATCACATCTGATCTCAATGCATGAATCTTTGATTCCAAAATCTCTTAGTTGTTGTTTTATCCATAAGATCTGAGAACAGCTTCCAAGAGCCACATATTCTACTTCTGCTTTTGAAAGAGCTACTGTACTTTGCTTCTTTGAAAACCATGATACTGTCCTATTACCAAGCAATTGACAAGTACCAGAAGTTCTTTTTCTTTCAACTTGGTAACCTGCTAGATCTGCGTCTGAATATCCAAGGAGAGTAAAGTCTCCCTCTTTGGGATACCATAGACTTATCTTCGAGGCTGTTGCAACGTATTTGATGATGCGTTTCGCAGCACTTAGATGAGATTCTTTTGGATCTGATTGAAATCTGGTACAAATGCAAACACTTCCCTTTTAATAAACAGAGTAGTGTCCACTTTACCTTTGACAAAACTACTTTGGATTAAAAACTTACTTAACCTGTCATACCAAACTCGAGGTGCTTGCTTTAATCTATATAGAGCCTTCTTCAGTCTGAATACAGAGTCTGGTTTCCTTGGATCTTCAAAACCAGGAGGTTGTTCCACATAGACTTCCTCTTGGATAAATCCATTCAAGAATGCACTTTTGACATCCATTTGGAATAACCTGAAATTCTTATAACAAGTAAAAGCAAGTAATAATCTAATTTCTTCTAACCTTGCTACTGGTGCGTAAGTCTCATTATAGTCTATCTCTTCTTCTTGCGTATATCTTTTGGCTACGAATCTTGCTTTATTCCTTACAACTTTTCCTTTTTCATCCATCTTGTTCCTAAAAATCCATTTAGCTAAAATAGTAGATTTACCTTTTGGTTTAGGAGTTAGTTCCCAAACATCATTAACATTGGACTGCCTAAGCTCTTTTTGCATGGCTTCAATCCAGTTTTCATCAGTTAAAGCTTCTTCTATGCTCTTGGGTTCTACTTCAGAAATAAGAGCTACAACGCTAGACTCTTCATGTCTTTTGGATCTTGTACGAATTCCTTCATCAATGTTACCAGTGATGAGTTCTTTGGGATGACGGACTTGTGCTTCTAGTTGCTGGTTGATATGACAGACTGCTGAACTTCTTCTTCAGTTGATTCTTCAATATTTGTACGTTGTTGTTCTTCTGTAGTCTGAGTTGCTTCAGGGGAAATAGACTTTGTAGAGTCTAGAGTTGGTTCAGATTCTTCAGATTGAGTCTAGATCGATTGATTTTGTATAGAGTCTTCAAATTTGACATTCATTGACTCTTCCACAGACTGAGTCTTCTTGTTGAATACTCTGTAAGCTTTACTGGATGTTGAGTATCCAAGGAAGATTCCTTCATCTGATTTTTCTTCAAACTTACCAATTCGATCATTTGCATTTTTCAGAATGAAACATTTGCAACCAAACACATGAAAATAAGAAACAATTGGCTTCTTTCCTTTGAACAACTCATATGGAGTTTTCTTTAGAATAGATCTTAAGAAAACTCTGTTAATAATATAACATGTTGTAGAAACTGTTTCAGCCCAAAAACGAGAAAAAATATTGCTTTCAATTAAAAGAGTTCTAGCCATTTTTTGCAACAATCTATTATTCATTTTCACAACTCAATTTTGTTCAGGAGTGTATAGTGATGAGAACATATGCTGAAAACCAGATTCATCACAAAATTTAGCAAAATCTTGATTTTCAAACTCACCTCCATGGTCTATCCGTATACTTGAAATAACATACCATTTCTCATTCTGAACCTTCTTGGCATACTTAGTAAAATAAGAAAAAGTTTTAGACTTACTTATCAAAAAGTAGACCCAAGTAAATCATGAATAATCATCCATTATTACTAGGCAATATTTCTTTCCTCCAATGCTTTGAGTTCTAGTTGGTCCAAAGGGATAATATGCAAGAGTTGAAGCACACGATTAGTGGAAACTTGATTTATTGGTTTGAAAGAATTTCTAACCTGTTTATCCAATACACATGGTGTGCATAAGTCAGATTTTTGGTACTTCAGATTGGGTAGTCCACGAACAAGCTTTTTTGAAGAGATCTTGGCAATTTGTTTCATGTTGATATGGCCAAGCTTTCGATGCCAAAGATTTTCTCCATCTTGAATTGAAATTAGACATTGAGATCTTTCTAGATTGATATCCAAAAGATAGATATTTCAATGTCTTCGCCCAGTAAAGGATTGTGAAAGATCTTTACTAGTGCCCGAACATATTCCTACTTGAAAATTGATCTTGAATCTAGTGTCGCACAATTGGCTGATGCTGAGCAAGTTGTAGTTGAGTCCTTCCACTAAGGAAATGTTGTTGATTGTGAGACTTCCTATATTAACAATTCCACATCCAACAATTCTTCCCTTGCTATTTTCGCCAAAGGAGACTTTTCCACAAATTATTTGTTTAAGCTTAATAAATCAATTTGAATTTCTAGTCATATGCCTTGAACAGCCACTATCCAAATACCATTTGACCTTTTTCTTGATAGTGACCTGCAGTCAAAAAAGAAACTCAAGCTTTCTTTGGTACCCACACTTTCTTAAGTCCAGTGGAGTTAGTGCAATATACGGTCTTTGCCCAGTCCTTCTTAACAGGCCTCCAAATCATAAGACATTCTTTCTCAAAGTGTTATAAGCTATTACACTTAGAACATCTAAGAGGACTTTGGCCAACATGTTTTACAAAGAATTTTTGAAAATGATTTCTATAGAAGGTTTTTGTAGGTCTTTGTTTGATTCTTTCCTTTACTTTTGGAAAATCAATTAAAGGAATAGTTTGAGATGTCATTTCCAAGCCCGATTTGTTAAAGTAAGGTCTTTGTCTTTGAAAGAATCTTTTCCAATTTCTTAGATCCCATAGAAAACCTTTTGAAATGTTTGAAATATCATTTTTCAAAAGTGTGTTTTCTTTTGAAAGAGATTATGCATTTTCTTTTAAAGTAATAAAACTTTTATCTAGATTTTCAAACTTTTCTTTCGATAAAATTTATTGTTGCTTCAATGTAGAATTCTCCATTTTTAGCTCGAAAATCCTCTTGAGAGAGATTTTGAGACTAAGACACAGTTCATCAATATATTTCAAGACCTTAATAGGAATTTTAAAATTACTTACCTCGATTTCACTATTGGAATCTGAGTCTGTATTGATTTCTGAGTCTGAATCTGATTCTGATTTTGTTATTAAACAAATATTAGCATAATCATAATCACTTTCTTCGCATTCAGTATCACTCCAAGTTTCTACTTTCGGTGCCTTTCGTATTTCTCGGTGTTTCATTTCTTTTTCTTTACCAAGGGACAGTTGGGTCTGATGTGTCCCTTTCTCTTGCATTCAAAGCAAATCACATCTTTATTGGATTCATCATCCTCAACTGATTTGTTTTGAAATCTTTGAGAGCTTTGTTTCTTCCAATTGAATCTTCTTCCTTTTTTCTTTAGTTTCCTGAACCTCTTTATCATGAGAGCAAGTTCTTCATCGTCTATGTCCTCTTCAGAATCTGTAACATCAGAATCATCGTTAGACTTTAAGGCAATTGACTTCTTACCTTTGGGATCTTCTTCTTCATTGTTTTGCTCCACTTCATAGGACTGAAGTGTTCCAACCAATTCGTCAACAGAGAATGGCATGATTCTTTGTGTTTCCCTTATTGAAGTCTTTACGTGATTACAGTCTTTGGAGAGTCCACGCAACAATTTGTTGACCTTCATTAGTTTTGAAATTGGCTGTCCCTGATACTCTAGACCGTTTACAATTTCTGTAAAACGACTAAACATTTTAGTGATAGATTCTACTGGTTTCATCTTGAAGGCTTCATACTGTCTGAGTAGAATGTTATTCCTTGTTTCTTTCACTCAATCAGTTCCTTCATAGGTAATGTGCAGCCTATCCCAAACTTCTTTGGCTATTTCACAAGAAGATATTCTGTTATACTCAGCATGAGATAATGCACAATATAATAAGTAAATTACTTTAGCATTAAGAGCTTGTCTCTTGGATATCTCTTCTTATCGCTAGCTTCTACAACTTCTTTTCCCCTTTCTGACACCAATGTAGCTTTAGGAATAATTATTTTTTCTACCACATCCCATTCCAGAGGATCTTTCGATCTTAAGAATGCCTTTTATCTTGTTTTTCCATATGTTATAATCCTTTCCATCAAAATAAAGCGGTCTAGTGTTGCTTTGCCCTTCAGCCAAACCTAGAGCCAACATACTAGCCATGGATCTTTAACTTTGAAGTTAAAATACTTCAATTAAATGAGTACACATGCTCTGATACCAATTGATAGTGCTAGTATGAACACCTAGATGGGGGTAAATAGGTGTAAAAACAAATTTTATAAAACTTAGCAACTTAATTCAACTTATATAAAAATGGAAGACTTAAGATATAGAAGATCTGCACTAATATATATAAGACTACAAAATAAGTAAAGAGATAAGGGAAAGAGAATTGAAACACAATGTTTTATAGTGGTTCGGTTTAGACCAAGCCTACATCCATTCTCCCGCACTGACAGCCCATCGGCTGGATTTCACTATGAATCAAAAGAGTTGTTACAGTCACATGTCCTTGATTCCATAGTGTAGAGACTCTGCTACACTTCCTCAAGGTCTCATAAGTATCTAATCCCTCTTTTGAGTACAAGTTTACGCTCAACAAATGAATCAGCAAAGAACTAGAAGCTTAGACTTTAGAATTTTTCTATCTCGCAATCACTCAAATAACTAGAGCATCTTCTTTATATACTCCTCCATGCCTCCATAACTGTTGGCACCTTCCAAATGAGTTCTTCCAATCTAACCATTGGACATAATCAATTAGAGAGATTTCGAGTTACTTAAGGAAAATGAAGATAGCCCACCAATCTTACTCACCCATACAATCAGGATCTAGGTTTCCATAAGTAGAACCTTCCAAGTTTACTTCGCCAATCAACAGATTTGAATTACTCGAATTATTTGCAATACGAATAATAGATCTTTAGATACTATCTCCAGCCGTGAGATAATCTTCAATCAAATGGATCAAATCCTTAAGATAAACTTGCATCTGAATAAGATTTCTTCGTCGGTCTAGAGACTATCAATGAGGACAAAATTTAAATCTTGAGTCTGGGCGGTCTTCAGGCTTTGATGGAAGAAAACGTTTTGTCAACTTCAAAATAGATAAGGAAGTTTTCTCCAACAGGAAGCTGGGTCGCCAGAATGAACTAAGTATGGTCAAGATATCATTCTTGATTATAGATAGCTAATCAGGCATTCAAGGATGTCAGCTAACAAATTGAACGATTGTCTCTGATTGTATGCATTGTGATGTATGCAAGAGTAACTTGTGAACTTATACGCAGGAGAATCGTCACCCATATCCCGTCATTATGCACTGAGAAGATTTTGTAGTATATGTGCTAGAGGATGTCATATAGTATAATTCATTGTAAAATAGAATGCAGAGGATCCATTTGATCCATTTAAGCTCACGACTGGCAATTCCTATTGTTGTCACTTAGTTGCTTCAAGGCATGTTCATTTCTAGTTACTGATGCATGCTACAGTGAATCAAAGTACAGCCTTTTGGTTTCATGTGCCTTGATTTGTGCCTTCTCTTGTTGCCTACTTGTAGTATCAAATTCACTAGCAATTCAAATCCTTATTCAGGATGCAGAGTAAATCTGCAATTCAAGTCGGGGAAATGATCTTGTTTCCTTGTCCAAGATATCCATTCTCGTAGGTTGTCTTAAAAAGAACCATAGATATTTTCATTCCTTTGCCAGCTTACAGTATTAAATCAGGAAGCAAATAAAATTATCTTTAAGGATACAGTCCAATGTATGTGACATCCTAGATTTTCAACCCCATTTTCTACTGGATAAATCGAGCATTTCATTGACGCGCCTATAGGGTTATTCTCAGAGCCGATCACTCTTGAGATAACTAAACTATCTAGGGAAGCCATTAAGAAATTCAGATGCAATAGACTTGAGAATTCGACCAGAAATCGACTTCTCGACCGTGCTCATCTTTAGAGGTCATTATAGCACAGTTAAAAATCAATTTGAGATCAGAGATAGGTCGGTTCGACTAAGATGTGTGGCTAATCGTGGATGATACCACTAAATTGGAAAATTCTCGTCGACCGATATTAATTTGATTTTACTTGTCGTTTTGGTACCTTGTGTCCGTATTTGGATCTTAGAGATTTTCACGACAATCGAGAGTCGCTAATGAGTCGAGTGGGTTCATTGTGGCTCGAAGAAAATTGACCACATGTCATTTGCATTAAAAATTTCTAAAAGTTACCCAGTAGCTTAGGTCACGCTAAAAACGTACCAAGTTGAAATTAACTGTGAATTCAAGTCCGATTTCAGAAATTGAAGTTTCTATCATGTCACAATAAATTCTAGGAGTGTCGACTCAGTCTAAAAAGATTTTCTGGAACCCGAGACTTTTTGAGAAAAAGTCATCGTAGGATTGTTTTTGTGCAGAAAAAGCCGAGGATTGATTTCATGGCAAAATTGGAAAGCATGATGGATATGTGAGTGAGTAAAAATGCCGAGATGGTCGATGGATGACCAATTGAAATGGTGGAGGCCAATTGAGATTTAATCAAGTAAGTTGAAGTGTCCAATTAGAGCCATATGCTTGCAAATTCGTAACTCCCCCATGCCCTAGCATTTTGGACCATTTGAGATGTTGTGGAGAGTGCTTTGGTGGATCAATTGCAGCCATGGGATGTTGGCTTGAAGGGCAAGCCTAAAGGGGACAAAAATGTGGAAAAGTTTGGTAAGGTGGAGCCTTTGCCTCCCCTCCCCCTTATCCTCTCGCTCTCTCTCTCCCTTGGCCGGCCAAACCACTCCATTCCCTCTCTCTCTCTCTCTCTCTCGCCTGTTCGACATCCAGCAAAAGACCGGAGCTGCCGTTGCGGCCTCACGCCGCCTCGTCGTCGCTGTTTCGCGCGCCACCGCCGCCCGTGTGTTTCGCTGGCCACACGCGAGCTACCGTGCCTAGTCGCCCCCGTCCGCTTCTGCTCGTGCATCCCGGGGCTGTCCCGAGCCCAGCCGGGGGCTGTCCACCGCCGTTCAAGCCCCGCTAGACCTCGTTGTTGGCCGCTCGGCCTAGCTGCAGCCTCCCCGATCTGTGCTCGCCTCAACCAGTCCTGTTTCAGCCCTCAACAAGCAACAAATAGAAGGTTTGGGAGTGGATTTTCCAGCCACTTCCAAGCCCATTTTGAGGTGGTTGTAGGCCTCGAACCTTAGGCCCGCTTTGGAGAAAAACGTCCCTCGCAACGTTCCTGACGTTTCAATCCAAGCGGATTGTTAAACGGGTGAATTTAACTCACTAAACCCCGCTTAGTTTGCTAATGATGCTTAAGAGTTGATTAGTGTTAATTAAGCATGATTATGGGGTTAGATTAGTTTAGAACAATTAAATAAGTGACTTAACAATGCATGTTAGGTGGTTAGACATAGCCATTAGCATGTAGACACGTTATATTAATTATTGAATGGGTCCCTAAAATTTTTCGGGTCCATTTTGGCTTCCAATTAGGCATTACTGGCCTAAGTTGGATTTTTAGTATTTATTTAATTAATTTTCAATTTTTATTAATTATTTTTCGAAAATTAGACCGGGATGGTTGACTGGGATGGTTATTCACAGAGATAGAGTACCACTTTAACATCCACCCTCACCCAGAAGGGTTAGAGTACGTGCTAGTTAAGTCGACCGTGTGGGTTAACGTGGGTTAGGACGCCCTAAGACCCCATGAGTATCGATTGTGGTACCGTCATTACTTCAATGGACAAAGAGAGGGTCCCATACCTGAGGGTGATGTGCCCATGTACGTCCTAGAGGAAGTGTTCGGAGAAGGGACAACTGATCCTAAGGAAGGGTCGGTAGTGAATGCTAAGGATCCTAAGCTTGAGGATGAAGCTGGTACTCCCGTGTACTCGGTTGATGACGACAACTAGAACGGAGATGACGGTGAGATCGTGGAACAGGAGGAGTGGTAGGAGGATGAGCCTATGGAGGAAGAACCTGAGGACAAGCTGGCAGAGGAGCCTGAGATTGAGCTTGATGAGGAGGTAGAAGAAGAAGAAGATGATGAAGTGGATGACCTCAAGGAGGATCCTAAGTACGATTCGAATGAGGACTGAGGTCCCATCCTGTTTTGGCAAACTCTGAGTTCTGATCAGATGTATAGTGGATTAGACTTGTGAATAGTATTGTGTTATATACTATGTAGTTTGCTTTGTTTAAAAGTGTGGTTGTGGTTTTTCAGTTGTGAAAAATATAGCCCTACTTTTCTATCACATTATTTTATTGTCTAGGGATTTATATAGATGCTTCCGCATGTGTATTAAAATGAATGGTTGGCGATGCGTCTTGGGACGTCGCTAATATATTGACCAGGTGAGTGATGGGCACGTGTTCGAGGATTGGGGCGTGACATCCCGTTTAAGTGGTATCGGAGCGAAGTTCAAGATTGGAGTGATAAGGAGCGATGGTTCATGGGATAGTAGTAGGATGGCCTTTAAATTCATGTTGGTGCATGTCTGTGTTAGCTGAGTGCTAAAATTGCTTATTGTTTGGATCGCTCTATTTCTAATTCGGTGTTGAATTGGAAGCAGGTGTAAGTAGATTAAAGCTACACTATGAGCGATTAGGAGCCAAGAACTCCTGCCAAGAGGGCCAATAGGATTGTGACTCGGGGTAGAGCGCTGACTAGGGTCGGTACTAGAGGAGGTTGCGGCCGAGCGCCAGCTCAGGCTAGCGTAAGTGGAGCGGCACCACCTGCAGTGGATGTCAGGGTAGCAGCTCTTGGTGATCCCAGAATAGATGGGATTATGTAGGCAATAAAGGCCATGAGAGATGTCATGGCACATCAGACCTTGAATCAAGCAGCCGCTGCTGCTGCACCTGCTGCCGCACCTGTTGTCATCCCTACTGAAGCTCAACCTCAGAATGCTATGGCACATAGAGAAAGACCAATCCACAAGCTGGTGGAGCAATTCCTAAGGTTGAGTCCTCCAAGATTCACGGGTGCTGGAGACCTCGAGACCGCCTTGTTGTGGATACAGGATCTGGAGAAGACGTTTGCACTCCTGATGTGCACAGAAACTAAAAAGGTAGCCTTGGTCGTTTATTAGTTGCAGGGCAATGCCAACATTTGGTGGAAAGCTGCCAAGGACACGATCTTTCTTGAAGGAATGATCCCGGTGTGGGATATCTTCCTAAGAGCTTTCAATGATCAATATTTTTCGGGTATGGCTTGAGGACAAAAGATGGAGGAGTTCCAACGCCTTCGTTAAGGATCGGTGTCGGTTGACCAGTATGGGGTCAAATTCACGGAGCTTTTGCAGTATGCTCCTAGGTTAGTCGAGGACCCAGAAGAGAAGGCTCTAAGATTCAGAAATGGTCTTCGTTCTGAGTTGAAACAGCCTCTACTACCATTGGACTTGACGACTTATCGAGAGGTCTATTGTCGAGCTCAGATGATAGAGCGATGATTGAATGAGCAAGCTATCTCATCTAGATCAAGGTTCAGCTCCCATAGGGACAAAATTCGACATGGAAAGAGGCCTATGCTTGGAAACAGATCCTAAGGCCCGCCCAACAAGAATGGTGGATTTAATAGATCAGGGCCTAATAAGAGTGAATCATGTCGCTTCTGTGGGAGAAAACACGGATCAGCACCATGCCTAGCTAGGATGGGTGCGTGTTTTGAATGTGGCCAACAAGGCTACATAGCCAGAAATTGTCCCAGGAAGATAAGGGGACAACCGCAACTGCCACCACCGCCACAGATGGGACAAATCTGGGGGTATGCCCCTCAGAACATGCCATAGGGAGGACGGCTGAGATCTCCAGTTCAAGGCACCGTGTATGCAATTACATAGGGTCAAGTAGAAGCTACGCCTGACGTGATAACAGGCATGGTTTCACTAAATGACCAGCTTGCTTATGCTTTTGATCCGGGAGCAACCCACTCCTTCATTGCCGAGCAATATGTTAAGTTGATAGGAGTCAGTCCTATATTATTGGAGTCGTCAATTTGCATATCTACACCCTTGAAAGATAAATTCATTGTTGCTTTGGGTTGTTCGGGGTGCAACTTTGTGATTAGTGAGCGAGTGGGGAAAATAGATTTATTAGTCCTAGCCATGTATGACTTTGATTTGATAATTGACATGGACTGGCTCACCAAGCAACGAGCTAAAATGGACTGTTATCGTGTGGCATCCCAAAATTTCACGGCCATTTCTAGAGGCATTACAACCTATGGAAAAGTGAATGGTTGTGTCGTTGAAGTATGTTGTGGCCTCTAGACCAAAGAATTGTAATAGATTAAGGCCGAACACTTTAATGAAAAGGTATCTTATGTTCTCGTGTTATCAAAGTTGGTGCTATAGGATAATTTGATAATGAGAATTTTGTTCTTGGCTATGCATCTTATGGATTTGATTTTTTACGGATTAATGTTGCAAGTTTTTGGCCATATTATTTTTGTAATTAGGTATTTATTTAAGTGGAAAATAATAGTGGATTATTAAAGGAGGGAGTGGGCTGATTTTTGGGCCAAACCAGGCCACAATCCCCCACCCTTCGACCGGCGAAGGCTCGGCCTAAGAGGCCCAATGGGCCGTCGACCAAGGTTGGCCCAAGCCCAGCCGGATGAAGCCACCCTCTTGCATGAAGAATGGCAAGTGGCGTGAAGGGTCTTCCAAGTGTCACATTGCATGCAAAGCTAATGATGGTTAATCATTGAGGGGAAGAAATTAGTGAGGGGAAGAGGCGGATTAGGCGAGGAGCAACCGAGAGAGGGGGAGAGGTGTTGCACAAGAGAGGAAGAGAGAAAGAGAGGTAGCCGAAGGAAGAGGAGGACCGAGCCCCCTCGTGCATCCGTCTAGTTGCCGCCGTCGAGCCGCCTTGCCCTCCGTTTTGCTTGCTGCGATTTGCTTGGACTAGAGGCAAGTAGAGTCCATCAATCTACCCTTTGCTTGCTATGATGTGTGTGTAGAAAATCGAAAACTTCGGATGTAGTAGAGGTGAGGAAAGTTCGAAGCTTTGGGGAGAAGTGTCGTGGTTTAGCATTCTGTTTTTCTAGAAAGTAGTCTGTCTCCTTGCTGTTTCGTGAACTTTAGGTGGGTGTCTAGTTGGAATTTCACTTCGACTTCTTGATAAAAGTTGTAGAGAACCTCTTGAAGTATAACATATCAAAAATTGAGAGGAAATGAACAAGTATAGGTCGGTGAAACCTTTTTTTTTATTTTTTAAAGAAGTTAGATTTGGAAATCGTAATACTGATCTAGTGTGATTCTGTAAATTTTATAAAATTATTTGATTGGAATTTGGTCTTGTGTTCTTAATGATGACATGTTAAGGAGTAATATACTAAAATTTGAGAGGAAATGGACGAGTCTAGGTAGGTGAAACGATTTTATCCAAAACGGTTAGATCTGGAATTTGATGTCGAGGGTTATGGACGGGTATGGTTATTATAGTTTTTAATCTATCACAAATATGATTTTGAGTTCTTCATGAAATATTTAATTTTGGATTTTTTCTATAACATATAAAAATTTCAGAATTTTTGGAGTTGATTTAGGATTTTTACTAAATTGGTGAATGAAACTGTGTGTGGCAATATTCCGAAATTATAAAGATTGTAATGCATGGACTGTACTGAAATGTATGATGTTCTTTTGAGGTGGTGTCCCCCATGAAACGTTTTTCTCTAGATTTTGTATATAACATGTCGAATTTGTAGAATTTATTAAGGCTGTTTACTAATTTTTCAAGAATTATGACCAAATGAATGCAATCTGTTTTTATCCGAAATTTTGCTGTATTTTCAAAAATAAATGAAATTGCTCCATGTGATATAATGTCTTGAGTGGTTGATTATGCTGCATATGTGGTGACATATGGCATGTTATATGACATCAAAAGCTTGTTGAGACCTATGATATTGTTGCATCAAATGCCATGTTGAATTTGCGATACATGTGTGAATATAAATTATATTAATGATGATACTGTCGGAGGTGTGAGCCGATAATGCCCTGGGAGTGTTGGGATGCTTGGAGTGTGGGTGCCGGATGCCCGGAGTGTGTGTGCCGGATGCCCCGGGAGTGTTGGGATGCCTAGAGGTGTGTGCCGGAAGCCCTGGAGGTGTGTGCTGGGGGATACCTCGTGATGCTAGTTGGGGTATGAGATGCTCGGAGGTGTGTGCGGGATGCCCGGAGGTGTGTGCCGGAGGCTCCTCGCGATGCCAAGTTGGGTGCGAGCAATAAATAAGGGATGCAAACATTGATCCTCGGGAAGAAAGATGAAAATGAGATCCTCTTATGAAAGTGAAAATTTAAAATTGAATCAAGTGCATGGTGGAATATGCATGGCTGCTTGATGACATATGTACAAGTGCATGGTGGTATATGTACATTGCATGGTGGAATATGCATGGCTGCTTGATGACATATGTACAAGTGCATGGTGGTATATGCACATTGTATGGTGGAATATGCATGGCTATTGATGATATAAGTACAAGTGCATGGTGGCTTATGTATGTTATATGGTGATATATGCATGGCTATAAGGTGAGGTATGCTCGAATGCATGAATGATATGTGTTTTATTCATGATACCTTGATTGTTCTGTTTGACGCATTGTGTAGTTTGGTGGATCTTTACTGCTGAGTGGTTGTACTCACCCCTTTGGGGATTAACATTTCAGATTAGAAAGATGCCTTTGTCACCAGTTGTGCGTGGTACCTTCTATGGCATACCTACTTACGTTGATGTGGAGTGCACGGAGCATTCCTGTATTAGTGTACCTGGTCTGGTGTTTGTCCGAGTCCGTGTCTTGGTGATGTACGACATGGGTTTTGCTGATGGCCTTGTTATCCAAGAGTTTTTGGCTCCGTTTGGCAACCACTTTGCCAAGTATCTTTGAGCCCCTAAAGATCTTTGGGCTAAAGTAGGGGTGTTTGGCAAAAACATTTGAAGCCCCCTTTGGAGAAGGCTGAAAGCCCAAGGCAGGGGAGGACCTGCCTTGGGCTGACCCCTGCCTTGGGCTTTCAGCTTTTCTAGCATGCTTGCTCGGGGTATTGTTCATATTTTTTTTATTTCGAAATTGTCCTTAAGAATTTTTTGTTTTTCCATGTTTTGCCCTTATGAGGAACACTGTTCACCTTCTTTGTTGAGGGTGGCCTCGGGCAGCTGCTCGGGTCATGTGATTGCCATCGAGGTCGTGCGACCCAGGCGGGCCCTCACCAAGGTCGCGCGACCCAGGCGCGGCCCTCGCTGAGGTCCCCCGACCTCAGGTGAGGGTTGCGTAGCCTGGCGATAGCCAATTGGGGTTCTTGGAGGTTGAGGCGGCGTCGCGCGATGCGCGCAACCTTGCTGCCCCAGATCTAAGGTTGCTAGAGGTCGCGATAGCGTCACGCGACCTTGCCGGCCTAGATTTGGGGTCGCAACAGCGTCGCGCGACGCACATGACCTTGCCGCCCCAAATCCGGGGTCTCCGGAGGTCGCCGGGGGTTGTCGCCGGCTGCCGGCTGCCGCTGCCCTTGCCAGTTTTCATTTTTTTTTTCTTTTGATAATTTTTTTTTCACAAAAGCCCTTTGTCCCCTAAACACCATTTTGCTCAAAGGTACTTCACAAAGGGCTTCTAAATTACAATTTACCAAACGCAGTTTGCATTTTGGAAAACACCTTTAACTCAAAGGTCTTTGCATTTTCATAAAAACTTTCCCCAAAAGTCTTCCCAAACGCACCCTTTGTCTGTTCACGTTCGATGTAATGGGGTGATGCTAGGGATGCTGCGACCGCCACCACTCGATGCACCGGGTTGGGTGTGATGGCACGTTTGACTGGTGGGAGCTGACACTTTTTGGGATAGCCGATGCTTGTTGATGGAGGGGTGTACATGTCTGATGTAGGGTCGAGTTCTCTTTTGAGTTATAGCTAAGTATAGTTAAAAATCTTGGCCTTTTGCTGTACCGACCCGAGATGTCCATCGTGAAAATGTAAATAAAAGTGACTCGGCTTTATCTTTTCATTTGGTGCGTAGTGGATGTCCATTGCATTATTGTTATTGGAGTAAGGGATGGTGAGACTCGTTTATGCTTCCGTTGATGAACTGCGCTGGGACCTTTACAAACAAAAAAAAAAGTGGGGGGGAGAAAAATTCTATTGATCAACCCCTATAAACTATAGTTTAACTTTAATTAAAAGTTATTAGACTGGTATGTAGTAGGATAAGAGATAAGTACCTGTGGCGACCCTAACGGATTGGGGAGCGTGCCGAGGGGGTGCCACATATCGCAAAGCGATTCAGTTTGACCCATTAGAGGGTGGGAGCTTCGAGTTTGTAGGAAGTCGAGGAGGGCCCTCGATTGTCCTGATCTCGTCACAAGAGACAACTCGTTTGTTAGACGAGAGTTGTCAAGGGTACTTGGCAACTCTCGTGGATACGACAGTTGAGGAACTGAAAATGGAAGACATTTTAGTTGTGCAAGATTATCCAGATGTTTTCCCTGAGGAATTGCCAAGATTACTGCCAGAAAGAGAGATTGAATTTGTGATTGAGCTAGCACCCGAAACAGAACCAATTTCTAAAGCCCCTTATCGGATGGCGTTATCTGAGTTGAAGGAACTGAAGGTGCAGATACATGAATTATTGGATAAAAGGATTTATTCGTCCTAGTGCATCACCTTGGGGAGCACCAGTTCTGTTTGTAAAGAAGAAAGATGATTCGTTGCGCCTATGCATTGACTATCGGCAAATTAATTAGGTAACGCTAAAGAATAAGTATCCTCTCCCAAGGATCGATGACCAGTTTGATCAGTTGTAAGGAGCATCAATATTCTCGATTGACTTAAGGACATGATACCATCAACTGAGAATTAGGAAGGAGGACATTCCTAATTCAGCATTTCGTACTTGGTATGGTCACTATGAGTTCACAGTGATGCCATTTGGTTTGACGAATGTTCCAACTGCCTTCATGGATTTGGTCAAGAGAGTATTCAAATGTGGCACCCCAATCCAATAGGGTCGCCACAGTGCGCTTTCCTTCTTGATACCTTGACTTGAAGGTCTATAAGTCCTGAGAATTTGTTATTTACTTTTAACGGTCCCGACGCAATCTAAGAGGTATAGCGGAAGCGATTTCACATCTCCCCAACTTCAATAATTTTAAATTATGCACACTTACTCGACAATTTCACAAGATAAGCCAAGCACTTTTATTTATATAACTTGATGGACAACATGAGTTGGTACAACAAAAGGTCAAGGCTTTTCTAAAACTCGGCTATAACCCAAAAGTGACCAACTTCACATCAACCATAAACTTCAGTCCATCAAATAGTGCTGGCGGTCCAAAAAGAAGCTCCATCAGCTACCCATCACCCAAGGTCGATCACACCCAACCGGGTCCATCGGCTGGCGGCGGCGGCAGCATCCCCAACATCACCCCGTCACGGAGAATGTGTATTGACAGGAACTCCTACACCATAGGGCCTCCAGGTAGGCCAACATCGTACATGACTAGGACTCGGACGCGTACGAACACCAGCCCTCGCACACTAAGACAGATGTGCTATGTACATGAGCACTCGACATCGACTGGTACGCCATAAAAGGTGCCATGAGAGACAGGTAGCAAAGGCATCTTAATCTGAAATGTTAGTCCCCAAATGGGGTGAATACAACCACTCAGCAGCAAAAGATTCAACAAGCTATATCGAGCATAACAATTAGCCTCTAATTTCATACAAGATAGACAAGGCAGGAAGTCAAGGGATAAATGGATATCAATATCATGGAATTCTTCAATATTAAAGCAATTGCAATTCCATAAGAATCATATACCACATAATCAGATCACAATCACGAAACCCTTCAATGTGATGACAACATATCCAAGATAGACAAATTTCAATCATAGAGCTAAACTGCAATATCATGTTCTGTTCCATGCCATGCACTCAGTCTTATATCCGGACCCCACACATTTATAGTCAAATCATTCATTTTATCATTCAAAAGGGTTTCATCCTCAGAAGACCAATGTTTTCATCTCTCCGGCATTCGCATCCCTCCAGGCATCACGAAAGCCTCCGGCATTCAGCCACTTAGGGCCACCGGGCATCTGGAGTGAATCACGCCTCCAGGCATCTCGTATCCCACCTAGCATCACGAGGAACCTCGAGGGCCTCCCATGAAAATGGTTACCTTGGCCATCCGGAATTACGTACCGACAAGCATACCACCGGGCATCCCGAAGCTCCCGGGGAAAAAACCTCCAGTATTTAGCCTCTTAGGGCCATTGGGCATCCACAAGGCATCGACTCTTTCGATCCTTTGGACCTCCCGACTCCCGGGGCATCATTAACCCGAGGGTTCAATGGGTAACAAATCGCATTTTAATTCACAAATGCATCATCATATATCAAACAAGATATCTCATGAACCTTTTATCAAACAAATCGCATTTTAATTCACAAATGCATCATCATATGTCAAACAAGGTATCTCATGAACCTTTTATCAATCACAATATCCCACCATCAGCATCATCAAGTCACACAGCAATTCGAATTACACTCCTTATAGAACAATCTTGTAGAAATTTTGAAGCAACAGTTTAATTTCTACAATTGTGCAATTCTGGTAACAATTCCGAATCAATTACTAAACGCGCTCAGAAAATTATGAAATTTTGACACGTTATCAACGAGACTAGAGGAACAAATCTCAAGAAGAACACCAAATCAGATTCCTTGCGTACCGAGGACAATATCTCGATTTTTCCTAACTATCATTCTTAAAATTTCCAGATTTGATCTTTTCATAGGAAAAATTATTTCGATGGTCATAACTTGTTCTTTTTGTCTAAATTTTTGATATGTTGTTCATGAGAATGTGCCCTAAAACTTTCGTTAAGAAGTCGAAGTCGGATTACGGCTAGATAATTACAGAAAAATTAAAAGTCGTCAGGGGTCGCACTGTTTTTCACAAGGCAGTTCACAAATCAAGCAAGAACTCTTCCTATACCTTAAATTTCGACCTCCAACGATTATATCCAGTGTATATACATACACTTCACCACACCACAGCATGATTATCACCGAAACTCCTCATGGTCAGATCTCAAATTCGTTTGGTTTCATTTACTAATTCGAAATCCACCCCTCACACTTCATCGTCACCTAGTCTTCTTGATCTAACACCCTCCTATACATCAAAATCTCCACATGCAGCTCTAGTACTTCATCTTCCTCACATATTTCACTTCTTTTCTAGGCATGACAGCATGCAACAACATAGATGGAAGAACATTTGCTTGCCTTAAACTCTCTCACTCGGTGGCTGTCCGAAAATGGAGGTTCGGGGGTCATGGCTTGGCCGGTCGGCGACGGGAACCGGTGGCGTCGACGGCGGCAGCTCGGACATGGCGAGAGGTGGCCCTTCCTTCTCTTTCCCTCGTTGCTCGCACACACGCACGAACATCTCCTTCTCTCTCTGCTCAGTTTCACTCTCAAACTCTCTCTCGGTCTCTCCTCCTCTCCGTGCGAAGCCCCCTTCCCCCTTTGTTTTGTTCTTTTATTAATTAATTATCTCCATTTTGCATGTAGGAAATTGAACAAAGGACAAGTGGTCAAAGAGGAAGGACAAATGTAGGTACAACAAGGACAAGTGTTGGTGGTGAAAGGCATGCTCTCCCCCCTCCCCTTTTGGTTCGTGCGACACCCTTGGGGTGTCCTTGGGCATGCTTGGGCCCGAAATCTTGGGCCCAAGAGTCCTTAAAATAAGGCCATAATCCCCTTTTCTTTTTATATAACTTAGCCGTTTATTTTTATAAGATTTACTTAAATAACAAAAATTCAGATTGCTTTATATATGAGTATATACACACACATATATATACTCCAAATTCTCGCAGCCCGCTCGATATCCTGAAGTTCTAATTCTTTAATTTTTTTAGCGCATATAATTCTTATGCAAGATCAAATCCCATCCTTTTGGTTCAAAGGATAAAATTGAAATACTATTCCAAATGAACAAATACAAATCAATGCCTATAAAATAAAAGCAAAGCCACGGTTCAGTGACTGTCACCTATCCGAGGGTTGTCTAAGATTTTGGATGCCACATCAAAGAATACCTAGATCAATTTGTGATCATGTTCATTGATTGTTGACACCTAATATTTTAGAAAATAATAAATAAAATAAAACATTTGGTTTTGAAAATCTTTGTTGTTGAAAATATATCATCATTTCAAAATTCAAAAAAATAGTTGTTGTATGATTTTGGAGCCATTTCTTTGTTAAGTGGTTGAGTGAAAGCCTCCACCTGCGAAAACAAACTCGAGTTTTTCCTATATAAATAGAGAAAGCGAGGCTTCAGTGGAGGTGGGGGGGCTTTTTCTTGGGTTTCTCTTCGTCGAAAGAAAAATAAGAGAAAAGGTCAAAAAGTCTTCTACTGAAAGTGTGTTAGAGAGAGAACTGTCGAGAGAGGAGACAGTAAGACGTGAGAGAAGGAGACCGGTGAGGGAGATGTGAGGAAAGAGGAAAAAGGGGAAAAGCAAAAAAAAAAAAAAAAAAGAAGAAAAAGGCTTCCGTTCATCTTCCTCAGCGACGTCCTCCCCGTTGCCCGATCTTCTCGCCCGGCGCACCAAAGATCCGGGTCACCGCCACTACCGGCCTTTCCCCCGCTCGCGCCACCATTGCCGTACCGCCAGTCAACCAAAGCTTCGCCCCGCTGGTCGCCATCCATGAAAGCCCATGAAGCCGTCTCTGCTCCCGCTCAGCCGACACCTGTTGGAGCCTCACCCCCTGTTGCTCGTTGCTGCCTTGCTGTGCCGTTGTGCGCTGATCTGTGAGTCGTCGGTGACTCGCGCCTAACGATGCCCCTACTTAGCCTGTGCTGACCTACAACATCCTCTGCCCGAGCCTGAGTCGAGCCACTCCACCCTCTGCTCGACGAACTCCTCCTCCGTTGCAGCCCGGCGCCGATCCTCTGCCGTTGTTGCCGAGTCGCTCCCATTAGCCCGACGAAGCTACTGCTGTGCCGATCCGGGTCTCCACCCGAGTGCCACCACCGCGTTGCTACCCAAGCGCCTCCGTGCGCGACACCCGTGCCTCCTCTTCCACCTCGCCGCCAAGAGCCGAACCCCTTGCACGGCACCTCCTGTTCGCGATCGGCAGTGACCCGTGAGTCCCCACATCGGATATCCGATGACCGTGACCAGTGCCCGACGGTGACCAGCCACCACCACGCCCAAGTCTCGTGTGAAAAAGGAAAAGGAAAAAAGAGAAAATCAATTTAGGTAGTTTATTTATTAATTATTTTTCATTTATTTTATTAAGTCTAGTTATTTAAATTGGAACATTGGCTGTCAATACTCATGAATCTTGTAGGCATTATCCGCAACGGTTTTATCTAAAAATAATTATAATTATTAATTTGATCCGTAAGATGTCGGATCATTTTTTAATTATATTAATTTTCGGGCTTTTTGATAGTATTTTAATTTTTTAAATCATTATAATTATTAATTTGATCCGTAAGACTTCGGATAAGATTTTTAATTATTTTGATATCTTTGTCGTGATGTTTATGGTTAGAGTAATCGTTAATTTGACTCGTGAGACAACATGTTATTTTTTCGAATATTTTAATCCTTTATTTGTTGAATATCTTGATTGTTTAGATTTAATGTTTATATGATAATTACTTGTCTTGGAAAAACACTAAAAAAAAAAATCAAAAGAATAAAAAAAATCAAAATCTTGCATCAAAGCATTTAGGTTTAATAAATCAGACATGTATGATTAGGTTTATGAAATTTTCGTGATGTAGTGATTGTTGCTAGGTTCATTTAGTTAGAAATTGCTCGTCATTAGAATTAGGTCATTTGATTAATTTAGATTGCATATTTAATTGTTGCATTTCTTTAATTTCAAATTTTATGGAAAATACAAAAAAAAAAAATATAATAAATTCATTTCATGCTTTAGGATAGATTGCATGCTTATTCATGTTATATAGTTTAGGTCATATTGCCACGTCATATCATTTCATGTTAAATTAGTAGCATGCATTGCATGATTCTCATTAAATAAAGTGAAAACCAAAATTGAGTGATTGCATATTAATTAAAAATCATATCTAGGATTGTCGATGTGAATTCTGAGCTAACATTGCAGATGCTTTCGTTACTATGAGGTAAGTCATGCAATTTATTCATTACTTCATTTGGGTGTTTAATTAGTGGTTTGTGTACCCGCATGATCATCTCACATTGTTAGGGAGGTAAATTAAAATCAATTCAAGCTGCCTGCAAAATATTTTTTAAAATAAAAAGGAAAGGTACCGAAAGAGCGTTAGAGAAATCAATTGTAACCAAGTCTCCGAACTCACAATCTCTAGTTCGTAGAAGTAAAGTAAATCTCCCGTTACTTTACTTGGGTTTCTAATCGACCCACCAAAAATAGATTAATGGCGACTCCTAATTAAAAATCAATTGCATGTTAAAAACTTGAACCTAAGTCCCGAATTGGTATGGGTTTGGGAGAGCCCGAGCTAAGTTTAAAAACTTAGTAATCCATTAGCCTAAACCTAGGTGGAGCACCTGAAATTTAGGTCGTGACATCGATGATATTCTAGTATACTTAAGAAGTGACGAAGAGCATGAGAATCATCTGAGGTTGGTACTGGAAAAGCTGAGAGTCCATCAGTTGTATGCTAAGTTTAGCAAGTGTGAGTTTTGGTTGACTCGTGTTGCTTTCTTAGGACATGTGATCTCAGGCGAAGGAATTTTAGTGGACTCGAGCAAGATCGAAGTTGTGATCAATTGGCCAAGACCGACTATAGTGACAGAGATCAGAAGTTTTCTGGATTTGGCAGGTTATTACAAACGGTTTGTGGAAGGGTTCTCATCGTTTGCATCACCTCTGACAAAACTCCTAAAGAAAAAAGAGAAATTTGTTTGAACAGACAAGTGCGAGTATAGTTTTCAAGAGCTAAAGGAAAAGCTGAATACCACACCTGTGCTGACAATTCCATCTGGTCCTAGAGGTTTCAAGATTTATAGTAATGCGTCGTTCAGAGGGTTGGGTTGTGTGCTGATGTAACATGGTAGGGTTTTTGCATACGCCTCCCAACAATTGAGATCTCATGAGCAGAATTATCTAACACATGACTTAGAGCTCACGGCAATTGTCTTTGCCCTGAAGATTTGGAAACATTATATGTGTGGGGAAAAATTCCAGATCTTTACGGACCATCAAAGCCTTAAGTACTTGTTCTTTCAGAAGGAGTTGAACATGAGACAACGCAGATGGATGGAATTACTGAAAGACTACGACTGTGATATCCTATATCACCCAAGAAAGTCGAATAAGGTCGCTGATACTTTGAATCGAAAGTCTTCAGTAGCGCATATCCTAATTAAGGAGTGGAACTTAATCGAGAGAGCTCGAGATTCGGTATTCAAGTTTGAGGTAAGCCACCTTTCAAGTCTTATGGCCATCCTCAGAATTGAACCGGATGTCTAGGTCAGAATCAAACAACTCCAACCGACAGATCCAGACGTACATAAAATTCTACAGGAGGACACTGAGAAAATAAAGGCTGACTTTTAGATCTCTAATGACGGAACACTAAGGTTCCGATGACATTTAATTGTACCTAACGATATGGATCTTCGAAAAGATATTTTATCTGAAGCACATCGTAGTAGTTACAGCGTTCATCCTAGAAGTACCAAAATATATCAAAATCTACGTTAACACTATTGGTGGTCAGGTATGAAGGCGGATGTCACCAAGCATGTTGCCAAGTGTTTGATGTGTTAGCAAGTAAAAGCCCATCATTGCAACCTGGGAGGACTTCTGCAACCTCTCACGATCCAAGAATGGAAATGGGAGCATATCATGATGGATTTCGTGACCGGACTACTGAGGAGTCAAAGAGGAAATGATTCAATTTGGATGGTAATTGACAGACTAACAAAGTCAGCTCACATCATTGCAGTTCGAAAAGACCTGAGTTGGGATAGGCACGTAGATCTGTACATGCGTCAAGTGGTTGGAATGCATGGAGTGCCAGTTACAGTAACCTCAGATAGGGACCCGAGATTTACTGTTGCTTTTTGAAAGAGCCTTCAGAGTGCTCTAGGTACAAAGTTTCAGTACAATACGGTGTATCATCCTCAGACGAATGGCCAGTCTGAGAGGACAATTCAAACCCTTGAGAACATGCTGAGAGCTTGTGTAATAGACTTCAAAGGAAGTTGTGAAGATCAGCTTCACCTGGTGGAGTTTGCCTACAACAACAGCTATCAACAAAGCATTCAGATGGCTCCTTTTGAAGCGTTGTATGGCAGAGCATGCAGAACGCCAGTGTGTTGGGATGAAGTTGGGGAAAGAAAGATAACAAGCCCAGAGTTGGTCCAGCAATCAGTAGATGCAGTGGCAATAATCAGAGGTAGATTAAAGACCGCACAGAGCAGACATAAAAGTTACGCAGACAAGTGTCGGAGATCATTGGAATTCCGAGTTGGTGATCACGTTTTTATGAAGTTGTCACCAATGAGGGGAACTTCTCGCTTTGGAAAGAAATGCAAACTGAGTTTGAGGTACGTAGGTACGTTCAAGATTCTTGAGAGAATCAGGACCTTAGCGTATTGTCTTGCGTTACCACCAAAATTGGTGCAAGTGCATGATGTTTTTCACATGTTGATGTTAAGGAAGTACGAGCTTGACTTGACACACGTGCTCAATTTTGAAAAATTGGACGTGGATGACCGAGTGTCATGTGGAAAGCTCGGTTCAGATTGTGGACTGGAAAGAGCAAGTGCTGCATACAAAGACCATTCCATTGGTCAAAGTGGTCTGGCAACACTACAATACTAAAGGTGCGACATGAGAGACTGAAGAGTCGATAAGACAATTGTACCCCCACCTTTTTGCTTAAGTATTGTAATGGTTTAAATTTCGAGGATGAAATTTTTATAAGAGGGAAAGAGTTGTGACATCCCAGATTTTCAACTTTGTTTTCTACTGGATAAATCGGGCATTTCATTGAAGCGCCTATATGGTTATTTTCAGAGCCGATCACTCTTGAGATAACTAGACTATCTGAGGAAGCCATTAAGAAATTTAGATGCAATAGACTTGAGAATTCGACTAGAAATCGGCTTCTCAACCGTGCTCATCTTTAGAGGTCATTACGGAACAGTTAAAAATCTATTTGAGATCAAAGATAGGTTGGTTCAACTGAGATGTGTGGCTAATCGTCAGTAACACCACTAAATTGGAAAATTCTCGTCGACCGACACTAATTTGATTTTACTGTCATTTTTGGTACCCTATGTCCGTATTTGGATTCTTGAGATTTTCACGACAACCGAGAGTCGCTAATGAGTCAAGTGGGTCCATTATGGCTCGAAGAAAATCGACCATGAGTCATTTGCACTAAAAATTTCTGAAAGTTACACGGTAGCCTAGGTCACACTAAAAATACGCCAAGTTGAAATTAATTGTGAATTCAAATCCGATTTCAGAAATTGAAGTTTCTGTCATGTCACAATAAATTCTTAGTTTCAGAATAATTTTTTGGAACCTGAGACTTTTTGGGAAAAAGTCGTCATAGGATTGTTTTTGTGCAGAAAAAGCCGAGGATTGTTTTGATGGCAAAATTGGAAAGCATGATAGATATGTGAGTGAGGAAAAATGCCGAGATGGTCGATGGATGACCAATTGAAATGGTGGAGGCCAATTGAGATTTAATCAAGTAAGTTGAAGTGTCCAATTGGAGCCATATGCTTGCAAATTTGTAACTCCCCCATGCCCTAGCATTTTGGACCATTTGAGATGTTGTGGAGAGTGCTTTGGTGGATCAATTGCAGCCATGGGATGTTGGCTTGAAGGGTAAGCCTAAAGGGGACAAAAATGTGGAAAAGTTTAGCAAGGTGGAGCCCTTGTCTCCCCTCCCCCTTATCCTCTTGCTCTTTCTCTCCCTTGGCCGACCAAACCACTCTATTCCCTCTCTCTCTTTGCCTGTTTGATGTCCAGCAAAAGACCGGAGCTGCCATTGCCGCCTCACACCGCCTTGCCGTCGGTGTTTCGCGCGCCACCGCCGCCCGTGTGTTTCACCGTCCAAGCGTGAGTTACCGCACCTAGCCGCCCCTGTCCGCTTCTGCTTGTGCATCCCAGGGCTGTCCCGAGCCCAATCGAGGGCTGTCCACCGCCATTCAAGCCTCGCCGGACCTTGCCATTGGCCGCTTGGCCTAGCTGCATGTGGCATCCCAAAATTCATGGCAACCTCTAGTTACATTAAAGTCTATGAATAGGTGATGAAAGTACCATCAAGTTATGGCCATTTAATCCATAATTTGCAATAAGATTTATGGCCAAGCTTTTAATGGATAATTATTTGATAGGAAAGAAAATCCTATCATTGGCCATGTGTTTTATAAATTGGAATTTATGGATTTATGATTTCAAGTTTTATGGCCATATGAAATTGTAATTTAGTATTTATATAAGTGGGGATTTACGGTAAATTATTAAAAGTAAAAATGGACTTATTTAAGAAAATTTTGGGCCATTTAAGCTTGGACTTTAGGCCCAAGTGTGTTGGCCTAAAGTGGGCCAAGAGGCCCGGCCCATGAAGCCCATTTGGGCTGTCTATGCATGGAGGGGGAGGAGGAGGAGCCGCATGGCCTCCAAGTGTCTTCAACAAGGGAGACACTTGTCTCCTTCTTAGGGACAAGTGTCCCCCATGCAAAATGAGGGTGCATGCAATTTATATAGCAACCAAAAAGAGAGAGGGAGAGAGAGAGGGAGTGGTCGGTCTAGGTGCCGAGAGAGAGGAGAGAAAGAGAGAAAGAAAGGAAGAGAGGAAGAGAGAAAGGAAGGAGCTCGCCCGTCGCCGCCCACACGCCGTCCGTCCGTCGCCGGTGTGCCGTTTGTGTGCCGCTGTCCGCTTGGTCTTTGAGGCAAGTTGGGATTGATTTCCATCCTTGCATGTGTGCATTTCCACCCTTGCATGTGTGCCTTGCCTGTATGATTTGTTGGTGGTAGGTTTCGGATCATAGGATATGCAAAACCGGAGCTAGAATGTGACTTGTTCTTGAGTTTGCATGCTGTTTTCGCATGAACCGCCTGACCCAGAACCTTGTGAGAGCTTGCATGAATGTTTCGAGTACGATTTTGACCTTTATTCCTTCATAAAAGTTGTAGCCAACATCTTAAACTACAACATACTAAAATTTGAGACAAAATTATGGAGATTTAAGGGGTCAAACCCTCATCGTACGAAGACACCAGATCTGGAACGATTTCACTGACCTTTTGGTAGATTTGTGGTTGCATGTTGATTTTTACCAAGAATATCTCTTCGACTTCTTCATAAAAATTGTAGAGAACATCTTGAAGTTCAACATACTCAAATTTGAAGTAAAATGAACAAGTGTAGCCTAGTGAATCGACTTATTCTTGAAAACAGTAGATCTTGAGACGCGGTACAGGATACCCGAGACTTCATAGACCCATATGATGACTATACTCTGGAAATTTGACTTATATCCCTTGATGAAAGTTGTAGGGGACCTCTTTAAGTAAAACATATCCAAATTTCAGAGGAAAAGAAGAAGAATAAAGGGGTGAAAACTCGGTATTTCGGATATGACTACACTGGACGTTTCGGTACTAGATCCAGAAGCTTCGTACAACTATAGAAAATATTATAAAACGAATCTGGCCTAGAAGTCTTCATGAAAAATATACTTTAGTGTCTTGGCTATAACCTGGTAAAATTTCATAATTTTCGGAGGTCGTTTGAATATTTTAATCAAATTATTTCGGAAACTGTGCATTCTGTTTCTATCCGAAATTGCATGCTGTTTTGTGTGAATTGTACCTTCTTGTGTGGAACTCTATTGGGCATGTGCTTTTCATGAAATTGCTATCTTATTGTCTTGCCTATCACATGCCTTGATTTCATGATTTTTGAGAAGCATATGGATATTTAATTTAAATATTTTCTAAAATAGTATATGCTGGAATTTTGTAAACTTTGAAAAGGCATGAAATATGGACCATTTTAAATTGCATGGACTCCATGAATTGTATTGTTATGGATGATGGTGTCTTGCTGCATGTACGATAATGATTTGAGATGCATGTATGAATTCAATGATGAATATGATCTTGGTTGCCATCACATCGCATGCCATGTTGAAATTGAGCCATAATTGTGAATGGAAATTGAGAATGAGATGTATAAGAGCATGCATCGTGGTGATGAGAAGACCGTCGGAGGTATGAGCCGACGATGCCCCGGGAGTGTCGGGATGCCCGGTGGTATACGGTACGTAATTCCAGGGGAGGCCTGGTGGTATGTCGGTACGTAATTCTGGAGGGCGGGGAAACCATTTTCATGGCGAGCCCGGAGATTCCCCGGGAGTGTCGGGATGCCCGGTGGTATACGGTACGTAATTCCAAGGGAGGCCTGGTGGTATGTTGGTACATAATTCCGGAAGCTCGGCAGGTATTGTGCCGAGGGATACCTCGCGATGCTAGATGGGATGCGAGATGCCTGGCTAGAAGGGTAAAGGCCGGATGCCCTGTGGCCTAGTGGCGTAATTCCGGAGGGTCCTTGTGATGCTAGTTGGGATGCGAGATGCCCGGAATATGGGGGTGCCGGATGCCCAGTTGTATCTTGGATACATGCCCAGAGGTTCTCGCGACGCCAGGATTGGGCGCGAGTGATGAATGTGGGATGCAAACATTGGTCCCGGGAAAGAGAAATGTGGCGGTCCAAAATGAAATTGAAATTGAATTATGCATGATGATATATGCATGATGATGAGATGTGTATGGATGCATGGTAATGATGATGGTACATGTGATATGATGATATGATGATGATGTTACATGCATGAATGCATGGTAATGATGATGGTACATGTGATATGATGATATGATTATGATGTTACATGCATGAATGCATGGTAATGATGATGGTACATGTGATATGATGATATGATGATGATGTTACATGCATGAATGCATGGTAATGACGATGGTACATGTGATATGGTGATATGATGATGATGTTATACGCATGGATGCATGGTAAGGATGATGCCATATGTGACATGATGATGGTAAGTGTATGATATGATGGTGATGTCTATATGATGATGATGGTACATGAGGTATGATGACATGTGCATGATGCCATGGTATGTTGTGCATGGATGCTTGTATGACATGTGATACTATGATTGTGATGATTGCATGGCATGATGTATTGAGTGGTTTATTGGTCCTTTACCTGCTGAGTGGTTGTACTCACCCCTTTTGGGGAATAACATTTCAGACTAGATAAGATACCTTTGCTGCCACTGCTACCAGTAGATGAATCAAATGGTTGGGTATGATTGCGAGGAGGAGGATAGCAAAGGGAGGAACTCTTGGACGCCGACACTGATCGATGGACTTTAAGTATTCGACTGTTGGAGAAAATGTCGGTCATCTTTTGAAGTATAGCCGAGTATAGAAATATTGGCATTTCGATGTACCGACTAAAGATGTCCATCTGCTTTATGTAAATAAACGTGTTCGACTTTAACTTATATAAGATGTTTAGTAGGTGTGCATCGTTTTCTAAATATAGGGAAGGGAGTTTGTTGGATGTGTTTCCGTATATGAATTGCGCAAAGGACCTATCAAAAAAAGAAAAAAAAAAAAAAGTGTAAACCCCCATGGTTGTATGGACCCGCTACAATTGAAATGGTATCAGAGTGACATGTTAATAGGGAAAGAGAAAGGTAAGCGAACTGTGGCGACCCTAATGGATTGGGGGCCGTCGAGGGGTGCCACACTGCAGCCTCCTCGACCTGTGCTCGCCTCAATCGGTCCTGTTTCGGCCCTCAACCAGCAATAAACATAAGGTTTGAGAGTGGGTATTCGAGCCACTTTCGAGCCCATTTTGAGGTGGTTGTAGGCCTTGGACCCTAGGTCCGCTTTGGAGAAAAACGTCCCCCGCGACGTATTCGACATTTCAAGCGGATTGTTAAATGGGTGAGTTTAATTCACTAAACTCTACTTGCTAATGATGCTTAAGGGTTAGATTAGTTTTGAACAATTAAATTAGTGACTTAAAATGCATGTTAGGTGGTTAGACATAGCCATTAGCATGTAGACACGTTATATTAGGGGGTGCATGACAACCCAAAATTTCTGTTCCAGAAATAGTTTTTCCATTGCTCCGCACTGCTTTGGAAGAGAAATCCGTTTGATAAACCTATTCAGTTTTTCTATTTCTGGAATAGATTTCTATTCCAGAAATAGGTTTGGAAGAGAAATTATAAGCTAAAATTTTCTACTTATAATTTCTGGAAGAGAAATCAGAAATAATTTCTCTCACTAAACCCTAATTTCGGTAAGTCCTCCCTCATCTCCTCTACGTCTTTGCCTCCTCCTCTTCCTCCGCCTCTCCTCATTTTGTTAAAAATAAAAATAAAAATATTCATTTTATTCATTTAAAAATAAAAATAAAATTATTAAAATAAATAAATTATTTTTATTTATCATTTTATTTTTAGTTTATTAAAAATAAATTTATTATTATTTGCCTTGAGTGTTTTGCCAAATAAAATTATTTTTATTCATTTTAAAATAAATTTATTCGTAAAATAAAATAAAATAGAATAAATAAAATAAATTTATTTTTATATTTTTATTTTAAAATAAAATGATATTTTTATTTTATTTTATTTTATTCATTATTTTATTTGTTACTACATCATTTTTATTTTTATTTTTTATATTAAAGGTCGTCGGTCGTCGCCGCCGCCGTCCGAAATGAAGAAATTTTGTGTCGTTATCAAACGAATTTCTATTTTTAGAGTAGAAATTTTGTGTCGTTATCAAACGGTCATTTTGCTAGAAACTCTTCAGAAATAGAAATAGAAAAATCTATTTCTGTTGTAAACTATTTCGGAACATAATGGTTGTCATGCGCGCCCTTAATTATTGAATGGGTCTACGAAATTTTACAGTTCATTTCGGCTTCCAATTAGGCATTACGGGCCTAAGTTGGATTTTTAGTATTTATTTAATTAAATTTTGAATTTATTTAATTAGCTAATTATTTTCCGAAAATTAGACCAGGATGGTTGATGACCGAAATTTTTTGCTGATTGTCGTGGTGCAGTCCGTTTATTTAATTGGGCTTTATTTTGTGCTGAAATGAATTACTTGTGAATTTAGGATTATTTTCCTAAATTAAATAAATTTGGTTATTCATTGAAAAATAACTTGGCATCGGTCAACAGTGCCAAAAATATTTTGGTGGACTACAGAAAATGGTGGGATTTATGGAAAGGAAAATATGGTATTTTGGCTAAGGCCGACTATGTGCCCACACACGATATTTTATCGAGTATGATAAAATAGTGAAAGAAAATACTGTATCATGTGGCTCGGTGATTAGTACATCGTCTTGGCATATAGGACGCCTTAGAGAATGTACGTGAATCGTTGATTGTATACATCACCTAGAAAAGGCATGTGGCTTAGCGAGTAGTATGTCACCTTGGCGAATATGGTGCCTTAGAGAATGCACATGGCTCGGTGATTTGGTATATCGCCTTAGAGAATGCAAGTGGCTCGGTGATTTGGTACGTCACGTTGGCGAATAGGTCACCTTAGAGAATGCACGGGGCTCGGTGATTAGTACGTCGCCTTGGCGTATAAGACGCCTTAGAGAATGCACGTGGCTCGGTGACTAAGTATGTCGCCTTGGCGAAGAGGTTGCCTTAGAGAATGCACGTGGGCTTAGTGATTAGTTATATTATACTGGAAATTGTATAGTATGGATGAAAATGACTGAGGGATGGTTCGATTGACATGAATCGACTAAGTCGATTGATCGAGATATTGATCTGTGGTAATATGACTGGGTGCCTATTTGAACTATGCTAATATGCAGGTGGAATCTGAGACCAAGGTAAGTCCTCTGACCCGTGTGGGCATAGGCAGCCATAGTGTATTGGTTTACTAATCGGGTTTTAGGGAGTATAATTTCCTGAGATATGGTCTCATTGGTTATTGTATAACCATCTCAGGCCTTTAGATGGTAGTACCTCCACCTCCTCGCCCTCCTATGCACTTTGGCATTTCAGAAGAAGTCACAGAGATATAGTACCACTTTCACATCCACCCTCACCCGGAAGGGCTAGAGTACGTGCTAGTTAAGTCGATCGTCTAGGTTGACGTGGGTCAGGACGCCCTGAGGCCCCATGAGTATCGGTCGTGGTACTGTCATTACTTCAATGGGCAAAGAGAGGGTCCCATACCTAAGGGTGATGTGCCCATGTACGTCCTAGAGGAAGCGTTCGGAGAAGGGCAGCTGATCCTAAGGAAGGGTCGGTAGTGGATGCTAAGGATCCTAACCTGTAGGACGAAGCTCGTACTCCCGTGTACTTGGTCGATGATGACAACTGGAATGGAGATGACGGTGAGATCATGGAACAGGAGTGGCAGGAGGATGAGCCTATGGAGGAGGAACCTGAGGACGAGCCGGTAGAGGAGCTCGAGATTGAGCCTGATGAGGAGCTAGAAGAAGAAGAAGAGGATGAAGAGGATGACCTCGAGGAGGATCCTGAGTACGATTCGAATGAGGACTGAGGTCCCATCCTGTTTTGGCAAACTCTGAGTTCTGATCGGATGTATAGTGGATCAAATTTGTGAATAGTATTGTATTATATACTATGTAGTTTGCTTTGTTTAAAAGTGTGGTTGTGGTTTTTCAGCTGTGAAAAATATAGCCCTACTTTTCTATCCCACTGTTTTATTGTCTAGGGATTTATTTATATGCTTCCGCATGCGTATTAAAATGAATGGGTCGGCGATGCATCCTGAGACGTTGCTAATATATCGATCAGGTGAGGGATGGGCACGTGTTCGAATATCGGGGTGTGACAATGTAAGTCTGGGAATTAATTCCATATCCTTGTCCAAGACATTGTTAACTCGTATGTTGTGTCAAAAGAAGATCCACATAAACATTTATGTAGGGACTGTAGATTAACTTAGCATGTCCACATGGTTTTTTTTTTTTTTTTTTGGTCAGAAGCATGTCCACATTGTTTGTGCTTCCTAGATTGTAAATCCTTTGGCAAGTAACTTATCATTATAATACTTTTGTTGAATAAGCACAAACATAAATGTCAAGGCCTGTTTGGGGTGGCTGTGGGTTTCAGGTTGCCTTTTCGGTTGTAGCTGTGGGTTTGGGTTTGTGTTTTTGGCCTTAGCTTTGACTTTACAAAAATGAAGTTGGCGGAAGACATAACTTCTAACTTGAAAGCGACTATGGCTCATTTTGAGAACTTAATAGTACTGAACGCTAAACCTTATATCATAGATGTTTGGATTCATGGATAATTTTTACTTCTAAAATGAAGCATATAATAACTTTTAGTGACCAAAGGCCGTATACTTGATGCGCAGTCCCTATCACCCCCTCCCCCGGTGGAGCAGGCCAAAAAAAACAAAAAACAAAAAACAAAAAACAAAAACACAAACACAAAATAGAAAAAGTTACAACGTAAGAAGTATCAGTAGTTTTTTGTAGCTGTCCGAGTGGCTTCTTTACTGATAGTGATCAAAGGATGGTTCTTGCCTTTTGTAGTCCTATGTCAGCAAAAATAACTCGTTTCTTCTCCAGGTGAAGAACAACCCTGCTACATTGCTTGCTTTATGTTAGTATTGGGCTTCTAATGATGTAGGATCTAAGGTATTATATTTGAATGACTGTGTCTTCTGAATTGTTCTTCTTTTTCCTTTCAGCTCGCAGTCATTGACAATTGTTCCACTTTTTAAATTGCTGCTGTCAAGACATGGTAATTCTTCCATACTAAGACAGCCTTCTGTTATCAGTCGGTATCTGCAACAACTGGTGATGGAATCACTTGGAAAAGAGTGACCTAGATGGCAATCGGGTACGTGTTTATTCTTTTGGTGAAAATACGGAGTTCCGTCTCCATCTCTAGTTTCCAAAATGTTAAATCTCAAATTGTTCATTTCACAGGTCAATCAAGGGCTTAGTGTTTATGGGAATAAAGGAAGCGCAGATCAGCATGCGTAAGTTATTTTTTTTAAAAAGTAACGGCACTATTAATTGTACATGCCAGTGGCGTGATTATTCCTGATGCAATTTATCATCTAATTTCCATATGGCTACATACAACAGCTGAGAGAAGGTGTGCACAACTTCTTCATAACATTTATTGAAGTGCTTCGTGATAGATCACCTGGTCATGATTGGGAGCTTGAACTAGGTGTTACTTGTGGTGATATCTGTTTGGAATGCCTCAGGTTAGTTTATAACAAGAGCTACTAATGTTTACATTTAAAAGATTCTAGCAATAGTCGAAGTTCCTATGTTTATTGTTTCTAAAGTTTAAGATCTCACACTTCTCTTGGGAAGGAGACATGAGTTCAGTGGATGATTTACTTATAGTCACTCGGTTGTTTTCTGCAATTGATCTCTTTTAGATATGGTGAACTTCGGTAGGGAACAGGGTCTACTCTGTATGCCAATGATCGTGAGTTTATAACAATCAGTATTGAAGAAGTGACCCCTAGATCAGTGGGGGCTCTTATAGCATTGTATGAGTGAGCAGTTGGGATTTACGCCTCACTAGCTAATATTAATGCCTATCATCAACCTGGTAAATAGTTTACCTAATAATTCTTATTTAAATTAGATGATTGCTATATGATTTGTGCTTATTGCTATTGAGAATATGTCTAGCCTCTCTTTGAGTTAAGAAATCAAATCAATTCGTCCAACTGGCTGTCTTTTTTCTTGGCCCCTACGTGCGACTGAAAGTTTTAGGTGTCGAAGCTGGGAAAAAGGCAACAACAGAAGTATTAGCTTTCAGAAACGGTTTCCAGTTGTACTCAACGAGGCCAGTTATCTTACTAGAACAAGCTCGTTTAAGATGGAAACTATTAGCTCTTAAGAAATGGGGTTCTGTTTCATTTTCTTGAAATTCAGATAGCTTTGTTAATTTTGCCTTGGTGTTGCATTTTTCAGCTATAAGGAGCCTGTCGAGCCATTGACTCTTGAAGAAGTAGCTGAACGTTGCCATGCCATGCTCCTGAAGAGGTAATGTGCCCGATCCCTGGGCACAAATTAGCAATCCACAATTTTTGAATTTTGCTAGTCCTTTTCTCTAGCCTTGGGGATGCAGTTTGAAATGATCTACAAGATCATCGCTCACATGGCTACCAACGACAGAACAATCATTGCTAAGGGCAGTTGTGGATCGCCTAGAAGCATCAAAGTTTTCCTTGGGGAGTGTAATGTTGATGAGTTATAAGCTTGATTTTCGCAGAAGTCGGGTGTCTTGCCGCGCACCTCTTTGTAAACCTTCAATAAGTTGATTTTGATTGTGGTATTGAATCTTCATCAGAACGTGTGATAATTTGGGAGATGGAATTCTTTTGCTAGAAGATCTTTGCCTTATTTGGCAGAAGCATCAAAGTTAATATTAATACGCGCTCTTTGTGACCTTGAATGGTTAAGTGTGCTATCTTTGCATGGCTTCAAATTGTGAATCTTATGATGGGGTCTTTCGACCGTTATACAAGCACCATATCACAAATTCATTACTGAAATTTGAAACGATAATTGCATTAATCATGAAAAAGAAAAAAAGAACTTATCCAAGAACATCATACTGCTCAAGTGACCCATGCTTTTGGGAGAAAATATTGGATACACCTAAATCGTCGTCTTTATAGATCATCCTTGTGTGCCACGAGCATCTCTATCTTGAATGAGTTTTATGTTCAGGTTATCACTGGATAAGATCAGGATGTAATCTTGCGTTTCATGTGCTATGATTCAATACCATAACCTAATGAAGAAGCTGGAAATTGATAGTCTTTTCCTAAAAGTGCTTGTGAAGATTTTCTCCCCAATTGAGTTCATAGCAACAAATGTTAAGGTGCAATTTGCATCCAAAAATTTGCTCGGTCAATTTGTAGTAGGAACAGAAACTAAAAGAAATCACCACACTGCTGGATTTTGAACGCATCCGAATCATCACTTTTGGCCGCTCGATTTGACTTTCAAAAAACAGCAACATGTCGACCCTGTTTCATTTCACAACAATACCATTCACTGCAACATACACCATGTGTGACATCCTGAAATTCGACCCCGTTTCGATAAAATGAAATGTGCATTTCGTCGACGTGCCTATGGTCCTTTTTCTCTAAGCTGATCACTCACGAGTTAGCTAACCTATTGGGTGAAACCGTTAAGGGATATAACCGCGGTAAAATCCCTAAAAGCTACCTAATTGGTTGGATTGGACTAAAATCGCATCCGATCGATTTTAATCATGAAATTTAATTCGGTTTTGGGAATCGAATATTCGGGCGTGTCACAATTCATTTTTTAGGACCGTCTCATCGTCTATCAATTTATTGCCGAGTCCGAAATTTCATGAAAGAAATTATCGGAGGAAAAATCGAAGACCAAAAGAAAAGAGAAAGGGAAAGGGAAAGAGAAAAGGAAAAGTGGAATAATGGTATTATTTATTTCTTTTTCTCTCTCTCCCTTTTCTCTCTTTCTCTCTCTCTTCTCTCCTCTCTCCTTCCCTCTTTTCCCTCATGCGAATTCCCCCTCCCCACCGACTCACTTTTCTCTTCTTCTCTCTCTCTTCTTTCTTTGACCGGTCAAGCCTTATCCTCTCTCCTCCTCTCTCTCATCTCTCTCTCTCGACATTCTCTCTCTCCCCTTTTGCTGTTGAACCGAACCAGAAGCGGAAGAAGAAGCCACACGGCTGCAGCTCGCCGAAGCTAGCCACTGCTCGCCGCCGTCCCGACCTCCCCGACGTCCCTCTCGGCCTCCGCCGGCCTCCCCTCGCCGCCCTAGCCGCTGGACGAGCTTCGTCCAGCCAAGAACAGTGGCTCGTTTTGGGCCGTTTCCGGGTCCCGAACCCGAGCTGTGCTTTGGGAAGTTTTGTTCCTCGCGTCGTCCCCGTCGGATTGATCCGATTTGCGCGCGATTCCGGTGAGTAATCTCACTAATCCCGGATTAGTTGGCTAATTATTCTTAAGGTTGGTTTAGTTTTAATTAATTAGGTTTAGGTGGTTAGATTATAATAAATTAACAATTATTAGTCAATTGTGATGCGATTTAGATAAATTGATTGCGCAATTAGCAAGTAGACGTGGTCTACTAATTATTTGGAGTGCCTCGGGATTTTTCCCGACCCTTAGTGGGCTCCAATTAGGCTTTTCGGGCCTAAGTGGAATTTTTAGTATTTAAATATTAATTTTGGGAATTAAATTAAATAATTATTTATTTTCCGAAAATTCAACTGAGATGGTCCGGAACCGGAATTTTATGCTGATGACCGTGGTGAAGTCCGTTATTTAATCGGGCTTTATTTTGAGCTAAATTGAATTTTTAATATTAATTATTTAATTTTCGAAATTAATAAATTAATTAATTATTTTTCGGAAATTAAGATTTTGATGGCCGACGACCAAAATCTCGTGCTGATCGTCGTGGCACAGTTCATTTATTTATTTGAGCTCCACGTTGCATGGAATTAATTAAATTGTGATATTTTAGGGATTTACCCTAAATTGATTGGTATTGATTGAGATTGAATTGTTGATTGGTTAATGGCCAAGTATGTTATTCAGCATTTATAATGCTTTGTTGAGTTGATTTAATTATTTGATTGAGAAATCGTTGGGCATTGGTTGTCGGTATTGAAAGTAGATTGGTAATCACTTGAAAGAAAACACGTGGGCTCGGTGAATTGGAATATCACCTGGAGAATGCACGTGAGTTCAGTGGTTGAATATGTCATCTTGGCGAAGAGGTCGCCTAAGAGAATGCACGTGGCTCGGAGACTCGGTACGTCCTCCTGGAGAATGCACGTGGCTCGGTGACAGAGTTTGGCATCTAAAAGGGCACGTGGCTCGGTGAATTGATGCATCACTTTGGTGAGATAGCACCTAAGAGAAGGCACGTGGGCCCGGGCATTGTAAAAAGGACACATGGCTCGGTGATTTGATGCGTCACCTTGGCAAATGAGTGCCTTAGAGAATGCACATGGGTCCGGTAATTGAGAATGACATCTAAAAGGGCACGTGGCTCGGTGACTTGATGTACCACCTTGGCGAAGAGGTCGCCTTAGAGAATGCACGTGGCCCGAGGTTTGAGGCACGTGGACTCGGAGACTTGGAAGGTCGTCCTGGAGAATGCACGTGGCCTAGTTTTTAGATACTCCTCCGTGGAGAATGATTTGTATGACATGTAATCGACTGGTTCGATTTGTTTGGAGTAAATAGGTGCCTATTGTGAATTGTACTGACTTGCAGGTGGGATATGAGGCCAAGGTAAGTCCTCTACCCTGTGCGTGTTTAGGCAGCCTATAGTATAATGGTTTACTAATCGGGCTTAGTGGGGTAGAACTCGCTGAGACGTAGTCTCATCCCAATTTGGGGAAAACATTTCAGGACCCCGATGAGGAGCTGAGGAGGAGAAGTCTCAGAAGGAGAACTCGGAGGTGAAATCTGAGGAGAAGGATTTTTGGAAGAAGAAGATAATCCCGAGAGGGGCCTTGAGTACGGCCCAGATGGACTGAGATTCTATCTTCTTTTGAGATCTCCATTTTGATGTGAATAGAGATAGAGTAAAAAGTTGTGAAGTGCTCTGGTTTGTGTTTTGTATAAAAGTTTGGTTATAAATTTCAATATGAAAAATATGGCCCTGCTTTTCTATCCCATCGTTTTATTGTCTGGGGATTTTAACTGCTTCCGCATGTGCTTAATAAATGAAAGGGTCGGCGATACATAGTCCTGGGATATCGCATTATAAAATCGACCAAGTGTGAAGGATGTGTGCGTGCTCAAGGATCGGGGCGTGACACCATGCAATGCTTGGAAGACCAATAATAAGTAGGGAACACATTACATGGACATAATAACACTAATTGCAGATCAAGCATGACAAACCAAGAGGGGCAAGCTACCATATTCATATTCCGAAAGTGCTGATTAGCATTTGATAATTGTTGGAAGAACATTTTGCAAGGTAATCATTGCCTAGACTAGAGCATGTGTACTTGTAAATAACAACGAAATTGAGTAAAACGAGGCATTGGCCTCTTCTATGACATATATGCAGAGTCAAGTACAAATTAATCTTCACAGTCAAAAGGGGGTACGACCTTCACAAGAATCTCTTCCCTTTTTTATTTCACAGACTTGTTTCCCATGCTCTGAGAACCCATTCAGCAGCAGATGAGCATTATCAGGTATATATAGAAACCATAGTCAGCTTAGAAACTGCGAAACATTTTAGACATTTCCTAAAAGGGCTCAAGTGGCAACTCTAAAATCCATTTATCCACATGTATTCTAGTTGAACTCTGAAAGGAGGAGTCCATCACAAAGGGCTCATTCGATCACATCCAAAGGTTATTATGAAGCAAAGAGACAAAAAAATTATGAAATTACCTGACATATTCAAGAAAAAATGTACCTTGGAATGCTTGGAAGACAGACCAATAATAAGTAAGGAATGCATTACATGAACATAATAACAGTGCATGGAGGTTTGAGACTGTCCCTAGTCTTGCAGTAAACCTGTCAGATAGTAGATGGGGTTACATTGCAATAGTTCGACATGAAACTATATCAAGCACAAACTCCAATCAAAGATCTAGACATAATCACTTTAAAACAAAAACTGTATTTTAATTTAGTCGATATCTCATCTATAATTCTAATTAATCCACCAATACAAAACTCATACAATCATCAAGCAAACTTCATTTCATAGAGAGAACTACCTTCTGAGCTAAATTAGGCCATATACCGCCATAACTAACTTTGTAATGATCGCTCAACCTTTTGTTTGAAAGTGATAAACTAGGCTTAAAGGCCCAGGTGACAAAGAAAAATATGGACCGTCAAAAAACGAAAACAATATTCATCATCTAAACCTGAATTGCCCCGCAGGATTCCTTTAGCTCGGCATATGCATACCTCAGTAGCTCAGATTCTACTAGTAAAACGTACAGATAACAATCTTAAACTATGCATTTGAGAGGTGAAGAAAACCTCAACTGCAAGTCAGACATCAAAAGGAAAGTGAAGGGTACTTTTAGCTGTTAACAATGTGAAAACTTTAAATTGGGCCATGTCATAGTTGTCTTGGCTTTCCTTTCTATTGTTATTGGACCAGATCTTCGTCAATTCCAGAGAATAGCAATAAAGTTGTGGGCACTTTTGGTTATGTAGAGAAATAGAGATTACCAAGCAGTTCCTTCATTTGCATGGAAACAAGAATTAAATTTACCAGGAACAGCCTTCAATGCTCGCTGAAATAATTTAATAACAGCCTCCATGTAACCACTTTCACATGCCATGTCACATAATCATGCCATATATTAGGATAATGGTATAGATACATTAAATGTTGGAATAAAAAAAAATGAATGAACCATCAATTTTTGAACATAATTGACAGTAATTAGTGATGCAAACATGCAACGGGAAAAGGGGTCAACAAACCACCTTCAGAACACTGCCATGGTTTGTCAAAAGCATGGCAATCATAATCAAGACTCACCCGAAATATATTCTCAAGAGAATCAAATAAAACATTCAGCAGAAGGATATAAAAAACAAAATCGGAATCTGGATGAATTGCATTGAAAGATATCAAACTATACCTGCTCATAAGTGAATACAATGCACTTGACGGCAGATACGGTGTCTATTCTCTGAGGATTCACCCTGCAATAATATAACTTCTGATTAAATAGATCCGGATTGCTCATCTTTAAAAATTGACAAAATATGCAGTAACCAGTTTACCTGATGTCCATCCCAATAATAGTGGACAATAGCTTTAGTTTATGCTAATGTAAGTGCAATTTTCCATCCACATAGCAAACAACTGAAATAAAAGTTAAATGAGAGTTGTCGACAAGGTTGCTTCAATTTGCCAGCAGTACAACATAACATAAGGTCCTTGCTTTCAATGCATTTAATCCCCATGGAGAAGGACTTGGCTAAAAATATATGCACCTTTGGATCCAAACTCAAAAGGTCTTACAAAAGTTTGAAGAATGAGCGTCCGGATCACATTCAGGCAAAAAATGATACCACGCTCCAAGCTTATAATAGATATTGAAGGATGCATCACATAAATCTTCACCAATGCCAAGATAATTATTCAACTAGTTATTGGCAAAAGAACACCCCAAGTGCCATTGGCACAATGGGACATTAAATGTGAAAACTTACAAAAGTGCCACTTAAGTACCACTTTTTATGAAAAATTGGACACTTGAGTGCCACATCTAGCGAGCCCCGTCGGAAATCCTACGTGACAATTTTTTATTAATTTTCTCATTTATGTGGCTCGTTGGAAGGCTGACTCAGCCAAAATACACAAAAAAATGACATCGTTTTTGTACAATTTGAATTTCAATATAAAAATTAATTAAATTAAATTTAAAACAAAAAAAAAAATGAGGAGGAGGAGAGGAAGGCAGCCGGCAGCTAAGGGCTTAGCCCTCGCCGTTGCCACCTCCTTCCAGCCGTCACCGAAAGGTGGGGGGAGGGTCGGTTGGGGCTGCCAAGCCTTGGCTGGGGGCCAGCGACCCCAATCAACCGGCGATGAGGGCTTGCGCGCCCTCGCCCGGATCTGGCCGAGGGTCGCAGCCCTCCCTCAAATCTGGTGAGGGTTGTCGGCCCTTGCCCGGCCCAGCCAGCCAACCCTCCCCCACCTTCCGGTGATGGCGGGAGGCGGTGGCGGCGGCGAGGGCTAAGCCCTCAATCGCCGGTGGCCTTCCTCCTCTTCCTCCTTTATTTAAAAAAAAAAAATTATTATTATTATTATTATTATTATTATTATTATTATTATTATTATTATTATGTTTTAAATTTAATTTAATTAATTTTTATATTAATAATTTACCACGCCAGCACCAAAACGACGTCATGTTGCACTAAGCTCGTCGGAAAATCGCCACTTTAGCGTTTTGGCCAGATTTTCTTGTCGTTGGTACTTAACTAATTCATTTTGCTCCAATTTTTGTACTTAAATGTCACTTTCTTAACATGCCAAGTTTTGGCACTCCTACTAGCCAAAGCAAGACAACCGTGACTGCACAAGTAGTCTATCCATTCATTACAATCCCACCAAACTCATTTCTTACTTCCAACAAATTCAGCAGACCCAACATTCAATACAACTATCGTTTTAATTCATGTATATTCTAGATTCTTGTATCCATTTAATTCATGTTTTATGTACCATTTCTATACATGAATTCCAAAACTCTATAGATAGATTTGAAATTCTTCATTCCAAAATCAGCTAAAGAAGCGAAACACTCGCATCTCCCCTCTTCAAGTTTTCTCTAAGTGTGACAGTTTCAAGAAGTGTTCGATAGAGTCCTGTTCATATAGTACTGATACAAATAAGTTCAAGGTGTTGTATCTTGGGAGGCAAAGTACGTGAAGTTGTTTAGCACCGTTAGCAGGAACTAATTGTCTTAAGAAGATTCAGCTAGCCATACCTCACCTCCAATTACCATTTCTTATTGTTATCACTTTTTGGTTATAACAAACTATTACATATTCATCCCCTTATACATTTCTTCTCCTCCTCCTCCTCCTCCTCCTCCTCCTTATATAATTTCCAACACATATTTTATATGCAAATTGTTGAGGAAACTCCTACCAAAATTTTGAAGTTGACAAAACTTTCTATTTCTAGTGCTTATTTTAAGTACATATTGCTTGTAAGTTGTTTGTAAGAACTTATCAAGGTTTTATCAAAGACTCTTGTTTTAAGTCTACTCCATTCCAGAAGTATTTCCTACTCTAACGAAATCCAGACTGAGATCGTGTCTAGCATGAGAAAGAGTCCAGATTTAGACTTAGCGACATGCGACACAAATGAACTTTATTTCGAAACAATAAATTCTTTCAATGACTGCCTTCTTGAGTCAATCATAAATTGCCAAGATCAATCTCAAAGATAAGTTCCTTATGAGGAAATTCTACTTATGAAAACCTATATTCTAATTGTATGGGCGACTAGAATTAGTGGAATTTTCATCTCTATCTTCAAATGGCTACAAGATCTCTCTAATAAATTATGTCCAACGGGTTGATTGGAAGAAATTCCTCCAGAAAATGTCAATCGCTAGTATGGCATGGAGGAGTATTTAAAAATGAGGTCATTTGGTCAAGTTGAAGTGTGAGGCGTGAAAATTAGAATTCCAAATTTTGAAACTTCTCTCAACTACTTGTCTTCTTTAGTGTGCTTTATAAATTGTGTTCAAGAGAGAAAAACACAAAAAATAGTGACTTAGTGAGTTAGAGGGTTCTATCACTGAGTATTTACACTTATAAGTTGTAATTCTCCGTTGATACCATAGTGAAATCCAGCTAGTAGGTTGTTAGCATAAGAGAGTGGACATAGATTTAATCTAAACCGAGCCACTATAAAACTAATTATGATTCTCATCCAGACTTTGCAAGCAACTTGTTTTAGTTGGTATTTATTTGTCAAGATTTCTTTTAAACACTTATTCACCCCCCTCTAAGTGTTCTTACTAGCTTTATCAATTGGCATCAGAGCCTTATGCTCGTCTTTTTAAAGTGTTTTTACTTTTAAGCTAAAAATCTTCTATGGCTAGTATCTTGACACAAGGACTCATGGAGGAGCAGAGCAACACCATGCCACCATATTTTGATAGAAATGAATACAATGTGTTAAAGAATAAAACAAAGGCATTCCTAAGATCCAAAGATCCTCTAGAGTTGAATGTTGTGGAGAAAGTAATCAATTCAAAGGCTGCTTCTACTTCTAACGAAGGAAAAGAAGTCTTAGATAAGGATGCTGAAGAAATTGATCAAGTAGAAATCACCAAGAGACGAGCTCTTGATACAAATGACCATCTGGGTAAGTTTGAAGAAAATTCAAACAAAGAGATATTTCTTGGATATTCAACAACAAGCAAAGCATACAGAGTTTTCAACAAAAACACACAGGTTGTTGAAGAATCAATGAATGTCAAATTTCAATAAGTCAACCAGAACCAACAAGATTAGACTATGAGTTAGTTTTAGACTTAACAACGTCTAAGTCTCCTAAACAAACCCGGCCTTCTATTGAACAAGATTAAGTTGAAGAAAAGACTGAAGAATCAACAGAGCAAAGACTCAGTAGTTTCTTGAAGATAAGAACAGATTCAACAAGAATTGAAAGCACAAATCAAGTCATCCTAAAGATCTCATCATTGGCAACATAGAAGAGGGAATCCCTACCAGATCCAACGAAAAGAGACTCAACTACTTTAGCTCTTATTTTTGAAGTGGAACCAAAGGGAGTAGAATAAGCCTTAACCGATGAAAGCTGGAAAGAAGCAATGCAAGAAAAGCTTAGGCAATTTAAGATCAATGATGTTTGGGAGTTGGTTCCCTAACCAAAAGGAAAATCTGTAATTGGAGCAAAGTGGGTACTTAGAAACAAGATAAATGAAAAAGGGTAAAGTGACGAGAAACAAGGTGAGACTCGTAGCAAAAGGATATAAATATTTTACTCAATTTTTTACTTGCCATTTATGGTTTTTGAAAATTGTTATCTTTTATTTATTTCCTAATTTTTGCAATTTTATATTTCCAAAATTTTTTTTGCAGTTTTCAAATTTCCAAAATGGAAGTTATTTTCCTTACTATGCCTAATCATTTGCCTCGGTTCAATTCCTTTAAATGACCCAACTAATTTTCTTCTTCCAACTACAACTTTTCGCAAACCCTAATATCTGAAATTACTTTCTTTCTCGATCATCTTTCTCTTTGCAAACCCTATCCTAGTTCACTCGCCATCTGTCTTCAAAATCTTCGAAGTTTGTCTCGATCTCTTCACAGCAGAAGTCATCTCGCGTTACCGGTCGAGGGCCTTAATTTATGAAGGACACTCAGACGCACTTTGATCTTATTGGAGATGAATCTCCATGAAGCATAAATCACCCTTCAGTGGAATAAGAGAAAATGGGTATAGAAACGAGACAGTGTTTTTGAAAGCCATGGAGAATTTGGGGTTGGTGAAACTTGGACAAGCAGAGGAGGAGTTTATTGTTTTTCCTGCTGACCCTAGATATGGGACGGAGAGTCAGATAGAAGGAAAAAAGGAAGACAGTGATGAGAGGATGTTTAAGAATTTCCAACCGAAAATGGGTGTTGTTGCTGAAGTCATAAGGACTAGAGGGAAGTTGTTTAAGTCAAAAGAACATAAAGAAGTTTATGCGTAGATGCTAAACAAGGGTGTGATCAATCCTCATGCTGTAGATTTGATTTTATGGATTCAATCAAAGTGCATTTACGAGAAAAATTTGCTAAACTTCAAATGAAGAAGTTTTGTTTGGAATCATCTAATGCTTACCTTGAATTAACTGCTTATTTTTATTTAAACTTGTCTATTTTGGAGCCCACACTTATTCAATTCACTGTATGCGAGAAAATGTTTGATGTTAATGTTGATGTTGATATGCTAGTTGATATTCTAGGAGTTGAAAGAAGTGGTTTTATGCCCATAAATGTCTCGAATGATGAAGTGATTAAGTTTCTGGTAAAGGACAAGATTCCCAGGGGAAGTATAACCTATTCCAAGTTGTCCGTTTCTAACATTTTGCTTCATAAGATTGTCATCAACTACATCAGACCGAAAGCTGCCTCCAAGACTGATGTTTCGAAATTTGAGGCCAAAATGATGTGGGCTATTTGCAACGAAGTTGCCTTCTCTCTTCCTCACACCATTTTATTGTATATGTCCATAACGGCAATGAAGGAAAAAGGTTAGCTTCCTTATGCCGCCTTGGTAACTAGACTCTTTAAATACTTTCAAATTCAACCTCATTCTAGCTTTTGCTCCAAAACTATCCTTTCCATGCAAATTGGACTTAAAATGATATCCAAGATGAAATTAATGGATATTTCTAGTGTTTTAGAGATTATGAAAAAGGAATCTGCTTGTTCAACCAAGACAAGATCTGTGGCTGAGAAAAAAAGGAAAGGGAAAAGTGTCGTCTCTAAAACCCCTAAAAGAAAAAGATCCGTTCTTCCTTTACAAGATAAGGATGAGGAAGATGATAAGGACAAAACTATTTATGATGTTGTGGCAAACATTGCTATGAGGAACCTTGTTACAAGTGTAGCAGATTCTGAAGTGAAAGTTGAAGAAAGCGAAAAAGATCAAGAAGATGAAAGTGAAGAAGAAAGAGAAGGAGAGAAAGAAGAAGATGAGGACGATCCAGACGAAGCAAAGGACAATAGAGATCTGAATAAGAAACATTTTGACAAAGAAGTAGATGATGCAAGGGAACATGCTGAAGATGCTGTTGAGATGAGGACAAGGGAAATTGTCAACAAATCAGTACCGCAGATACTGAAAAAGGAAGTTTTCCAAAAGGGGGAAATATCATTACTCAGACCGATGTCATTGAGATAGGGGGAGTTGGTGAGAAAACTCCTATTCATGATCCGATCGAAGAACCAACCTTAAATGATGGTTTTAGTCACTCTCCACCAGACGCAGAGGACATTTACGCCTCTCATTTCCCTGAGGAATCTCTTGGCGTTGAGGAACAACAGGCTGATATTCAAGAGGAGCAACATACTTCCAAGGTACAGACTGATCTTCTTCCAAATTTGGATATCCCTCTAATTCACTTTGCTGAAGCTAGCACTCAACCGGGCGGATCCCAACTATCTTTGGATAGTCGAGCTCCTTTTGGAGATTAAAGCACAATAATATTAAATGGAGGTTGAGATCCAAAAGTTGCATGCCTCTCTTGGTACCACTGCAGAATCTCTTAATGGCAAGGTACAGTCTCTTGATGACAAAGTTCAGACCATCAACCGGTAAGCAATTCAGGATTTGACTAAGGTCGAGATTGTCTTTGGTCAATGCCTAAAAAACTTGAGGAGACCAGACAGAATTTGGAGGATTTTTGTCTCATACGTGTTCCAAGAAACCCTTGATTTTTCCCAAAAACTTCCTTCTTCGTGTTAGTCTAATCTTTCCTTTTACTTTTGACAAAAAGGAGGAGACTTTGCAGATTTTAAAGTGTTTTGGTGTGTTTTGATGTGCTTGTGCAAACTATTCTTGTGCAAATTTTTGCAAACTTTTGAGTTGTGATTGCTTTTAATAAGTATTATGCTTATCAAATGTTTGCTTATTCGTAAACTTTCTATCTTGTGCTATTAAAGTGTTGTTTTGCAGGATAACTTAAAGTGTTGTTTCTTTTTTTTTTTTTTTTTTAAAGCTGCATGAAAGTTTTGTCACCATCAAAAGGGGGAGATTGTTGAGAAAACTCCTATCAAGATTTTGAAATTGACAAAACTTCTGTTTCTAATGTTTATTTTAAGTAAAGATTGCTTGTGAGTTGTTTTTGAGGACTTATCAACGTTTTATCGGAGACTCTTGTTTAAGTCTACTCCATTCCAAAAGCATTGCTCACTTTGACAAAGTCCAGATTGAGATCGTGTTCAGAATGAGAGAGAGTCAGAATTCAGACTCAATGACGTGTGACACAAATGAACTTTATTTGGAAACAATAAATTCTTTCAATGATTGCCTTCTGGCCAAGGATTTCACTTTCCTTATATATATGTCGATTGAGTCAATCACAAATTGACACGATCAATCTCGAGGAAAAGTTCCTTATGAGGAAGTTTTACTTGTGAAAACCTAGATTCTAATTGTATGGGTGACCATAATCAGTGGAATTTCCATCTCTATCTTCAAATGGCTACAAGATCTCTTTAAGATTCTGTCCAACGAGTTAATTGAAATAAATTCCTCCGGAAAATGTCAACGGCTAGTCTGGCATGAAGGAGTATTTAAATGAGGTTATTTGGTCAAGTTGAAGTGGGGGACGTGAAAATTAGAATTCCAAAGTTTGAAACTTCTCTCAACCTAAATAGCACCGACACTAACAGGTGATATGTGACACGACACGTCACGACACGTCGACACGTTGATTTTAAAAAAAATAGAGAATTCTCACACGTTGGGACACATTGTATATTAAATATATATTTTTATATATACATAATAACTTATCATTTTATGATTATTTCAATCAAATTCATAAATAAATAAATAAATAAAAAGCCTAGAATGAATTTACACTAAAAACATTAATCCGCCAATTATTAATATCATTCATTGTTTCAATTTGACAAATTCAACTCTATTTCAATAATTCATAAAACTTGGAGAAAAACAAGCAATCCATATTCTAGACTTGCATGTTAACTATGTTGGAACAGGATTTAAAAAAAAAAAAAAAAAAAAAACTTAAGGGGTGAGTTATGTATTACAAGAAGTAGGAGTCAAAAGAGAAGAGAAGACTAGATTTTTCTTCTTTCTACATTTATTATTTTTATTATTGTGTTTTATTTTTTCACGCATATATATATATATATATATATATATATATATATATATTGACTTCTTATTTATTGAATTTTTAAAATTGACCTCAATATCGAAATCATGTGTCGGAAACTTGTATGTCAAAATTTCAACTTGAGTGTTGGAGAATGTCAGGAAAGTTGACCAGGTGTTAGATTTTCCTACACATGTTGACCGAGTGTCGAAGAGTATCCGAGAGTGTTGGAGAGTGTCGGATATGTGTCGAAGTGTCCAACACGACACGAAGAATTTTGGAGAGTATTGGTGCTTCATAACTGTCAACTACTTGTCTTCTTCAATGTGCTTTAAATTGTGTTCAAGAGAGAAAAACACAAAAATAGTGACTTAATAAGTTAGAGGGTTCTATCATTGAGTATTTACACTCATAAGTTGTAATTCTCTGTTGATACTATAGTAAAATCCAACCAGTAAGCTATCAGCGTGGGAGAGTGGATGTAAGCTTAATTTAAACTGAATCACTATAAAATTCATGTGAAATCTTCTCTTTCTCTAACTCTCTATTTAAGTCTATTACACATTTACAAGTCATTGCAGAAGTCTCGTGTTTCACAAAACTTATTCCGATCCTCATTTAGACTTTGCATCAAACTTTATTTCAATAATTCATAAAACTTGGAGAAAAAACAAGCAATCCATATTTTTGACTCGCATGTTAGCTATGTTGGAAAAATGATTAAAAAAAAAAAACTTAAGGGGTGAGTTGTGTATCACAAGAAATGGAAGTAAAAAGAGAAGATAATACTAGATTTTTCTTTTTTCTACATTTATCATTTTTATTATTGTATTTTATTTTTTCACATATGTATATTTTGACCTCTCATTTATTGAATTTTTTAAATTGACCTTGATATCGAAATCATGTGTTGGAAACTTGTATGTCAAAATTCCAACTCGAGTGTTGGAAAATGTCAAGAAAGTTGACCAGGTGTCGGATTTTCCTACACGTGTTGACCGAGTGTCAAAGAGTATCCGAGAGTGTTAGAGAGTGTTGGATATGTGTCGAAGTATCCGACATGACACGAAGATTTTTGGAGAGTGTCGGTGCGTCATAGCTCTCAACTACTTGTCTTCTTCAGTGTGCTTTAAATTGTGTTTAAGAGAGAAAAACACAAAAATAGTTACTTAATAAGTTAGAGGGTTCTATCATTGAGTATTTACACTCATAAGTTGTAATTCTCTGTTGATACTATAGTGAAATCCAACTAGTAAGCTGTCAGCGTGGGAGAGTGGACGTAAACTTAATCTAAACTGAATCACTATAAAATTTATGTGCAATCTTTTCTTTCTCTAACTCTCTATTTAAGTCTATTACACACTTAAAAGTCATTGCAGAAGTCTGGTGTTTCACAAAACTAATAACGATCCTCATTTAGACTCTGCAAGCAACTTGTTTTATTTCGTATTTGTCACGTCCCGATCCTCGAACACGTGCCCATCCCTCACCTGGTCGATATAATAGCGACGTCCCGGGACGCATCACCGACCCTTTCATTTTTAATGCGCACGTGGAAGCATATAAATAAATTCCCAGACAATAAAGTAATGGAATAGAAAAAGTGGGGTTACACAACCACACATTTATACAAGCAAACCACATAATATATATTACAATACTATTCACAGAAGTCTGATATATTATATATCAGTTCACAACTTAATGTTTGCAAACAAGATGGAATCTTAGTCCTCATCCGGGTCGTACTCAAGATCCTCCTTGAGGTCATCCTCTTCATCCTCTTCTTCGGGGTCTTCCTCAGGGTCCTCCTCTTCAGGTTCTTCTTCTTCAGGCTGCTCCTCTGCAAGTTCCTCCTCTGGCCATTCCCACTCTTGATCCTCCTCCGTTCCTTCCTCTTGCTTCACTATCTCACCATCCTCTCCATTCCAGTTGTCATCATCAATTGAGTACATGGGAGTACGAGCTTCGTCCTCAAGCTTAGGATCCTTAGCATCCATTACCGACCCTTCCTTAGGATCAGCCATTCCTTCTCTGAACGCTTCTTCCAATACGTACAAGGGTACATCACCCTCAGGTATAGGACCCTCCCTTCGCCCATCATAATAATGACGGTACCACGATCGATACTCATGGGGCCTCAGGGCATCCTAACCCACGTCAACCCAGACGATCGACTTAACCAAAACGTACTCCAGTCCTTCCGAGTGAGGGTGGATATGAAAGTGGTACTCTATCTTTGTGACTTCTTTGGGGATGCCAAAATGCATGGGAGGACGAGGAGGTGGAGGTGCTGCCATCTAGGAACCTAAGATAGTTATATAATAACCAATGAGACCATGTCTCAGCGAGTTCTACCTCCTAAGACCCGTTTAGTAAACCAATACACTATGAGCTGCCTAAGCACACACAGGTCAGAGGACTTACCTTGGCTTCAGATCCCACCTGCAAGTCAGTATAATTCATAATAGGCACCCAATTATTCAACACAAATTAAACTATCGATCAATCGACCTAGTCGATTACATGTCAATCAGACTAATCCTCAATCATTTTAATCAATACCATACATTCCCCACGATGGAATATCTAGCCGTCGAGCCAACGTGCATTCTCCAGGATGACATACCGAGTCTCCAAGCCCACGTGCATTCTCCAAGACGATGTTCCTACTCAACGAACCCACGTACATTTTCCAAGATGGGATATCTAGTCATCGAGCCCACGTGCATTCTCCAGGATGACATGTCAAGTCTTCGAGCCCACGTGCATTCTCTAAGGTGACCTATTCGTCAAGATGACATACTTAATCACCAAGTCCACGTGCATTCTTTCAGGTGATATACCAACTCACCAAGCCCACGTGCCTTCTCCAAGATGATATATATCCTACCATTACTCCAATATAACATGACACATTTCTCCGAGATGACGTACTTAGTCATCGAGCCGGCGTAGTACAATACATAATCAATCCCAATTCCACAAATTCCACTATTCTAAGTGGTTCACCAATCTATTTTGATACTAACAACCAATACCCGGTTGTTCCTCAATCAAATACCCAAAATCAAATCATTTTGGAACATATCCTAAAAATCCACAATTAAATCAATTCGGTACCAATCAAAGCTCAATTAAATAAATGGACTGTACCACGACAATTAGCATAAAATTCCGGTCATCAACCATCTCGGTTGAATTTTCGGAAAATAAATAAATAATTAAATAAATACTAAAAATCCAACTTAGGCCCGTAATGCCTAATTGGAAGCCGAAACGGACCCGGAAAAATTCCAAGTGCCGTTCAATAAATAATAGAACCTTTCTACTTGCTAAAGATTATGTCTAACCACCTAACATGTATTGATAAGTCACTAATTTAATTATTCTTAACTAATCTAACCCCATAATCGTGCTTAATTAACACTAATCAATCATTAAGCATAATTAGCAAACTAAGCGAGGTTTAGTGAGTTAAACTCACTCGTTTAACAATCCGTTCGGATCGAAACGTCGGGAATGTCGCAGGTGACGTTTTTCTCCAAAGCGGGCCTAGGATCCAAGGCCCGTAAACACCTCAAAACGGCCCTCAAAGTGGCTATGGAACCCACTTTTCTACTTGCTAGAAAGGGCTGCAAAACAGAAGAAAACAAACTAGGTTGGTGCGATGAGGACTCCGGTGGACCGGTGGGAGACTTCGACGGCTTGGACGGCAGTCCACGGCGGCTCACGGTGGCTAGACAAGCTCCGGTTGAGCTCCACAGGCCGCTGGACAGAGGCTGGGACGGCGTGAGAGGTGAGCAAGGGCGATCGGGTGCACGGGCTGCGATGAAGGCGGACAGTGGCTCGTGAAACCGGCGACGGCGTGTGGCGGCGATGGCTCCAGGCATGCGACGAGCTATAGCTTCTTCTCCTTTGGTTGCTGGTCGAAAATGGAGAGGGGAGAGGAGGGTTTGGCCGGTGGATAAGAGAGAGAGAGAGAGAGAGGGAGAGGATAGAGATAAGGGAGATGGGTCCCCTTGGCCAAAGTTTTCCACACAAATATCTTCCAAAGTCATCCTTGACCAATTGTTATTCCTTGGCTCACAATAGACCACCAAAGTTCACCTTTACAACCTTGAGATGGTCCAATTTGCTAGGGCATGGGGAGCTACGAATTTGCAAGCCATTTCCTCCAATTGGACTCTCACACTCACTTGATTCAATCTCATTTAGTCCTAATAAATTCAATTGATCATCCATCGATCAAATTGATATTTTCCTCGCCCATATATCCATCATGCTTCCCAATTTTGCTATCAAAAGCGATCCTCGGCTTTTTCTGCACAAAAAGGGTCTTACGACGACTTTTTCCAAAAAAATTTCAAGTGTCGGAAAAATCATCTGAGACTGAGTCGACACTCCTAGAATTTTTTGTGACATGATAGAATCTTCAATTTCTAAAATTGGACTTGAATTCACAGTTAATTTCAACTTGGCACGGTTTTAGCTGGACCTAGGCTACTGGGTAACTTTTGAACATTTTTAATGCAAATGACCTGTGGTTAATTTTCTTCGAGCCACAATGAACCCACTCGACTCATTGGCAACTCTCGGTTGTGATGAAAATCTCGAGGATTCAAATACGAATACAAGATACCAAAACAATAAGAAAATCAATCTAGTGTCGGTCGACGAGAATTTTCCAATTTAGTGGTGTCACCCACGATTAGCCACACATCTTAGTCAAACCAACCTATCTCTGATCTCAAATCAATTTTTAACTATGTTGTAATGGTCTCTAAAGATGAGCACGGTCGAGAAGCCGATTCCTAATTGAATTCTCAAGTCTATTGCCTTAAAATTTCTTAATGGCTTCCCCAAATAGTCTAGTTATATCGAGAGTGATCGGCTTTGAGAACAACCCTATAAGTGCGTCAATGAAATGCCCAATTTATTTAGTAGAAAACAGGACTGAAAATCTGGGATGTCACAGTATTTTTTTGTCAAAATTTATTTTAAAGACCTATTCATCCCTCCCTTCCCCTCCACCTCTCTAGGTGTTCTCACTAGCTTTTTCACAAATCAGATGGTTTTCGAAAATGAACCGAATCTTTTGTGCAAGGTAGACGGAAAGCATAGGTAATGTGGATTCAAGGCAAGGTCATCCCAGAAAGTGGAGCTATGTCCTTTACCTTGAATTGAAAAGTGAGATTTCAAGGCTTTATTATTTTTCCCTTTTACTAGAATTTGGAGGATTGAGAGAATTGGAACCGCTCGCATTGCATGCTCATTAAAGCTCAACCCCCTCTTTTTCTCTGCATTGCGTACGCACCTTCTTACATTTAAGAATATTTATGTTCTTATCTGGTTAAGCGTTTATTCTATTTAAAGCAAAGGTCCTAGCTCTGAAGACCGACTCAAAAGAAAGTTGGGTGCAGTTTTACCATTCCATAGCCAAAAGTTGTTGACCATTCAATGGAAAATCAGGACTTTGAACAAAACGGTGAGACTAGGCAGAGCATTTCAAGTGATCAAGCAAGAAAGGGAAAAGAACCCTATGGAGTTCAAAACTCCAGCGTAAAAGCTTGTCACTGCAACGAAAGGAAGAAGAAAGCACCACCATCTCACCACAAGTAAAACAATCAATAACCCAAGCTTCCACGTAGAGAGACTAATGTCACAAAATATGATGCGCCACCAAGTGTTCTAGCAACCCATGCAATACACATCAATATAAAATAAATCAAATATATTTTATTTCGTGTGTGGAGAAGAACTTTGAAGTGCAAATCTATGTTGCTTACTTGTTAGGTAGTGAGTAGATTCTTTCAGATTTCTCTCTTTTAATGGTCAAATGTTCTTTCTAGCAAGAATTCCAAGCCCTTTTGCTAAGATGATTATGTTGCATATGCCACAGTTCAACTAAGTCCTCCATTACATTTGCCTCCTTGATCAACTTAGCTTGCATGATGTAAAGAATCAAGGTCTTTCTGCCCTTAGCCACCACCATTGAACCTTTAATAATTCCGTTTGTCATCATAAAAGAACAGTAACCATTATCATCGAAGATACCTATGGAAATTAGATGAAGATGAATGTCTAAAACATGTTCCACATTTTTCAAAAGCATATTACATCCAACATTGATTTCTAAATAAACATCTCCCATGCTGAAAATCTTAGAAATACCATTGTTACCCATTCTAACATAACCAAAATCACCAATGCAATATGATGTGAAGTAGTCACACTAGGAGGCGATATGAAATGAGGCCATAGAATCAACAACTCAACTAGAGTCGTGACATGTAACGTTTACACAAGCATTGTCACAAATAAACACAACATCAATATTGGATTAATTGCCATTGTATCTTGTTTTTCTTCTTTCTTTCTATCTCCATTTCTATCTTAGGATTTATCTCTCTTTGAGAACTTGCATTCTTTGGCATCATGTCCCATCTTATCACAATTGTAGCATTTCATGTTCCTCCTTAGCCATGATTTTGATCTTCCTTTTAACTTGCCTTTTTTATCATAATGTTGAAAATCTATTGATTAATGTTCTCGTATTTTCCATGACAGGAGCCTCCAAGTGCAAAACACAATTCATGCATTTTCTCCTTTTTTCTTCATTGAACAAACTTTCTTTAACCATGTTCATAAAAAGCACATGTGGGCCCGTTTGGTTCGGTTTTGGGGAAATGTCCTTGGTAGAATATAAATACCTTTGAGGTAAATGAGTTTTCCAAAATGCTAGACTGTTTGGTAAACTATAATTGAAAAGTACTTTAGGGAAATGCAAGACTATTTGGTAAACATATATTTGAAAAGCCCTTTGGTGTGACCAAATTAAGTTTTTAGTTTTAGTATTTTTAAAATTGCAAAAAGAAACAATGACTATATAACATTTTACATTTTCATGTTGAGAGTAATGTAAAAGATACATATTAGTAAATTTATTTAAAAATTATATTAAAATAATTTGATTATAGATTAGATGCAAAGCTCAACTTTTGGCCTAGAGTTCTTTGAGGTTTGTTTTCAACTTTGAATATTTTTTTTAATTATTGTAGTATTAATCATATTCGTTAATTAATGATCATTCTAGTGTATTGATAAAAAGTTGGGCTATTGATTGTCAAAAGATAAAAATGATATAAAAAAATAAAAATGTGAACTTATTCGGTGGATGGTGAAGCGACCGATTGTGGATGCTAATTTTTTTGAGTAAACACCGCATATAAAAAGGGAGGTCCTCATTAAGAAAAATAAAACTAAGTTCCTCTTATACAAATTTGACTAGAAAGAATCATTTCATGATAATAAACATTGTCATATATGTTCGGAAAAAATAAATACGTTATACTTAGTACTACAAACCTCAATGACTTTGTAAACTGACTATTTCATCACGTAAACGTGCTATGTCTGGAGATGCATATGAATTTGAAGCACCCACCCCTTCATTTGCATCATCATGGTCAACTGAATATCCATAACTGGGATCTAATTCTGCTTGTTCAAAATCCGTAACAGTCACATTATTTCTCCGTATATAATTGTGCAAAGTCATTGCCGCTACCACAATTTGCACTTGCTTTTCATATGGATAACTTGACATATAAGTTAAAATCTCACACTTCTATTTTAATACACCATAGGCTCACTCAATTGTCGAGCGTAGCAAGGAATGGGCACGATTGAACACTTCTCGATATCCCGTAGGTGAAGGACCTTCTCGAAACTCTGCCAAATAATATCTAACTTCTTTATATGGCCCCAAATAACCAGTAGGATTTGGATATACAGCATCTACTAAGTAATATTTACCTATATAAATATATTGTAAATTTAATCAACATATGCTAATTAGATATTTGGATGTATCTAAACCATTGACTAACATACCTGGAAGCGGATGAGAAAAATGTGCGTCACGTTTTCCAATAGCTTCATAAAAGATACGGGTATCATGAGCTTGTCCCTCCCAACCGGCCTAAACATAGACAAATTCCATATTAAAATTACATATGGCTAACATGTTTTGAGTTGTTGTTCCTTTTTGACAAATAAAACAAATTTGATCATACGCGTAGGTACAACCGCTGGAATATGTGTACCATTAATAGCTCCAATGCAATCCTTAAAATATGGATAAAATCATCGATCTTTCTTGATCTTCTCTGGAACTTTTTTATATTGTGGATCGGTTGGTTAGATCAAATCATTTCACATATCACATACTTTATCTAAAACTAAGCTGAAGTGCCTACTTATGGTTTCCCAGGAGCATTGAAAACGTTCTTGTGCTAATCTATTTCCTATACCATGTCCTAGAATATGAAGAAACATACCAACCATTTCTCTAACATCAGTATTCCTAGATCCTCGAAAGCCATAATGTGTTACTAAATTATGCGTTAAATTGTTAAATACAATCTTATACATTATAAACATATTGTAGCACATTATCGCATTAGCATCTTGGAGAGCTTGTTCGGGGCGTCATTGGTGACCTTGGTGACGCGGAGGAGGGCGAGCTCGGCCTTGAGTTCCTTCAACTAGGTCAGAAGGTCGGTCTTCGACTTCTGCCTCAGCTCGTGCACCTTGATCCTCGCTGCCACTGATTCAAATCGAAAGGGCAAGTTCAAGTTAGCAACACAAGACAAGATAACCCCCCATTTCGTCCCCAGGGTTTCACCATCGTAGGAGCAGGAAGCAGAGCCATCGCCAATCCGCGAGACGAGGACCTCAAGAGACAACGACATTGCCAATCCGTGAGAGGAAGCAAATGATCAAAGAGAAACAAAACCAACCTCAGATCTCGGATTCGCTCGCTCGTCAAGAGGGTAGAAGATCCAGATCTCCTGATGGAGTGGTGCGAGTTGCTGGGAGAGAGAGACGAAGAAGAGAGCCGTGTAGAACAGAGGAAAGCGTTGAAAGAGTTAGGGTTTTGTTTAGTATTGGGTAAAATTGGACTTTTAATAAAATTTTGAGAGTAAAATAGACAATCAGCAAAAATTCATTAATAAGAGGACCAGCATGCTGAAAATGCTAAATGCCCAAAGTAGGTCCCCACCTACTTTGGGCTTTCGGCATTTCAAAGGCAAGTATTTGGGGAAGGGGAGCTCCAAATGCTGAACCAAACACCAAATTTTTTTCCCAATGGGCTTTGGGGGCTCAAATCCCCTTGGGAAAGCCGAACCAAACAGGGATAGTAAGGAACATAGTTGTTTAATGACATGACCAATGTATCTCAATTGTTGGGGAAAGTATCAAACAATAAACACACTTATGACTCGTCTCCAGGATCAATTTCCAAAATTGTCAACTGATTTGCGACATTCTAAAATTCACTCATAAGTTTACAAGTCCTTTTTATATAAAAAAAAAAAAAAAAAATGCTTTATTTTGTGTTCTCCTCTCATGAGGATTTTGTAATTTCTTCCACAATGTTTCAGCGTTTGTGTTTTGAGCAACATGGGAAATAAAACACTATAATCAATCTATTGTCGAATAAGTCAACAATTTTTTTAATGACACGCTTTCATTCTATATCTTCCTTCTAGCCTTTTACCTCATTACTATCGATGGGATCATACAAATCTTTGCTATAAAATACATCTTCAATTTGAGACTTCCAAATAGAGTAATTCGAGGCATGAGACTTAAACATGGTATCGCTGGTTTCCTCCACTTGATGCTAGCTCTCAGACCACTTTGTTGGGGAGAAAGAGCAACGATTTATTGTTTGAACCTGTCCATGATCAATATCATCCCAAAACTCAACCAACCAATATTAAATTGAACCCAGCATCAAATAGTCTTCATGTTTTATCAATATCAATGGCAAACCAATACATGTGTTGAAAGAAATTAAAGCAAGGCAGAGACAACACCTACAAGTTTTTATGTTGAAAACCCAATGCAAAAAAAATCACAAGACCGCTCAAAACTTTCAATAATCTCCAAAAATAAAAGAATACACAATAGTTCATCTCAAGTCAGATAGATGGCGGCTCTTCACATTAGCAAATTAGCAATATATTATCGTCACAAAAGTGGATTAACACAGAGGCAAGAAAAGTCTAACTACTGCCGAAGGAGTTGAAAGACAATTAGAAGAAGGATTTCAACAAACAAAACTGATCAACTTGTTAATCTTGATCTCAGGAACCATATAATAAAATTTCAGCCAATTCCGATAAAATTTGACTGTCGAATTTGAACCGCATCTTCTCATCTTCGAAGTTAGGCTCTCTGCTCTTTCCTCTGCTTTAGCGATCGCTCCTCTCTCTGTCTCTCTCTCCAATCAAGTAGGTTCAGCCCTCTCCTTTTGTTCGGCCTCATGAGGTAGACTCGGGCTCGGCCTATCAGAAACGAATCTTTCTGTGCAAGCTTAGATGGAAAGCACCGATAATGTGGATTCAATCCAATCGCAGGTTAATCCGGCAAGTAAGGAAGCAATTTCCTATTTCATTTAATGAGGAAGCAATTAACAGTAATTAGACCTTACCAATTATACCATTAAAAACTTAAAACCTTTCCAATTATGATTAAAATCCCATATTTAGTTGACAATTTACATTACAAAATAAATATATATTGGCATTTTTATTACTTAACTTCAATGCTTTAATTTTCATCTCTATTTTTTAAAATTTCGCTAGGCTAAGCCCTAAATTACTTTTTTCCAATTTTAGTCTATGTCGTAACTGGTCTCTAATTTTGCCAACAGAACCCAAATATAATGATGGCACTAAAAAGAAACAATAATTTTTTTTAAAAAAGCACGTATTTTGTCACCCGATTTTAGTGTAAGACCAGTTCAACGAACATAGAGTTCTAGGATTCTGCCTAACCTACTTTTTTTCTTTTTCCTGAAAACTCCAATAATTTTTTTTTTTTTTTTTTTATAGTGACAAAATCTTTTATAGCCAAATACACTAATCTGCTCAGCTTACATTCATGAAAATAGTTTTACGGTTTCTTGTATGGTCCGGAAGTTGGGTTGTAGTTTTCCATGGCCGAAAGCTGTCATGGGGAAATCAAACACATTGAACAGCTGGTAAAATGGCAGGCAAGACATTCATCAAGCGATCGAGCAAGAAGAGAGAAAGAAGAATCCTATGGAGTTCAAACGCAGCAGCCAAAGGAGGAAGAAAGCACCACCATCTCAACTCAAGCATCCAAAAAGAGAGACCAATGCACAGACGATAGGATAAAACTAATTCATTCCTCTGAAACTAAGAATTTATTCACAAGCCCCAAACGATCAGGAACTCATTGGTCCTGATTTCACTTAAAACATTTTAAAAGTATTGATACCTAAATTTTGGTTAAGTATTAATGATAAAAATTACATAGAAAATTAGGATCAATTTAGTCCTAACAAAAATAATTTTCGTGTCACCTAGGTCCTAGTCTTTATTTGCATCCATTAAGTTTTATTTCCTATTTCATTTTCCCTTTTTTACCCTATTTTCGGATAAATTAATTATATGAAAGAAAAGGTTCCCATGAGGGCTGGGCTTTCACACCCAGCCCCTTCTTCTTCTTTATCCCCATGCGGGCCCAAGGCCCGGCCTTTTTCCTTTCGGCCCAGCTTGGCCTCTCTCTTCCTCTCCTTCCTCTTCCCTGCAACTCGCGTGCAGGGCACCCTATCGAGGCAGAGCAACGTAGACTAACGATGGAGGGGACATCTCGCGGACGCCTTCAATGCTCGCCTTCATTGCTGAGATGGGACACCGGTTCAGCCAAGGGGGAGGCAGGTCAATGAGCTGAGGACCGGCGGCTCGACCACCTCCGTCGACCGGCCTCCTCGGCAAATAAATAGGGCCTCCGCGAGCCAAAGAAAAACACACGAAGAGGGAGGAGTGAGCTCGGAGGACTTCCCTAGAGAGACATCTGGGGAGGCCTAAGAGTGAGCAAATCAGAGAGAGATCTGAGTTCGAGAAAGAGATCTGAGCGAGAGGGAGAGCCCGAGGGAGTGAAATCTGGGGTTCGGATCTTAGACGAGGTCGAGGAGAGAGAAATCTTGAAGGAGGCCGAGAGAGTGAGCGAGATCTGATAGAGATCCAGCCGTGAAAGAGGGCAAACCCAAGCGAAAGGGCCGCCGTTGGCCGCCACTTCCGAACCAAAACCGACAATCCGCCACCGCTCCTTGTCCACTTCGAAGCCATGGTAGGTCCCCGTTCGGGCGGTCTTGGTTTTTCCGATTCAAGGTCGGCTTCATGAGGATCCCAGCTCGCGGGCATGCGAAGCGGACAGACGTAGCCCGATCTATTGAGCTCGTCTGCTGTCCAACGCCGTGAGGTAGGTAGGGACCCTTGGCCGAACCTCCTCTGTTTCGTGCCCTGTTTTGCCCCATCGCGAGTTTCCCCGTTTGTCTAACACGCATGATTTCCGACCCCGTTTGTGTGTGTCATGATCTCAGAGCCTAGTGTGTCGACTGCTACGGATCTTAGCTTGAACTCAAAGCTCAAGTGTTCCCGTTCCTCATCCCCTGGTTTGTGTATGTCTCGTGCTCGATGAAATGCCTAAGTCAGATGCTTATTTGTGTTCTCCATGGTTGAGACTTGCTGCTTTCCACTCACGCTTACATTAAAGGCCTATTTGGTAACCATCCCAACAGTGCTAGATTCTGATTTTTTGTTCCATCCCAACAAAGTAGTGAGATTCTGATTTTTGTTCCGGGAGTAGTTTTGGAACAGAAACGCGTTTGGTAAAATTTTTATTCCTGGGAACAGATTTGGACGAGAATCAAGTATAAAAAAAAGTTGATTCTTGTTCCAGGAACAAAATTGAGAATCAAAACTCTTCTTCTTCTTCATCAACCGCCATTCCACGATTGCTGCTCGCCGCCGTTCATTGCCGTCGGTCACCGGCAACTGGTTCGACAAGCTTGCCGGAGGCTCGCTCGGCCAAGGCGAGGTCCGGCGAGGCTCGCCCAGCCTCGCCGGTGGCCAGGCGATCTGGCGAGGCCGAGCCTTGCCGGTGGCTGGGCGAACCTCGCAACGCCCAACCCTGCCAGTGGCCAGGCAGGCCTCGCCCAGCCCCGGCGAGGCTCGCCCAACCCCGGTGAGGCCAACCTGGCCACCGACGAGGCTCGGCGAGGCTGGGCTCGGCGAGGCTCGCCCGGCCTCGCCGAGCGCGGCGACGCTCCTATGAGGTCGCCGGTCCAGTGATTGGCCTAAAGAAGAAGAAGAATAGGAGAAAAAAAGAAAAATAGAAAAGAAAAAAAGAAAAAAATTATAAAAATTATTTAAAAATTAAAAGAAATTGATTTGGAACAAAATCAATGAACACGGTATCAAACACAATTCTATTACAAAATCAGAAATTTTGTATAGTTACCAAACGCGTTCTTTTACTCAGAATCAGTTCCTGTGAACAGAATAAAAAAAAATTTTAATTAAAATTTGTTCCCAGGAACGGAATCGCTACCAAACACGCCCTAACTGAAACTGAGTCCCGCTTGTTCATTGTTGCCTGGTTTTGGTCTGAGTTGGAGTCCGGGTAGGTGAAAAGCCCCCTCTCGGTCGGCACCTCACATGGGTTCGATGAAATGCCCGGGTGAGGTTCGGACAAATGCTCTCAGTTTTCTGTCCGACGTGGGTGCTCGTGTCTTGCTAAAAGAGTCCGATAGATCCCCGCCGCCACCTTTACTGCGTATGTTCTTGTATTTGTGTGTGCATCCCGTTTCCGGGTGACCGGTTCTTGGCCAGCGCAGTTGAAGAGTTAGTGGTGGTGACCGAGACCATGGATGCTGGCCGCGTGATGGACGGACGGGACTCTAATCGTGCCTTAATCTCAAACTAAACTCTAGTTTTCTGGCACTTAAACTAGCGGGTGTCTTCAATCCATTGGAAAAGAGGGTCGGCGTTTGATCTACTGTTTTTTGTGCGCTGCGGAGAGGGAACGTTGGAAGGCTTTTAATAAAAAAAACAGGGGCAGTCATGAGGGGTGGAATTAAAGGAAAGAAAAGGAAGAAAAGACATGATGATAAAAGACAAGAGAGGTCTCTCCCTTTTTTGTTTAGTCCGCCATGTGCAGTAGGGGTGTGCATGGTTCGGACGGGCGGTTGCCGACTTAGAACCGAGAACCGCCCGTTAAGGACTAGTTCCAAAAAATTGAAACTGAAATTTACCTGTTTGTTGCATGATCCACTCGGGAACTAGACCGTCGGTCCGGTCCGGTTCTCGGTCTCACAATAATAATAAAATCACTTTCTCAATCCCACCCTACTTCTTCGTGTGCTAGCCTTTTGAGTTTTGCCCACTAACGCTTGGTGTTTTGTCAAGGTCCGCTTTAGACTTTTTAACTTCTAGACATCTCCATTTGCTCGGCGTTTTGTCAAGAAAACTGCAGGCCAAAGAATGAACTTGACGTAAAACCCAGATCAAGATCAGCTCAAATAAGCTCAAACAATCGTATCCGATCACTAACGAGACAAAACATACAAGCTAACACAAGCCGCCGCCGCCGCTGAGTACTTGTGCAGCAGCAGATCAAGAGAGATGAGATCCCACTCCGGAAAGATACCCAGAAGACAAAGGCCATGCTACCCCAAAATGGGAGTCGGGTTCGGGCTTATCATCCCTCTAGCGGTCTCGGAAGGTCGGGGGCTAGCGGCGCCTCGGGAGGATCGGGACTTTCTTACGCGTGCAAAGATCGGGACTAATTTTGGTTCGTGCACCTTACCTTTCGATGATGGGTTTGTTAATTAGTAATTTCAATTTTTTTTAATATTAAAAATTAAACGGTCCGGTCCGAGTGGGCGGGTGGACGGATCCGCCCATGGAACTAGGAACCGGCCTGGTACCCACCGATTCCCATAAATTAGAACTGGGAACCGGATTGATTCCCTCAAGAACCACCAGTTCCAGGTGGTTCCAGTCCGGTTCCGGGCGGTTCGGGCGGATCCCGGTTCTTTTGCACACCCCTAATGTGTAGAGGGGTCTTCAAGAAGAAGACCACGTGAAGAAGAGAAAAAATAATAATAAGGAAAAGACAAAAGAAGAGAGTGGGAAAAGGACAAGAAGGTATGCTTGTCGCTCCAAGTGTCGGGAAGCGCAACCTGTGTCGGTCGGGCCGGATCCAAATTTGGTTCTCGGGTCTAATCCGACCCGGATCCATTTGTTTTAATATAATATAGTATAATATAATTATTTTAATTAATTTTTATAAAAATAAGAAAATTCCAAAAAGGATTTATGTTTTCCAAAAAAATCAGAACAAGCCCAAAAGATAATTTTTATTCCCTAGAAATGCATGGAAAAACCTTGAAAATCCAAAAAAATATCAAACCTCAAAATTTAAATAAGATTAGTTACCAAAAAGGTAGTAATTGATTAATTAGTGTAATCAAGTTCCCGATCCTAATTTTGTTGGTTGCACAGGAATGAATTATTTCTCTCAATTTTTTCACTTAGGTTTATAATCGAACCACCTCAAATTGATTAGTGGCGACTCCTAAATAAAATATACTTGCAGGTTAAAAACTCACATGATAAGTTGTGAATTAGTGAGCTTGGAAGAGCCCAGGCTAAGTCTAATACTTAGCAAGCCATCAACCTCCACTCACGACCGCACGTAAGGGTGCCGAAATGGATGTCGTGATAGAAAGAAATTCATTCACGATGAATATACACCGAATTTTGAGTAGAATCACTATTTATTGCCCATTCTAATACAATCAAAGTCACCACTGCGTAGAATACAAAGTAGTCATGTCATGAGGTGGCATGAAATGAGGTTGCGGAATCAATAACTCAACTAAAGTCTTGACCCATAAGGTTTACACAAGCATCGTTGCATATGAACACAACAAATCGGATACAACTGCCATTGTAACTTGCTTCTCTTCATTCTTTCTATTTCCATTTCTATCTTGGGATTTAACTCTTTTTGCGAACTTGCATTTTCTAATATCATGTCCTATCTTGTCACAATTGTAGCAATTCATGTTCCTCCTCAACCTAGTTGTTTAATACCATGACCAATGTATCCCAATTGTCAAGGAAAGTACCAAGCAGTAAGCATACCCGTAACTCATCTCCAAGATCAATTTCTAGATTTGTCAACTAATTCACGACATCTTGAAATTCATTCAAGTGCTTAGGCATATTGCTCCCTTCCTTGTATCACAAGTTTACAAGTCTTTGAACCAAAAATGCTTTATTGTGTGTTTTCCTCTTATAAAGATTTTGTAATTTCTTCCACAATGTTTTCAACGAACAAAACCAACCAAAATCGTGGTCTCACGAACTATGTTCTAAGAAATTTTCACCGTCGCATCTTTGAAGTTACGCTCCAAGGCTCCTCTCTCTCTCTCTCTCTCAATCAAGACCTTTCAGCCCTTTCTTTTTATTTTTTTCTTTTACTTTGGCCTCACGAGATTGACTCGGCCCATCAGAACTGAATAATATCCAAGCGTTGGCTATTCCGGCAAGTAAGGAAGCAATTTCATATTTCATTTAATGAGGAACCAATTAATAGTAATTAGACCTTACCAATTATACCGTTAAAAACTTAAAACGCTTTCCGATGATGATAAAAGTTTCATATTTAGTTGACAATTTGTAATACAAAAACTATTTATTGGTATTTTTAGTACTTAACTTAAATGATTAACTTTTCATCACTATTTTCTAAATTGACCAGGCTAAGCCCTAAAGTTCTTTTTCCAATTTCTTAGTCCGTTTCGCCGCCTAGTCGATTACTGGCCTTTTTTGGCGTGTGAACTGGTCTCTAATTTGGCCAACAGAACCCAAAAATAATGAAAGCACTAAAAAGAAACAATATTAAAAAAAAAAAAAACACGTATTTTGTCACTCGAAATTAGTGAAGACCAGTTCAACGAACATAGAGTTCTAGGATTCCGCCTGACCTTTTCTTATTTCCTGAAAATATATATATATATATATATATATATATATATATATATAGTGACAAATCGTCTATAGCCAAATCCAATAATACTCTGCCCAGCACCACCTTCCATCATCGCATACGCACCTAGTTACATTCAAGAACATATTTTTATGTTTTCTCGTATTAGTCCGGAAGGTGGGGTGTAGTTCTCCATGGTCAAAAGCTGTCAGGGTGCAGCCAAACTATCTCCATGGGAAAATAATCAAGACATTGAACAGCTGGTAAAATGCTAGGACAGATATTCATCAAGCAATCGAGCAAGAAGAGAAAAGGAAGAACGCTGTGTAGTTCAAATACAGCAGGCAAAGGATGAAGAAAGCACCACCATCTCAACTCAAAGCATCCAAGAACAGAGAACAATGCACAGACGATAGGATATAAAATTATTTTATTCCATTGAAAAACTAGGATTTATTCACAAGCCCCAAACGATAAGGAAGAAGAAAGATATTCATCAAGCGATTGAGCAAGAAGAGAAAAGGAAGAACGCTGTGTAGTTCAAATGCAGCAGCCAAAGGAAGAAGAAAGCACCACCATCTCAACTCAAAGAATCCAAGAACAGGGAACAATGCACAGACGATAGGATATAAAATTATTTTATTCCATTGAAAAACTAGGCTTTATTCACAAGCCCCAAACGCTCAAGATCCCATCGGCCCTGATTTCACATAAACACTGCGAAAGAAGTTCATTCACGACAACCAAACACTGAATTTCAAGCAGAATCACCATGTATTGCCCATTCTAACACAATCAAAGTTACAACTTTGATGGAATGTAAAGTAGTCACATCGTAAGGTGACTCAGAGTGCTGTTTTACATGGCCAAAGAAACTGTTCAGTGTGCAGCAGCAAAGTCACCATTTTCCATGAGGTAATCAAAGACATTGAACAGCTGATAAAGTCTAAGAAAGATGTTCATCAATTCAACAACTCACTCAAGCGCTAGATAGACCACACTCACTCAACTTGAACCCTCCAAAGAACAGATAACAATGCAGAGACAATGGGAAATAAAACTTAGTTCTTCCTAGAGCCAGAGAATTTGAAGGAAAGATGGCCCCCAATAGACCACTCTAGAGACGAAGACGGAGCTCGAGGTGAAGGGTTGACCCCTTCCGGATGTTGTGGTCCGCCAGGGTGCGGCCCCTGGTCTGGGGAACGCCTTCCCCGTCCTGGATCTCGGGCTCCTGGTATGGAATGCCTGCCTCGTCCTGGATATTGGACTCGATCTTGCCGCTGGGGTTCTTGAAAAATTCAAGAATCCTCCCTGAGCCTCAGCACAAGGTGGAGGGTGGACTCCTTCTGGATGTTGTAATCAGCGAGGGTGCGGCCGTCCTCGAGCTGCTTTCCGGCGAAGATGAGCCTCTGCTGGTCTGGTGGGATGCCCTCCTTGTCCTGGATCTTGGCCTTGACGTTGTCGATTGTGTCAGAGCTCTCCACCTCGAGGGTGATGGTCTTCCCGGTGAGGGTCTTGACGAAGATCTGCATCTGTAGAGCACCAAAAAGATCGTAAATTTAAGTCTCCCCTTCAACCATCGCAACCCAGAAATCAAGAAAACATCAAGAACACGAAACCCTGAAAACCCAAGATTCAAGATCAAAACGGATAGGGAAAAAGAAGGAAACCCAATTCGCAAATCGCGAAGAACGGAGAGATCGGAGATGGGGAAGCCCTACCTTGAAAGAGTTCGCAAGGGGCTTGGCTGAGAATCGATCGAGAAGAAGGAAGAGAGACAGAGAGATAATAGGGGAGGCCAATGTGAGGGTAGGGCCTTTCTTTATAGCAGAGGAGGAGGTTGATTTGGTCACGGCAAGGAAAAGCAACCCCAATGGGAGTCCGACACGTGGCGGTTACGACCTGGCTTGCACCAGTCCAAAGCGGCGGCTGTCGGTGCTATCTGGATATGGAATGCGACAAAAGGACTTTCATTTGTGATTTTGATGATTCTACCTGGTTTGATTATTAGAAATTATGATTCATTTTTTCTAAAATTATCTAAAAATTACTAAATTAATCACGAAGGCTAGAACGTTGACAGCAACATTCATATTGAAGATTGTCTAGAATTGTTAAAAATAGAGGCTACGCTAGTTGAACCTAGAAGTTTTTGGTATTACGTGGGCAGCAAGAATACGTGGGCAGCAAGAGTACATTAAGAAGGAGAAAATGAGTTGTCATGCAAGCTGTACAATGATGATGAAAAAGTAAAAAATGACACATTGAAGATTATCTAAAATTGTTGAGAATGGAGGCTGCGCTAGTTCAACCTAAAAGTTTTTTGTACTACGTGGGCAGCAAGAATACGTGGGCAGCAAGAATACTTTGAGAAGAAGAAATGAGTTGTCACGCAGCTGTACAATGATGATGAAAAAGTCAAAAATGTCAATATTGTCTAGAATTATTGTGAATGGAGGCTGCTAGCTGAATCTAGAAGTTTCTAGTACTACGTGGGCAATAAGAGTACTTTGAGAAGAAGAAAATGAGTTGTCTTACAGCTATACTATGGCGATGAAAAAGTCAAAAATGTCATGCTTGAAGTCGATTGTAATTGCCTATAAATAGGCTTATAGTTCATTCATTTGAGGAGGTGAGGTGAACCCTCCATTTTGTGTGTGGGGAAAACCCTCCACCGTGAGAGGTCTTAGACCTTTACCATGACCATACAAAAGGTGACTACCAACGCTTCTATCAAACTATTTTATTCAACTAATGAAATTATTTTCCCTATATTCCGTGACTTATATCCTCCAACTATTCTATCTTGTGCCTTGTCCATTCTCAACAAAATATACCACCACACTTGCACACATCACTAATCAAAAACCATAACTAATACCAAAATTATACTTCCGCACGCACACATCTAAAATTTTTTTAACAGGTTTTATCTGCTCTCCTCATAATCTTTTAAAAGTGCTTTCATTTTCTTTTTCCTTGTAATTTTTTGTATTTTGATTCCTATCTGATTTGCCATTTTCATCGTAATGGGATATCACAAACACACAAAATACCTCTTATCATGTGGGCCAAGCAAGGGCGCAAAAGAAAAAGTAAAGGTAAAAAAAGGAACAACAATTTATGTGCAATTCGTCTTATAAAATAGAAAGGTAGAAAGGATGAAATGCAATGATTCGACTCTTACATAATGGGCAACCAAATGAAATTTAAGTAAATTTAAAAAAAAAAAAAAGTAAGGGATAAAGAAGGATTTCTCTTGACATGTAGAGCTGCCCTCTACCCTATGGTAGTTTCTTCTTCACCAAACCCTTATATCCATAGTTGACCTCCATCGTACCATCGACACCTTTTTAATTGCTCGAAGCTTCTCCCCTCTTTAGCCATGGCTTTCATCCACCTAGTCCACCCAATTTCATCTTTGTTGTTTCTGCCCACAATCTCCTATTCTTGACCCCTGTTCCATGCTCGACGCACTTATCCCCATTTGTTGATCCCGTTTTTCCCAATTGCCCTCAATGGTTGACTCCATCAATTTTGGCCGCCTTATCTCTATTGTCCTTTGCCCACAATCTTGACTAGGCCTGTCTATTGCTTCACACGGTTACTTTCTTTGGCTTGGCCTTTTTGGGCCATCTCTTCCCCTGTGTATTGCATGCAACACATACCCAATACCTACCTCTGCTGCCTTCCTACCCAAGGCATGCTTGCTGATGGATTGCACTTGCTAGGAAGGGGATGCTCGCCTCGCTGCTCTCTGCAACCGATTGGGTAGACTCAGTCCGAGCGGGATGTCAATGTGTGGGATGAAGCTGCCCCTGCAGAGAAGTTAGAAGAATGTAAACTAATCTTGGTGAGTAAAATTCTCTCTAACCCTTCTATTAATTTCCAAGCGTTTCAGAATACACTGAAAAGAGCATGGCGCAATGACCAAGTCGAAATTTCTCAACATGAAGCGGGGCTATATGTGTTTAAATTCAACTCGGAAGGAGAAAAACAGAGGGTGTTAGACAATAGTCATTGGCTATTCTCGAGCCATCTTGTTATTGTGAAGCCTTGGGTCCCCAACACTCCATTACATTGCTATGACTTTACCACTTGTGCTTTTTGGGTGCAAGTTTTTGGGCTTCCCCTAGAAAGATGTATAGAGGAAATGATAAGTAAAGTTGTGAGGAATATTGGTAAGGTGTAGGAAGTAAAGATTGAGAGTAGAGAATGCACAACACTACGGGCAGCAAGGCTCGAGTGGAAATCAACTTGCAAGAACCGCTTAAACCTGGGAAGCTAATCAGATTAGAAGGGAAGAACATATGGCTTGATTTTCGCTACGAACGCTTATCCCACTATTGCTACTCATGTGGCATTCTTGGCTATTATGCAATGTACTGTAAAGATATCCCCTTTGATGAGGCAAAAATGGAAGGGAAAGACAAGTTATATTATGGTCAATGGTTACGAGTTGAAGTTCGTGAACACAGCCCGTTTTGGCAAGCCTTTTATGAGGCACCACCTAAACAAGACGGAGTAGAAGAGACCATTCCTGAAACTCCTCAGCATTCAACTCTTTTACTCCCTGTTGCTCCTCACAGCACTAGCCAGCAACAAGCTAACATGGAAGTCAGCATAGCACAACCTATTGATCATCCTACAGCTATAATCCTAAGGCGTGCACCTCTCGCTGACTCTCCCCAAGAAGATATAGCGGATAAGCTGAAGTCCCCTGTACAGGACTAGCATGAAATGATCGAAGGTTTAGAAGCAGACTCCTCCAAAATGAAGAAACTAAAGAGTATCAGAATGCATACTAAAGTGAGTCCACTCAAAAAAGCTAAAAGGTATGCTCCTTATGGGTTGCATTCTTATCTAAATGAAGGCCTTGATGAATCTCATCTTATGGATACCCCGATATAAGAGACTGACGGGGTAGGTAGTTGGGCCGTGGTGGCTTGCCCCAAAAAGCCACCAAGTGACAAATGAAGCTAATTAGCTAGAACTATCAAGGACTGGGCAATCCCCTGACAGTTCAAGTGCTAAGGGCCCTAGTGGCCCATGAAAGGCCCGGCATAGTATTTTTGATGGAAACAAAAAACCAGGACATTGTGATCTAGAAAATTCAGCGGATGTTGAAATACCCAAAATCTTTTGTGGTGAACCCAATGGGTTTGGCTGGGGGGATGGTGGTTTTCTGGAATGATCAGGTCTCCTTATGTGTCGAGAGACATACTACACATTTCATTGACATGATATGCACTATTGTACCGAGTGGACACCCAATGAGACTTACCCGTCTGCATGCGCCTGCGGTCTATCAACAACAATAGCAACTATGGGCCGATTTGCGACATCTCAGTTACTCTAATACCCTGCCATGGATGTGCATTGGAGACTTTAATGAGATTATATATCATTGGGAGAAAGTGGGTAAGAGACTAGTTGAGTTCTACAGGTTGCAATCTTTTCGGGAATTTATAAATGATTGTTCGCAAATGGATATTGAGAGCAAGGGTTGTGCCTTCACATGGGTGAACAATAGAGATTGAGAGGATGTGGTAAAAGAACGACTTGATAGGATGATGTGTACAATTGAATGGAGATTGTCTTACTCGGAAGCCAAAGTTTTTGCTTTACCCGCTCTGGGTTCTGACCATACCCCGCTTTTACTGACTACTGACCTCAAGCCACCAAGAAGGAGGAAGGCTTTCATTTTCGAAGCTTTTTGGCTCCAAGATCAGGATTGCCGCAAGGTTATTGCAGATGCTTGGGCCTATTTACCGCTAATGGACTCCTCCCTCACTCGTAAGCTTCAGCTTACCTCTTTGGCGCTCACCAGGTGGAGTAAATCATAGTTTTCCAACGATCGTCATCAGCTTCATCTGTTACAGCAGCAAATTCAACAATATATCAATCAACCAGGACACAACTATGACAAAGCACGGGTAAATCGTCTCAAGAATGAAGTCCAACACTTATGGCAACAAGAGGAACAATATTGGGCGATGAGATCATGCATAAATTGGCCGAGGGGACAAGAATTCGATGTTTTTCCATGTGACTACTATACAACGACGACAAAAAAACCGCATCAGTATGCTACAGGATGAACATCAAAGGTGGATCCAAGATTCCAATCAATTGAAGAATATAATTATGGATTTCTTTCGAAGCCTCTATAGCTCGGTGGGTCACCGTGATTATGGCCCTATTCTGACACAATGTCCCCAAGTGGTTACAACAGAAATGAATACAGCTTTAATAGCAAATGTCTCTCGGGAGGAAGTTAAGCAAGCCACCTTTCAATTAGGGGCTACTAAAGCCTCGGGACCCAATGGCTTGAATGGGTTGTTCTACCAGACTCACTGGGACATTCTATAGGAAGATATATTTACCTCTGTGCAAGACTTTTTCATCTCTAGTGTGTTGCCCCCCGATTTCAATAGAACACTTATTGCTCTGATCCCAAAGATACCGCATGCTAAGAGGTTAGATCAATATCGTTCCATTAGTCTCTGCAATTTTATCTATAAAATAATATCCAAAGTGCTAGCGAATCACCTGAAACCTTGGTTACCTGAGTTGATTTCAACGAAACAGAGTGCCTTTGTGATTGGTAGACAAATACAAGATAACATTTTGGTGGTCCAAGTGGTCCTACATCGGCTAAAAATTAGGGCAAGGAAGAAAAAATTTCAGGCCATACTAAAGCTGGATATGAAGAAAGCATATGATCAGGTTGAGTGGGACTTTTGGAGGCCTACCTTCGACAACTGGGATTTCATGGTAAATGGGTGCAGTGGGTGATGCAATGCATTACTACGGTCTCCCTTAGTGTCAAATTAAATGGTGAGCCATTCCCTTATTTCCATCCAACAAGGGGGCTCCAACAAGGCGATCCTCTCTCTCCATATATGTTCATCCTTGTGGCTAATGTCTTATCTATCCTCATCCAGCAAGCAATTGACACGGGAAATCTAAAGGGGATCAAATTTAACAGGTGGTGTCCTACCCTATCTCATCTATTTTTTGCGGACGATGCAATATTTTTCTTAGATGGCCGACTCCTTGAATGCCAAAATTTAGCGAACATATTGTAACAATATTGTTTAGCTGTGGGCCAAGCTGTGAATAGAAACAAATTTGGCCTCTTCCTCAGTAGAGCTTGCCCTATTAGTTTAAAGCAAACTCTGGCTAGAGAATTGAGAGTACATGTGCTTGAAAAAACTGGCAAATACTTGGGGATACCGTCTGATTGGGGGGTTTCCAAAAAAGATATGTTTGCTTGGATTCTGGGGCGAGTTAGTGCAAAGCTGGCGGTGTGGAAAGAAAATCTCATATCGAAAGGAGGGAAGGAAATATTGTTAAAAACAGTGGTACAAGCTCTCCCACAATACACCGTGTTGATATTTAAGCTTCCAGTCTCTATCTGTAAGTCCACTGAGCATAAAATAGCCAAGTTTTGGTGGCAAAATAATTATACTAGGTCGGGAATACATTGGAAAAGTTGGGACCTACTTAAAGAGCGGAAGGATAATGGGGGGCTTGGATTTCGAGATTTACTTACATTCAACAAAGCACTTATGGGTAAATAGGTGTGGCGTCTATTCCAAAATCCATCATCATCATGGAGTCAAGTTTTCAAAGGACTATATTTTCATAATAACGACTTCTAGCATGCAACTAAAGGACCTAGACCATCCTGGGGATGGCAAAGTCTACTATTAGGCCGAGATTCCATTTTACATCAGCTTTAGTGGTCCGTTGGTAATGGGCAAAACATACGCATCCGCAAGGACAAATGGCTACCCAGAGGAATTATTGGCGGACCCGCAACTAGAGGAGAGCCAGAGATGGTGGCTAGCTTTATAAATCCAGAATAGCCTACTTGGAACGTTCCTCTACTCCGAAGAAGTTTCGATGACCAGACTGTCGAGGATATTGTTGCCATATGCTTTGCTTCCACTATAGATCAACTTATATGGATAGGGACACCAACAGGAGTATATACAATGAAAAGTGGCTACACTTCCCTCAGACAAACAGCTCACAGCAATGCTACCACCCGTGCATCCACATCCTACCAAACACCACCCCTGTTATGGCGACAAGTTTGGAAAGCAAAGACCGCCCCCAAACTTCGAATCTTCCTGTGGTCACTTTGCCACAATGCATTCTCTACAAGGGACAACCTATTCCGACGACACATTATTCCCGACCCGGTATGTCAACTCTGCCCATCCCAACTCCCCGAAACTATCGAACATCTATTTCGACTTTGCCCATGGACATAGGGTATTTGGTCCCACCCCAAGGTCAAGATAGACATATCAGCTTACAACACACATCGAATGGATGCTTGGTTAGCAAATCTATTTGCAAGTGGAGCCAACTTACCTGATCTGGAGACCATCGCATCCCTTCTTTGGCAGATCTGGAAAGCACGAAACCACTTCATCTTCCGACACCAACACATAAAGCTCGAACGGATTGTAGATCTGGCGTTCACAAATGTAGTGATTACTCGTCGAACAATGCAACCGGTGTCAAACACAGGGCAACCTTTGCCGAACCCCCATCGGCTGTGGACTCCCCCGGAACCAGGCACACTCAAAATCAACATTGATGGGGCTTTTCCTACATCAAGTCACACGGGATCCATTGCGTGTGTTTGCAGAGATCACTCAAGGACCTTGATTGTTGGTTTCTCCAGTAGCATACCAGCATCCTCCTCGCTGTAAACAGAGATTCAAGCCCTAAATCTCACTCTCCAATATTTGCTGCAGAAATGAATGGCAGACGCTCACCTGTAGGTTGAATCTGATTGCGTTGTGATGGTAGAAATGGTGAACGATCGCCGGTTGCCACTATGGGAATGTCGAGCCTTGTTTGCGGACAATGCCTCGCTGATCCTCCGATTTCCCAACATGCGTATATGACACTACAGACATGAAGCCAACTCAATAGCTGATTGGGCAGCCAAGGCCCATGGCCGTGGTACACTGTCTCCAAACCGGGCCTTTTCACCTCCTCAAATTCTCTTGGATATGCTATGTACTGAAACCCTGACTATGGGTTGTAATATTTTCCCTAATTGAATGAAATGCTACATATTCAGACCAAAAAAAATAAAATTGAAATTTAAGTAAGCCCAAAGTGAACGATGTAGTTGAGAATGAAATAAAAAATGGGATCAAATTAGTGTTTCGATTATTAAATTTAATTGTAATCAACTAACAAGTGTTGAATCTAGAAAATACTGTGATGAAATCTCAAATATATCCCTTAAAAAGCAAGGCGCAAGGAGGAAAAAGTAGGCATAAAGAGTTTGGATTCTTTCCACTATGCATGAAAAAAAGTTAACACCGCAGTGGATGCAAACACCAAGAGAAAATAGTACAACCACTTGGAACTGCAGGTGAAAAATCGATGTTTAGGTTTTGAGAATCAAAACAACCATGGACGATATCAACCAATCCAAAGGAAAAAAAATTTAAAAATGAAATTTTATTATTAAATTTAGTGCATTATGCCTGTAATATGGAGACTATATAGTATATTAAAAGACTGGGCTCGAAAGTTAGGTCAGCCAACGACCCTCTTTCTTTTCAAGTGGTGCATTTTCGCTCGCGGCAGGTGTCTCTCTCCTCAACGTTACGTCAGAAGGAAAAGAACAAAAAGAAGAGAGAGAAACTTTTGAAGACATTTCTTCTTTCTCCGCGTGAAACGATAAGCCACGACCAGGAGGGTTTTATTCATTGTTGACCATGGTGCTTCAAAGGAAAAGAACAAAGACAGAAGTATAACCCCAATGGAGATTGATTGATTATATATATGATTATTGTAACTCGAACCTAGAAAAATTTAAGATGATTGCAATGAAGGGGAAAAAGAGAACCGTTGAAAACTCAAGGGTAACGGCCCAATCAAGTAATGGAAAATTAAGCTAAAAAGGATTCCGAAAATTCGTCCAACATGCAATTTTAAGGTTTCTTTTGGTCGTGTTTCAAAGTCTAAGGTCTCTTGGCATGAAAAAGAAAGCAAAAAAAATAAAAATAAAAATAAATTTCATCCAATACTCATGTATCTTTTTTCATATCAATCTCTAGCTTGACTGGACAATCGAAATTAAATTCTAATGTTATGAAAATTGGTGACCAAAGTTCAATCGTGGACTTGGAAAGATCAAAATGATATTGTCTAAAATGTATCGAATTTTTAATTTTCTCATATTAATTTCTAGTTAGATTGGAAAATCAATATTAGATTCTAGTGTTATAAAAATTGGTGGATAGAGTTCAATCGGGGATTTTGAAAGGTGAAAATGACATCATTTACAATGTATCAAATAGTCCTATCGATGATTAGGTTTATTAAGATCAAGGATTGTTAAATTGAGCAATAGCAAATATCTGGGCAAGGCACTTGAAAAAATCCAAGCAATTTGGACCTTTGGAATTCTATCTTCCTTTCATTTGTATCTTCACTTCGACTTTTCTTTTTAGATGTTTATTCTCTAAATATTTCTTACTCTCCCAATCAAATCATATTCCAAACCATGAACGCAAGAACTTAAATAGGCATATATCCTTCACCTCAAGCACACTCACACGCCCCTAAAATCTTCAGTCTCTTTGTAGTTCCCTTCCACAAAATTCTTCAAGCCCACATAAGTTAACGCCCTCCCCGAACATCAGAATGATCCTCCAGATGTAATCGGCCTCCGGAACAGTGGAGCCTTACCTATCGACTGAGTACGGAAGAGCCTTGTATGCATGATCAAATGCGCTCGACACGATGAGGGCCACGATCCCTCCAACCAATATCCCAAATCCTTGCATGGCGAAGACCGCAGCAATGAACGCGCCACGTGTCTTCTTGTTGGCATATTCAGACATGATGGTCGCAGACAACGGGTAGTCAAGTGGTGCATTTTCGCTCGCGGCAGGTGTCTCTCTCCTCAACGTTACGTCAGAAGGAAAAGAACAAAAAGAAGAGAGAAACTTTTGAAGACATTTCTTCTTTCTCCGCGTGAAACGATAAGCCACGACCAGGAGGGTTTTATTCATTGTTGACCATGGTGCTTCAAAGGAAAAAAACGAAGACAGAAGTATAACCCCAATGGAGATTGATTGATCATATATATGATTATTGTAACTCGAACCTAGAAAAATGAAAGATGATTGCAATGAAGAGGAAAAAGAGAACCGTTGAAAACTCAAGGGTAACAGCCCAATCAAGTAAGCGAGTGATTGTGAAAATCTGATGTATCGATTTTTATATGATGAAGTCTTGGTGGGTGACCTGACAAAGAAATTGTTTGAGGTCATTAAAACGATTATGTGTGATGTGCTTATTTAGCACTTACAAACTTTTCGATAATAGTTTTCTGGGGTCATTTTATATATATTTTGTTGATTAACTATAAAAAGAAGCCGTCCAATTAATTTAGTAAATCCAGAGGAGCAGGAGAAATAAATCCACTGGTCATCTCTGACTTTCACTGCATTACCTTTTGGCCGTCCTTGTTCTAAAGAATTCATGCTCTCCATCGTATTTCTCTGATAGTATTTGAAGGATCTTTCTTGCATATACTCTAATGGAGTTTATTATAGGACAAAGGACTTCGTAGAAGACATTTGTGTCTCGTAAAACAGAAACCCCAGAATCCATGTTACGGGCAAATCGCCCACATATTTAACGGAAATGATGCCATCCAGGTGAAAATAGAGAAAATTATCCAAAAAATTCTAAATATAATGTGTGGCAGTCAATTCAAACCTAAATCTTATAATTATGTCGATGTAGTCCTAAATATTTTGACAATTTGTCAATGTAGTCATCCCGATCAATTTTAGCTAGAAATTATTAATGTGTGTTGGAATATGATTGAAGCTCATGGTGCCCATCTTGATTACGATGTGACCGATTCATCTAATCCATGACCGATTTAGCTTTTGGAAAGCAATGATCTTGTATTTAGGAAATATTCTTTGTATATTATTTCTTGCCTTTCTTTCTTCTATTTTTACACTATAATTGCATCAATGTACTTGTATACAAAACACAGATTAATACAAAACTTTTTCACTTCCAATTCCCTTCTTTCATTTTTGTCATGGTATTTGTCGGGACCTACCCTTGGGGGGAGGGAACAGGTTTAGAGGTATTGCCTAAAAGACGGGCCTAATGCCCATGATTAGGCGCGGGCTCTCCCAAGCCCATACCCCGCATGACGTTGGGATATTCTTAAAAAAATTTCCACAAAAGGAGTTGCCACTAGCCTATTGGGGTCGGCTAGAAACCAAGTGAGGCATGGGAGGGTACCTCACTTCCTAAGAAACCAGAGAATCTAGGGTTGGGGACTTGATTACACTAATTGACCAACTAGTGCCATTTCAGTACCTAATCTCGTTCATTTTTAACAAAATGATTTTTTTTTGTCAGGCAATTTGGATTAATTTTACACCTATCCACTAATATATAAGGTGATTATGCAGGTGCGCAATTATTAAAATAACAATAATAGCTATCAAGATTTTTATTGCAACAAAATTAAACACATGCAATTCAATGTAATTAAATATGCAAACTAAACGTGTAATATAATCAATATATGAGTAAATAAAGACTTAATTACACTAAAAAGGCAATACATGACAATTCATAACCAAACCCTACATTTTTTTAAATTTTTAATTTTTTTAAAAAAATTTAAAATTTTTAAAAATAATTTTAAAAGTAATTTTAAAAATATATTTTTTTAGGGGGCCGGACAGGGTCGGGTCAGGCCCAGTCGGTGCAGATTGGGTCCGGTCTTTGACGGGACCCAGGTTTAGTCCGGGCCGGGCCGGTTGACCCACACAAAAAAGAAAAAAGATGGGCCCGGCTAGAAGTGGTCGAGCCCTCACTTGAATTGGGGTTGGGCCCGACTAACAGGCCCAATCCCTCTTTTGCAAAAGAGGGAGACCTCTGCAGGCCCATAGCCTAAATCCACTCTAGGCTGTCGGCTTGCGTGCGAGAGGGGTCAAGCGGGCCAGATTTGTGATTTGGCCCAGCTCGACCTACACCCTTTGGTCAGCGATCGCCCGGTCGTGACCAGAGGAGGCGACGCCACATAGCCTGCTAGCACTCTAGTGGAGATGGCGGCAGACAATTTCGGTCAAGCGGCCCCGGAAGCGGCGAGGCGACAGTCAAGGGTGGCGTTCCGCCGCCTACGACCCCTGCTCTACGGCTGCTTGGTCACGGCAGGGGAGGCGAAGATGTTAAATGGCACGGGCACTTCCAGCCAAGGCACGACGGCCCTGTTTCAACTAAGTAGGGGCATAACCCGACTTTTGGGCGGCTGGCGGCGGCTTTTCGTGTCTCAAAAACCCTAGCTGGGCTTTACACGGACGAGTCAGGGAGGCGGAGCTCACTCAGGCAATTCGTCGAGTAAATGGCGCGCGCAGATCCTAGGGGGCTAATGGCTCAGCCAAGGCCCGAGAGTGGGTCCTAAACTACAAGAACAAGAAACCAAAACGCCATGGAAGGGAATGGGGGAGGGGCGTTGGCTAGAGCTCACCCGAACCGGTTGAGGTGAGCTCCAGCTGGCTTGATTCCAAGGGAAGCACACAAGGTGTTCGGGGAAATGCCAACCTAGGCTCCCGAGGAAACAGTGGCGGTGGCGGTTTGCTGGTGGCTCGGAGACGCGTTGGCGGCAGCAGCGGTGGCCTAGAGACACGTCGGCGGCATTTCGGGTGGAGCTCTCGGATCCTTCTTCACTCTCTCTCACTCTCTCCCTCTCTCCCTATGTTTTCTATGCTGCATATGTTCTCCCCCTGGTGCTTGCTGGCTACTTTCATTTTTGTTCTTCTTTTCTACAAGTCGTTGTACGAAGAGGCCTATCGTGCCAGCTACCGGCCAGGCTGCTCCCAACCCGCAGATCACGCCTACCACCTGCCATCCCGATCTTCTGTTGCTCCTGCTTTCGCTGCTCCCTTTGCTGCTCTACCTTTTGGCTTTTCTGCAAGTCTTCGAAGACCAGCCGGAGGGAAAGAAGACCAGCTCGTTTGTGGGCTAGGTTGAAAGGGAAAGAGGGCTGGGCTAGGCTGGGCCCAGCACGGGGGAAGAATAAAAGAGAGGGGGCAGGTTGGGCCAAGGTCGGATCCGGCCTGACCCGACCATTTTTTGTTTTTTATTTTTTATTTTTAAATTTTAATTTTTTTGGCTAATTCCTAACCTCTAATGCTACTTTTAACTATCTAATTTCGGTGAAATTTAGGTGTCAATATTATCGTAGCGCTTTTTTTTTTTTTTTTTGGCCTAGCTTCCGCGATCCTCGAATTGCCCTCGCTTCTTTTTTTGAGTTGTTGCAAATTTCCGATCTACAAAACATAAACAAAAAGTGAATTGGAATTCGATTTCCTATGCCATGATGAAAGACAAGAATATTGATTCATCGGAGGATACACTCCAAAAATCAAACTCTAGTGTCAACGGTTCAAAACGATCCGAATGAACAGGAGAATATATCTATCAGCAATCCAGAGAATCACTAGAATACATATGGCCGTGCTCTTGCTCCAGTTCAAGTTTCTAGACACATGCACTAGCCCCCATTTCCTTGGTATCCCATCCCAGGGTAGACGTGGGCACAACATGGTCCATATGGAATGGAAAGCTCCTCTGGCGTTGGAACTTGGCCAAGCAGAGGAGGCTTGAACCCTGAGCCTGCTGCCCATGAAGGTGACCCTAACCAAGAAACTGGTCAGAGGGATCCGAACCTGGGTCACGGATTCGGGTCAACATCAGGTCAAGGGTCAAGTCCCTACCCGTATTTTGGACACGGTCTCATGCCGTATGCACTTCCGATTGCCAGCAATAGTTGACTCAAACCTGGCGACCCCCTCTTCACGTCACCAGCGGACGGCCACGAACTGAAGCTGATTCAGCTGCAACTCATCGGATTGGAGACCTATAGCGCCTAGGCTCATGACTTCCGGCGAGCCCTTATCACAAAGGACAAGGATGGTTTCCTTGATGGCACCGTTTCCTTTCTGACCGAGGAGCGTCTTCAACGACTTTAGCGTAAATGTAACCAGCTTATGAGGAGTTGGATTGGAAATTGCTTGGCCCCTGATGTCACCGCCGGCTTGCCACCAATCGGGGACTGCAAGAAGTATTAAGAGAACATCTATGAGATGTACAGGCGCCTGGATCAGGCCAAGCTCTTTAGCATCACCCAAGCAATTTCAGAGTTGAAGCAAGGGAACCTTTCGGTTACCTCTTGCTTCAACCAGCTCTCGGCCTTATGGAATGAACTTGAAGTGGCAGAGGAGCAACTTGAGGGCCTGGAGAACACCCTCAAAAAATATAGAGAGATAAAGGAAAGAGAAAAGGCCACGCGTTTCTTACTAATCCTTAATGAATCGTATTTGGCCTTCCGTTCACAGATTTTGGTGATGGACCCATCTCCGTCGCTCGGCCAAATCTTTCAGCTCGCGGTCCAGGAAGAGAACCAGCGGCATGCTGTGGTTGAGCATCCTCGAGTAGGTGAAGGGATGAGCCTTGCTGCGTATCCGAGCGGCATCGCTTTGAGGGAGATCGCTGGTGGACTCGCGGATGTCTCTAGAAATCGAGGGGGAGGAGGAACAGCTGCAGCTGTGAAGAAAAGACATGGAAACCCTAGATCTACTCCGATGGACGGCCTGGATCATGGTGTTGGGTTGGACGGTCAAGATCAGAGCGCTAGATCCAACGGCCGGGATAAGCACTTTGGATCCAACGGCCCTCGTTTTTTCATTAACCCATTCGAATCGGATGGCTACAATCAAGCCACATCAACCGTCGGCCACAAGGATTTGAGACCTCCCAAATATTTTCTCGGCATAGAATTGCTCGGTCAGATAAGGGAATCAACCTTAGTCAGAGAAAGTTCATCTTGGAAATCATTTAAGAAGCAGGACTATCAAGTTGCAAACCGGATGTTGTACCAATTGAACAAAATGTCAAGCTGACAACCCATGAGTATGATCAAAATTCTTCTTCATCTAGTAAAGATCCATTGCTGAAAGATCCGTCGGAATATCAGTGACTTGTTGGAAAATTGATATACCTTACCATGACAAGACCCGATATATGTTATGTAGTGCAAATACTCAACCAATTTATGCACAATCCAAAACAGTCCCATATGAGCGTAGCCTTAAAGGTTGTGAAATATTTGAAGGGATGTCTAGGACTCGGTATATTCCTATCTCATGATTGCAACATGAAGATGATAGCTTATCGTGATACGTACTACGCTACTTGTCCGATGACCGAAGATCCATTACTGGTTTTTGCATCAAATTTGGAAATTCTCTCGATCTCATGGAAGACAAAGAAATAATCGACTCGCCATTGTCATCAGCCGAATCAGAATATCGAGCCATGGCGAAATCTACTGTGAAATAGTTTGGATACGAGGACTACTCTCGGACCTTGGAGTACGGGTCAAAGGCCCAAGTGAATTGTTTTGCAACAATGACACTGCACTCAAATTGGCGACAAACCCAGTTTTTCATGAAAGAACGAAGCACATAGAGGTTGATTGCCATTTCACTTGGGACCAAATTGAGGAAGGAATCCTCGTAACAAAAGGGATTGGAACTATGGAACAACCTATAGATATCTTCACTAAACCATTATACCAAAGATAGCATTCCTATCTATTGAGCAAGCTAGGTGCTCTCGACATATATAGACCACCGGCTTGAGGGAAAGTGTTGGAAATATGATTGAAGATCATGATGCCGATCTTGATTATGATTTGACCGATTCATCTAATCCATGACTGATTTAGCTTTTGGAAAGCAATGATCTTGTATATAGGAAATATTCTTTGTATATTATTTCTTGCCTTTCTTTTCTTCTATTCTTACACTATAAATGCATCAATGTACTTGTATACAAAACACAGATTAATATAAAACTTTTTCACTTCCAATTCCCTTCTTTCATTTATGTCAATGTGGACACCAACCATTTCATGTGATATGGCCAGCAATGATGTGGACAATTTTTACAATTTTTTATTTTTTTTTATTTTTTATTTAAATCATCTCACGAGCCATTAGCCTAGGCCCAACGACTTGTCGAACGAGAGCTCACTGCCCTTGCCAAGCCTTAGCTAGTGGCCAACAGCCCTTGTAAGCCGTAACAGTAAAAAAAAAGAAGAAAATAATTAAAAAACTCAGAAATTTTTTAAAAACTACAAAAATTGTCGAATCGGAAATTTTAGACTAAAATAGATCAGAATATTAGAAGATCATCAAAAGATTCTAAACTAAATTAACACAATTAAAAGATTTATAATTAAATTGATAGTCATACAATATGTTTAGAACTTTCCCTAAAAAGGTATGTAGGAGAGTGAATCTTAAGAGAGATCAATTATTGTCATGATAATGGTTAGCAAAGTTTGAAAAACAGCAAAGTCGATTTTATTTTATGTTTTTCAACATGTTAGAGAGTAAATTCTTTCATCAAAAGTTATTAAATTCGCATATTCAATCGTTCATCATCTTATTGGGGTTAGTATGCCGAGCCTTTAGTGAGGATTTATGTATTATTCGGATTTTTCAAAAAGAAAAAAAGAAAGAAGAAGAAACAATTTGAATGTGCTTTTTACTAATTATAGAAATGAAATGCATAATTGTAGACCCGTACATAAGATCTAGAAAAATCAACGTTCGCAATCATGGGGAAAAGAATTATCCATTTTTAATTGATGAGGGCAAGTCAGTGATTCATGAGTATAAAAAAACATTCACACCGCCTAATTAAGGATCATTTTGTTTTAATAAAAATATTTCCTTCCAAAAGATGGCAAGGTTGACTTTGCCGCCTTCCCAAAGATGGCTCGAAAAAAATATTAAATTATTATTAAAAATTGTCAATGTTAGTCCCAACCATGCTGCGTGAGATGGCTAGCATCCATTTCGATGATTTTCTACCAAAATTATCCAGATGGACTCAATTGACATAATTAAAAAAGTTTATGATTAAATTGACAAAAACTCAAAAGATTTAAGATTTTTTGGATAATTTTCCCAATTTAGCTACCTAGGAGATGATGCAAATTTCATGAACTAGTTAAGTCCAAATTTTTGGCCTAATCCATATGAGTTCGCATGCAATTTGTGAGATTCAAATAGGTGCTTCTACTTTTTAGCTAGAGACCCCCAACATCTAACCAATTGCACCAATCCTAGAGGGGTCAAAACCTATTGTGGGAAGTTAAAAGATAGTAGTAGATGATATTGGATAGGGTAAATGACACAAATAGTCATTGAACATTGGTTCAATGTGTATGGTCTCTAAACTTTAATTTAATATGCAATGTCATCATTGACTTTAATTTTGTACAATGTGGTCCGGGACATTTGGTATATGTTTAATATAATTCCTAGAATGTATGAAAATATTCAATATTGTCCCTGAAATATTAAAGAAGAATTGTGCTTTGTAGGGAACAAAGATAGAAATAAAGATTTATGGACAAGAGAAATGAAAAACGACATCTTCTGACACAAACATTGTGTTAGGATTAGCCACACAACCAATTATTTACAATTCAACAAACTTAATTAGTGGCAGTTAATTAAATATTGTCTTTACCATAAAAATTGTTGTAACCAGGAATGTCATGATTAATATACGAGTAGCATGCAAAGCAAAGATTACAATATGAATATAGAAACTGAATTTTTCGTAGGGATTGTTATAAGATTCGATCAATTACTTGCTGGATGATTAGTAAACCTGGACTTCAAATGCAACTTCTCAAAACATGCTGAATAATACATCATTTTAGCGGTATGACCGCATATAAGTGAGGCCATGTTAATATTCTCTACAAACTTTCTATTTAACTTCCCGACAATCAGTGACTACACAAACAGAAGAGGACACCCATGGACGCGTACATTTCATCACCGAACTCATTTCATTGCTGACTTTTGATTCAGCAAGATGCTGAAGTTGGTTTGTTAACATCACATCGTCAAATTTGTTCACAAGTTTCCACAACTGCATCGAAGCAAAACACGTGTACAAAGAGCAAATAAAAGTTAGTTTGGAATAAATTCATCATGGGTACTGATTTGGTTTTTTTTTTTTTTTTTTGTAGAGCGAAAATTGTTGGGTTAAATGAATATTAGTTTAGGATATTTTATGAGATGAAAATTAATTTAGAATAAATGTGTGATGAAGTACTAGTGAGACTTCTAATGATATCAAGCCAACAAACAATTAATTCTCGCTCTCCACTTTGCTTCTGTTTCACCTACTCTAACAAAAATAACATTCTGTCCTTGTTTAAGTTGCTGTCATTCTCTCTGTGTTCCCTGAAGCAAGCCTCAACGCATAAATTACTGAAACCTGATTGGCTTTTTTGTCGAGATCGTTCTTGCCCCATGGACGACATCATTTGGTACGATGTGGGGTTGTAACTCTCTGACGACGACTTGAAAACTCGGAAAGCTTTCACATTCAAGCCTCCCTAACATCTTATCTTCAAAATATTATATGGGCATGCCAAGGGCTTATTTGGTAACCATTCCAACAGTGCCAGATTTTTCTTTTTTGTTCCTAGGAGTAGTTTTGGAACAGAATCACATTTGGTAAAATTTTTGTTCCCGGTAACAAATTTCTATTTTTTTTGTTCTTGGAAGTAGATTTGGAACAAAATCAAGAATAAAAAAAATGATTTTTGTTCCCGGAAACAAATCTAAGAATCAAGACCATATTCCTCTTCTTCTTCCCTTTTCTTCTTCTTTATCTACCACCATCCCATGATTGCCATCCGCCACCCACCGCCGCCAGTCACCAGCAACCGGTCCGACAAGCTCGTCGGAGAGGCGAGGTCCGGCGAGCTCGTCGGTGGCTTGGCGGGCCTCACCTAGCCCCAGTGAGGGGCCACCGGTGAGGCTGGGCCGACGAGGGCCGGCGACACTCCAGTGAGGTTGTTGGCCACTTGAAGAAGAAGAACAGGAGATAGAAAGGAAAAAAAGAAAAGAAAAAAATTATTTAAAAATTAAAATAAAATGATTTGGAGTAAAAATTTTGAGCACAACACTAAACACAATTCTATTCCAGAATTAGAAATTTTGAAAGTTATCAAACGGCTTAAAATACTTAGAAATTGTTCCCGAAAACATAATAAGAAATAATTATTTCTGATCAGAATTTATTCAATCGTTACCAAACGTGCCCCAAGTAGTATATAGAGTCAAAATTCTCGCTACTCATTTGTGTTCTTTGTTGAGCACTCCAAGACAGCAGATCTCAAACTCAATTCATCTGATCTAAAAGGAAAATAGAAAGGGTTAGGCATTGCAAGTGGGTAAAATGTCGGGCTCGTGGTCAACTGTTACTGCCGAATGATGGCTTCTAGAGGATGCAAAAGCGGAATGAGTAAAATTGGGTTCGAATGAAGAGGTCAAAGCATGTATGTTTTTCTTGCTCAGACTAACAGATTTTCAACCCTATGAGGCATTTGAGTTTTTGCGTGATCAAAAGCTTCTTTTCAGATTATGTTGACCGTCCAATTAAGCGGTTCTTGTTAGTTAAATGTGCATGATTTTGTAAGTAATAGATGAAATATACTACGCTTATTACCTAAAAATTTGTAAGTGATTGAGTTTTCTCACACAATCATTCATGATCTTTGAAGTTACTGGGCTCAGTTATGAGTTGTATACTGAGGTTTTAAGAAAAATGACATTCTTTCTTTAATTACGTGCAAATTAATTCACACGGATCGTGCTAAATGTTTGGCTAATGGGAAATGATGGGTTTATTTGAAAGGAAGCTGTCTTCATCTTTCGACATTCCCACCTTGGTAGGCGTGGTTCTTTTGACCTAAATAGAAGACACAAAAGTTAGTATGGAATGGATCCGAGGACCTGAGTCCATTCACTATTTCAATTCTCATTTCTCTGGAAAATCTGTTGTCTTCTATTCTAAATAAAATAATTAAACCGGTATGCGTCATCCATTGAACAAAAATTGCATATACTAATTAGTTTTCAGATACAATGTGAACGGATTTTTTTTTTTCCATTTTAACATATAACTACAGAGCTTACTCAAATTAGTTGTGCAGCACTCACCCTGCAAAAGGAAAAGTCTAGGCGTTTTATGTGTAGGGATGAGCATGGTCCGAGTTGGGCCGGTCCACCGCCTAACCCTAAGACCAACCCGTACAGTGTTAATCCTCAATTTTTGAGACCGAAGACCAACCCTATTGAGCTTGGAATTGAGAATCGAACCGACCCAATGGGTTCGGTCCGGTTCTAGGGTCGGTCTGGAACCAACTGATAATTTTTCAATTTCATTTTTTACTCTCTAAAAAGGCGACCAAGAACCAAACCGACCAAATAGGTTCAATGAGGAGCGAGGTTAGCTAAGAGAGGCGAGTGGTGAGTGTCGAGTGGGGTGAGCGTCAAGCGAGGCAAGCTGCGAGCAATGATGAGCAGCACAAGTGATCAAAAGCGAGTGAGGTGAGGGTTGAGTGGTGAGCAGATAAATTGTTTCTTTTGATTTTGACAAATTAACACTAAGAGGACAAATAAGACAAAAGAGAACGAGTATTAGAGGAAGATGCCGTGAGGAGTTGTTTATGCCTTTTTGGATATGATAACTCCTAAAAAAAAAAAAAACATTTTCCTCATTTGTAAATTATGGTTATAACGCCGTAAAATACATTAAAAATCTAAGTTATTAAAAAATAATATAAAATTACTTGGACTACTCACTAAGGAAATATTTAATATTGTTGATGCCGTTTATTTTAGAATTTTCTATATATATAATGTAAATAATATATTAGATATAATATATATCGTATGGGTTAGTCGAGTTGGACCGACCCTAAATTCCTAGAACTAAGGACCAACCCGCAAAGTGCTGGTCTAGGAATCCCGGGGCCAAGGACTGACCCAATTTCCGTAGGAATCGGACTAGGACTAGCACAGTTGGGCTGGTCCAGGATCAGCCCAAGGTTGACCCTAAATCGATGCTCACCTTTTTTATGTATGCCTAATGTCAAAATTTTGACCTTGGACCCCACTGCTTCAACAAATACTCGGCCACTATAGGTGAAAAATAGAAAACCCTTTCTATTGCCTTTTTGCACTATTATCTTTTTTTTTTAACCCCACAAAACAAATATATTTAAACTTGTAATAGGTGAGCCCAAATCTTTTTGTCTTGTAGTATCCAATATTTCACCTCTAGTTGAAGACATCTTGCATGCGTGAGATTTGAATCCATCTGGGAAAATCTTTCTCAACAAATTTGGCTGATAAATCAATATTTGAATTCAAATTGAAGACATTAATTTAACAATTTTCCACCTTGACTCGATGCTTGAAGTCAAGTTATAGTGTTCATTAGTCATGCTGCTCTTCCAACGCCTTGACAGGCATTTACTCTATCTAGACGCCAATAGAGTTCAAGTAGAGCTTGAGTTTCGCCAAAGGAACAGACTTGGTTATTATATATGTCAGGTTATTTGCTGTAGTAATCTTTTTCACAATAACATTACCATTAACTAAGACATTTCGGATAAAGTGATATCTTATGTTGATATGCTTCATTCACTCGTGATAAATTGGATTTTGCGCTAAATATATCGCGCCTTGGTTATCATAATGTATATCAACACTTTTCTATTCTAGCCCAAAGTTCAAGAGCAAACTTTGTAACCATATCGCCTCATTCGCTACAAAGGCTAGTATCATGTACTCTACCTCAATTGAAGATAAGGCAACGTGATCTTGTAAGGACGCTTTCCAATTAATTGCAACACTGCTAGCGTAAACATATACCCCTGTTAAATACCGTAATCATCTAAGTCACCGACGAGATCCGAATCCACAAAACCAATGGTCTCACTACCATTGCTGTCCCTTTGGTATACTATCTTCACGTCTCGTTATCCCTCTTAAATATCGAGAATCCATTTCACAGTTTCCCAATGTGCTTTACCAAGACGCTTCATATAGTGACTAACTATGCTCACAACTTGTGAAATATCAAGTATAGTGCATACCATAACATACATAATACTACCCACAGCATTAGAATAAGGGACACGGGACATATGCTTCTCCTCCTCTTCAGTCTGCGGTGATAATTTATCTAAAAGTTTAAAGTGCTTCGCTAAATGCAAACTTATAGATTTCACCGATTGCATGTTAAAACGTATTATAATTTTATCAATATATTTCTTTTGAGATAGACATAAAACTCCTACAGCCCAGTCACACAAAATCTCCATACCCAATATTTTCTTTTCAGCACCTAAATCTTTCATCTCAAATTCGATATTTAAGTGTCTCTTCAGCACATCAATATCAAACATATTTTTAGTTTCTATCAACATATCATCAACATAGAATAATAGATAAATCAAAGAATCATTCTCCAATCTCCTAAAATAAACACAGCTATCTATCTGACTTTTCGAATAGTCTTGACTAGTCATGAAAGCATCAAAACGCTTATACCACTGCTTTGAAGACTGTTTCAGCCCATACAAAGATTTCTTTAACAGCAAACATGATCTTCCTTACTCAAAATAGCAAATCCCTCTAGCTACCTCATGAAAATCCGTTTTTCCGACTCACCGTGAAGAAATGCAGTTTTCACATCTAGCTGCTTTAACTCAAAATCATGCGTAGCAACTAAGGTAAGTAAAACACGAATAAAAGTATGTCTTACCATAGGAGAGAACACCTTATTTTAGTCAATGCTTTCCCGCTGTGTGTACCCTTCACCACAAGTTTTGGCTTACACCTCACTGCCTTGACATCGATAACGCCATCTTTCACTTTAAAGACCCATTTACTTCTAACAATCTTTTAGCTCTTGGGTACTTTGACCAGCTCCTATGTCTAATTTTAATGAAGTGATTCCATCTCTTCACTCATAACCCCTAGCCATTGCAATGACTCCGAACTAGCCATCGCTTCAGAGTAAGACGAAAGCTCATCTGTCTCCACCTCGTCACCTACAATCAATGCATAAGCAATATATATATATATATATATATATATATAATCGTAACGTACTGGTGATTTAATTTGTCTTCTCTGTCTTTTTGTGGTTATAGTGTACTGTGGCTATGTTGGTTGTTTATTAGCATCTACTTTAGGAACTGCGGCCTCATTTGCAGTCTCAACTTTTGTTACCCTTGAGGTCTTTGGAGTCTCCACCTGAAGCTCTACCTCACTGATGACACCATGATCTTTCTGGTTTGCTAGATGTGTCTTAGAACTCCTCTATTGAAGCATTGCAATCTTATTGAAGATCACGTCTCTGATGATTAGAAAATCGAGTGATATGGGATTAGTGCACCACAACCGGTGGTCTTTCACCCCATGTGTATAATCCAGAAATATGCACTTCTTTACCTTCGGCTCAAGCTTACCATCACGCTTTTGCCCAAAATTCATTGCCAAGTCCTACATGCTAAAGCATGCATTGAGCTTGCTCAAGCAAAATTTTGTTCTTCTATTCTCGCCATGGCATTATGCTATGGTGTCACAAGTACTGTATGGTGTCTCACAATATCTTTTTTTCTCACTCGGTAAAATCTTTACCACAGAATTCCATGCTATTATCGGTTCTCAAGCACTTGATCAGTTTGTCTAATTGTTTCTCAATTAATACCTTAAATTTCTAGAACCAATCGAACACATCATATTTGTACTTCAGAAAGTATATCCATACCTTCCTCAAATAATCATTGATAAATGTTAGCAAATATCGGGCACCTCATTTTGAATGAATGTATTCAATTGATCGTTTGGTTAAATGAATTACTGTAGCAAACTTAACTTGGTGTTGCCTTTCAAAGATGCAATGCTCACATAAATCCAATTTCCCTATCTTCTGATCTTCCAACGTCTCCCTTTCACTCAATATCATCATACCTACCTCACTCATGTGCCTTAAACGCATATGTCATAACTGAGTCAAGTTAGAGTTTGACTCACTTGACGAAATTGCAATGATTTCAGTTACGGTCTCTCCCAGTAGATGATAGAGAGTATTCACTTTCTTTTCCTTCATCATTGTCATGGCACCTTGAGATATCTTCAGTACTCCAACTTCGGCAGTGTACCTATGTTAGGGAAATCCCTTATGATGTTTTGAAGATGACAAAATAAATCAAAGGCTACTAACGTGTTTAATGGTTGAGTAACAGACTATGCAGATGATAGAACGTGTAAAGTCTATTATCAAAGTCTATACTTGGAAGAACCAAAAGACAGACTCTATGCTGAAGCTGAACTTATTCAGACTATGTCCAGACCTTAAGGCTAAATCTGTTCAGAAGCAGATTATTTTCAGACTTACATTCAGATTGTAAAGTCTATTCTGAAGACTACCAGACTTTTGTGTCAAAGTCTGTTTTACATCAGAAGTCTACCCTCTCTAATAAATTCCAAACTGAACACAAGTGAAAAAGAAAGACACTCAAACTCTACTTCAAAAGGAAAACACTCAGACTCTACTTCAGACGGAATAGACTCAAACTCTACTTTTGACAGAATATTCCCAGACTTTACATCCAGAACGAGACTCAAGTCTAGAATGTGACAAAGTCTAGAACAAGACACAAGTTAAGAACAAAGCATGTTTAGAACAAAACAACTTGATAGAACGTAATACAAGCCCAAATGTATAACGGCTAGTAATCTTGTTTGGATTCTACATTAAGATAGATTTGATTGACTCAATCTAATTGATTGGTAATTCGATCTTGAAGACAAAAACTTTATATATAAAAGAACTCTACTTATGGAAACCAATATTTTGTTTGTATGAGCAATCATAATCAATTTGGGATTTTACTTTTATCACTCAATGCCTACCAAATCTTCTAGATACAGATCTATCCAATGGGTAGATTGGAAGACGATCCTCTAGATACTGTCCAACGGCTAGTTTGGAAGTGAAGGAGTATATAAGGAGATTAAGGATCAATGAGCAAGTAAGAGACAGAGCGTAGAATTTATAATTTCAAAGTCTGAGCGACTTTCGATCATACACTTGTCTTTGGTGAGCTTAAATGTTTGTGATCGTGAGAGAAATACCAAAAGAGTGACTTAATGGGATAGTGTGATCTACCACTAAGTATTTGCACTCAAAGTTGTAATCTCTTGTTGATCGCATAGTGAAATTCAGCCAGAAGGCTGTTAGCGTGGGAGAGTGGACGTAGGCTTAATCTAAGCCGAACCACTATAAACTCGTATTCTTATTCTTTTCCTAAACTCCTTTATTTTGTTCGTAGTTCTATTGAACTCCTAAAGTCTGAACTCGATCAAAGTCTGTTGCTCTTCAGACTCAGTTTCAAAAGCAAAATATTTTACTACGTTTCGTGAAAATTTTCTTACACCTATTCACCCCCCTCTAGGTGTTCATACTAGCACTTTCAATTGGTATCAGAGCTCGTATGCTTACTTATTGAAGTGTTTTACTTTTAAGCTAAAGATCCTCTATGTCTAGTATCTTGGCACCAAGACTTATGGAAGGGCAAAGCAACACCAGGCCAGCATATTTTGATGGAAGGGAATACAACGTTTGGAAAAACAAAATGAATGCATTCTTAAGATCTAGAGATCCCTTGCAATGGGATGTTGTGGAAATATGAATCAATCCCACTGCTGCGTCTACATCAAATAAAAATGGCAAAGACAAAGAAATCAAACTCTCTTCTCCTATGTCTCGGACGGAGTTGTCCAAAAGAGAAGCTCTTGATGCAAAAGTCATTTATTCTTTATATTGCGCATTGTCTCCCGCTGAACATAACAGAATTTTTTTCATGTGAAACAGCTAAAGAAGTTTGGGATAGATTTCATGTTACTTATGAAGGGACTAATCGTGTAAAAGAGACATCCTACTTTGTCAATATGAATCCTTCAAGATGAAGCCAGAAGAGTCGATTGGAAATATGTTCAATCGTTTTACAGAAATTATAAATGGTTTGGCGTCTCAAGATCATCTAATTTCTACCCCAATGAAGGTCAACAAACTTTTGCGAGATCTCAGAAAAGATTGGAACCATGTTAAGACCTCAATCTAGGAGACTCAGAAGATTATGCCACTCTCCATTGATGAATTGATTGGCACTCTTCAATTCTACGAAGTGGAACAAATTGTTGATGAAGATCCCAAAGGTAAGAAGTCCATCGCTTTAAAATCTAACGCCGATTCTGATGATACAGACTCAGAAAATGACATGGACGATGAAGCACTTGCTTTTATGATCAAGAAATTCAAAAAGTTGAGTAGAAAAGGAAGGAAATTGTCACGCCTCGATCCTCGGGTGCATGCCTATCCCTCTCTGGTCAATTTTATTTGTGACATCCCAGGACGAGTTGCTGACCCTTTCATTTTGTTGCACATGCGAAAGCGAATAGTAAATCCCCTGACATCAATAGCTTGGGATAGAAAAGTAAGACAACAAATTCATCATTAAAACACACATTTATATATACTGAGTCATGTACAAAGGTCTATGGCCAAAAGACTACAAAAGACTAGCCCTCCAAAAAGAAGTGGTCCTAATTGACCTACGCCTCAGATCACCTTAACATGGCTGCAGGTCCTTTGCCCTACGGTCGTGAAAATTGAGCCCATGACGGGGTGGGACGTAAATCTCAGCGAGTTCATACTCTAAGCCCTGATTAGGAAGGAAATACACCTAGAAGCATCCTAATCATACAACTACACAATTAGCGCAGAAGACTTACCTCGCCTCAGTTCATTCTTGTAGGTCAGTACAGTTCATATACATCATGTATAAAATCGATGCACATCACAATTGAAACGCTTCAACAACTCAATCAATCACAAGGGTCCAGATTATAGGGCCAAATCGTTATGACACGTCCCATACCATGTTACACAATTTTATCCCATAATCCGGTGGATCCATTTCACTCAACATGCATTCCAATTGATAATTACGCCCCTCTAAGGCACGGCCTATTTGAAGTTTGGCGGTCTACTGACGTAGCCAGGCATAGTCTCACCACCATTGAGCATGGCATCATCTTTCAAAGACGGCTTTCCCGAAGGAGCATAGATCCAGAATCTACTACGACACGAATCCCATTAAGTAGGTATCTCATATAGGGTAACGTCCATCCGATATAGTTCGGGGACGGGTTCTCTTAACCAACATACGATCACTCAATCTCAGCTCATGACACCATGGATTGCACTCAAATGCCTCAATTAAAATGGTGAACCTGGCCTATTTTCTTCGTATTAAAAACACCCGGTGAAAATAACCGTGTGTGGGCACACGGTCCACTCGACGCAGAAAAATGTGATATCTTCCAATGTAAAATCTCACTATTTTATATAGTATATAAAACCATGTTTGATGTTAGAATCTGACACTCGGGATTTTCTGAATAAATATTGGAAATTCATAAATTTTTGGAATAAATTACCAAAAATTCAATCGGCACTTAACTTGCACAATTTAACCACACCATTGCAATCAGCATGAAATTTCGGTCACCGTCTATCCCAATCTAATTTCCGGAAAATAAATAATAATTAAATAAATTACCAAAAATTAAATAAATCACAAAATAAATTAATTAATGCACTTAATTAAATTAACCTAAGCTAATCGGGCTAAATAATCGAACTAACAAATAAATCTAACAATTCTACCTAATTTAATCTAACTACCCTAACTAAATAAGCTAACCAATTCCTAACTAAATCCACCTAACTATTCTAATTAAACTAACTAAATACTAACTATATACTTAATCTAACTAAATTACCCTAAGCTTAATTAACCTAATCAATCCACCAATTAGCTAACTAATCCACCTCTAAGTGTCATTAGCCTACTAATTAGGGATTAGAACGCAACTTATCGGTTAGCACGAAAACTGGCTCATGACGACGAAAACTCGCTGCTCAAACTAAGAAAACCGGCACAGAAGCTGCTGGTTTCGGTCTTGAATTTCGAAGGGCTGAAGCGGGCTTCGAGTGGCTGGCTTCAGACGGGCTAGAATCTACGGCCAAAGCTGGGCCGAACAAAGGAGCAGCTACGGGCAAAGATGGGTTGGCGGCTGCTTCGGGTCAATGATGGTGACTTTCCGTTAGGGCCTTGACCGATGAAGACATGATGGTGGAGAGGGAAATGGAGATGGTGTGGCAAGACTTCGGTGAGCTGGATTTCGCGGTAGAGGAGCAGCGGCAGTCAACATTGATAGAGAATAACTTCATTGGCTGACCGAAGGAGGGAAACAAAACTTGGTGGAGGACGTGGCCTGCAGAGGAGAATGGGTGGGTGGAGGTGGGCATTGATTCAATGGGAAGTAGGAGTCTTTGATGGAAATAATGAAGAAGGAAAATGAAAGAAGTGAAAATCGAAAGGGGTCCAGGGAGTGAGATGCGCAAAGAAGAAGAAGATCGGCAGGGGGCGTGCTCAAGAAGTTTGGTGGAGAGAGAGAAGCAAAAGTCAAAAGAAATATCTTGATTAATTAAAGCTTGGTCGCCCCCTTGGTCTTCAAGCTTATCACAATATCCCCTATTACTTTCTTGCTTAGAAATCCATAAATAATCAAATTTTGGTGCCAAAAATCGAGCACTCCTTAGCTCCGAATTTATTCAACTTTGGCTTCAATTTCATCCTCAAATTCTCCAATTCGAAGTCCAAATTTGATGAAGAGAAAGCCTACATAAATTCTATAAATTCCCATCACCAAATAGCTCGACTTGGACGTCAAAATTCCCTTCAAAAGAGCCCATCCGAATTTCCATTTATTTTCCAAATCGTTCAAATCGATTTTCCGTAAAAATCGCGGAACCTCCTAAAAATCTTCGGAAGATGAGTCGATGTTTCTAAAATGAATCATGACACGACATAATTTTCAATTTTTGAAATCGAGTTCAATTTCGCGGTTAATTTCAATCCGACATGGTTTTAGTGCGTCTTAATCTACCAGGTAGCTTTTAGGAATTTTTAATGCAATTGACTCATGGTCGATTATTTTCAAGTCACAACGTACATCTTTGACACATTGGTGACTCTCGATTGTCATGAAAATCTCATGGTTTCAAATACGGACACCAAGTACGAAAATGACAGAAAAATCGGTCTAGTATCGTTCGACAGAAATTTTGCAATTAGGTGGAATTACCCACGCACTAATCACGCATCTCTATCAAATTGACCTATCTCTAGTCTCCGATCAATTTTGACGATTCCGTAATGACCATTGCCGATTAGCACGGTCGAGAAGTTAATTCCGAGTCGAAGTCTCAAGGTTATTGCATTTAGATTCCTTAACGGCTTCACCTGATAGGCTAGTTAAGTTGTGAGTGGCTAGCTCGAGATAAAATGCTATAGGCACGTCGATGAAAAGCCCAATTCATCTCATCGAAATCTGACTCGAAAATCAAGATATCATAACTCTTCCCCTCTTATAAAAATTTCGTCCTCGAAATTTAAACCTATTACAAATCTTAAACAAAAAGGTGGGGGTACAATCGTCTCATCGATTCTTCAGTTTCCCAAGTTGCTCCTTATGTGCCATGGTTTTGCCAGACTACTTTGACCAACGGAATGGTCTTGCTTTGCAGAACCTGCTCCTTGCGATCTACAATCTGAACCGGGCTTTCAACATACGACATTCAATCGTCCATGTCTAACTCTTCAAAATTGAGCATGTGGGTCGGGTCAGGCTCATACTTTCTCAACATCGACATGTGAAAGACGTCATGCACTTACGTCAGCCTCAGCGGTAATGCAAGACGATACACTAGGATCCCGATTCTCTCAAGAATCTCAAATGGACCTATGTACCTCGAACTTAGTTTTCCCTTCTTGCCAAAGCGTAAAGTACCCCTCATTGGTGACACTTTAAAGAAAACGTGATCACCAACTTGGAATTCCAATGGCATTAAACACTTATCTGCATAGCTTTTTTGGCGGCTCTGAGCGGTCTTTAATCTATCTCTGATAATAGCAACTGCATCCACTGACTGCTGAACGAACTCTAGACTTGTGATCTTTCTTTCTCCAACCTCATCCCAACATACCGGCATTCTACACGCTTTACCATACAACGCTTCAAAAGGAGCCATTCGAATGCTCTACTAGTAGTTGTTGTTGTAAGTGAATTCAAAGAAGGTGAAGTTGTCCCTCCCAGCTTCCCTTGAAATCCAACACGCAAGGTCGTAGCATGTCTTCAAGGGTTTGAATCGTCATCTCAAACTGGCCATCCGTCTAAGGATGAAAGGTTGTACTATACTGTAACTTTGTTTCGAAAGCACTCTGCAAACACTTGGTGATATTCGCCTTCATACCGGACCACCAATAGTATTGACGCAAATTCTTATACATCTTCGTACTACCAGGATTAATGCTGTAACTGCTACGATGAGCTTTTGATAAGATCTCCTTTCTAAGCTATGCATCGTCAAGTACAGACAATCGTCCTCGAAACCTCAGTATCCCATCATCAAAAATCTAAAAGTCAGGTTTTCTCTTTTCGGTATCCTTTTGTAGGATTTTTTGAACATCTGGATCTATTGGCTGAAGTGCCTTGATTCTGATCTGAACATCCAGCTCAATTCTGAGAGTAGCCATAAGATTTAAAAGGTGGCCTACCTCAAACTTGAAAATCGAATCTCGAGTCTTCTCAATCAAAGCCCATTCTTTAATCAACATCTATGCCACTAAAGACTTCCGACTCAGCGCATCAGCAACCTTGTTTGCCTTCCTAGGGTGATACAAGATATCACAATCATAGTCCTTCAAGAGCTCCATCCAACGACGCTGTCTCATATTTAAATCCTTCTAAGATAATAAATACTTGAGACTTTGATGGTCTGTGAAGATCTGGAATTGTTTTCCACATAAATAATGTCTCAAAATCTTCAGAGCAAAAATAATTGCTGCGAATTCTAAGTCATGCGTCGAGTAATTCAGTTCATGAGGTCTCAACTGACGGCATGTGTATGCAACAACTCTGCCATGTTGCATCAACACGCAACCCAGTCCTCTGAACGACACATCACTATAAATCTCGTATCCTCTAGGACCAGATGGTATGGTCAGCACAAGTGCGATAGTCAGCTTCTGCTTAAACTCTTGGAAACTACACTCGCACTTGTCTATCCACACGAACTTTTCTTCCTTCTTTAATAGTGGAGTCAAAGGCGACTCCAATGCTGAAAACCCTTCTACGAACCGTCTGTAATACCCGGCTAAACCCAGAAAACTTCTGATCTTTGTCACTGTAGTTGGTCTTGGCCAGTTGATTACTACTTCGATCTTGGTCGGGTCCATGGAAATTCCTTCTCCTGAAATCACGTGACCTAGAAAAGCAACACAAGTCAACCAAAACTTGCACTTGCTGAACTTGGCATACAACTCATGGGTCCTTAGTGTCTGCAGTACCAATCTCAAATGCCCTTCATGCTCCTCTAGACTTCTAGAGTACACCAGGATATCATCGATGAACACAATCATGAATTGATCCAGGTATTCTTTGAACACACGGTTCATCAGGTCCATAAAAGCAGCTGGGGCATTCGTCAATCCAAACGACATTACAGTGAACTCATAATGGCCGTATCGAGTACAAAACACTGACTTCGGTATGTCCTCCTTTCTGATCCTTAGCTGATGATACCCTGTCCTCAAGTCGATGTTCGAAAACATCGACGCTCCTTGCAACTGATCAAACAAGTCATCGATCCTCGAGAGTGGATACTTGTTCTTGATTGTCACCTGATTGAGTTAACAATAGTCGATGCACAGGCATAATGAACCATCTTTCTTTTTCATGAACAAAATTGGTGCTCTCCAAGGTGATGCACTGGGATGTATGAATCCCTTATCCAACAATTCTTGCATCTGCACCTTTAGTTCTTTCAGCTCCGACTAATTCAACCACGAATTCAATTTCTCTTTCTGACGGCAAACTTGGCAATTCTTTCAGGAACACGTTTGAAAATTCTTGAACCACTGCAATATCTTCTATCTTCAGTTTCTCAACTGTCGTATCTACGATAGTCATTAGGTAACATTGGCAACCCCGTCTAACAAACGGGTTGTCTCAAGCGACGAGATTAAAGTAATCGAGGGTCCTCATTGACTTCTAATAAACTCGAAACTCTCACCCTTTTCCGAGTTAAACTGAATCGCCTTGCAATAACAGTCCAGCTTAGCTCTTTGCTTGGTGAGCCAGTCTATGCCATTAATCAAGATCAAAGTCATGCATGGCTAGGACTATCAAGTCTATCTTCCCCTCTCGCTCACCAATCGCTAATGTGCAACCAAGACAACCCAATGTAGCTAACACCTTATCCTTTAATGGTGTCGATATACTAATCACTGACGCCAACAACTCAGGAATCAATCCTACCAACTTAACATACTGCTCAGCTATAAATGAATAAGTTGCACCAAGGTTAAATAAAGCATAAGCGTGGTCATTTAGTGAAACAGTACCTATAATCACATCAGGTGCATTCTTAGCCTGTCCTTTGGTGATGGCATATGTTTTTCCTTAAACTAGAGGTCTGAGTAGTCCACCTTGCTATGTATTCGGTGGCAGAATTCCTCGGTTCTGACCCATTTGAGGCGGTGGTGGCAACTGCGGCGGTCCCATTTGTCTCCTAGGATAATTTCTGGCTATGTGACCCTGCTGGCCACACACAAAACAAGCACCCATCTTAGCAGGGCACGGGGCTGATCCATGTCGTCTCCCGCAGGTACGACATACTCCATTCTGGCTCGCAGACTTTCCTATTCCACCTTTCCTGTTAAGCGGAACAAGGTATCTTCCTCCAGTCATTGGTCTCTTTCTAAACCGGTTCCCATCTCGGTTCAAACCAAACCGCGACCCAAATACGACGGCTTATTTGTTCAGGTTCTTCTCTATCAGTTGGGCTCGTCTGTATAGTTCATTATAGTTCTTTATATCGAACGGCACTAGTGGATTTTTTAGCTTCGGTCGGAAGCCATCCATAAACCTCATCACCTTCTCCTCGAGATCCTCGATCAATGTAGGAGCGTACTGTGATAACTCGGCAAACTTTGCCTCGTACTGGTCCATATTCATTAGACCTTAACGAAGGCGTAGAAATTCCGCCATCTTCAGTTGCTTGGCATAGTTGGAGAAATACTTACCGTTGAATGCTCTAACGAAGGTGTTCCACACCGGAACCACACCTTCTAGGAATACCTCTTTTCGAGTAGCTCTCCACCAAGTACTTGCAATCCCCAGCTGATATACTGCAAGGGTGACCTTATCCTCTTCTATGCACCTCAGCAGTGCAAACACTTTCTCTAATTCTTGGATCTAAAGGGTTGCAACCTTCGGATCTCTTGTTCCTATGAACTTTGGTGGTTGCAACTTCAGGAACTGCTCAACAAGCTGGTGGATTGGTCTCTCGGCAACCACATTCCCTTGTGGAACTTCAGCAGGTGCAGTAGCACCTGCGGCAGCATGGTTTTGGGCCTACTGTCCCATCATATCTTCGATAGTCTAAAGCACCTACATGATCCCCTCGAACCTGGGATACTAGGGGCTACTACCCCCGTACCAACCGGCGGGATCGGTGGCGGTGCCACTCCACTTGCACTTGCCTCAATCTGCGCTCTACCTCGGCCACCTCGGGCATCGACCCTTGTCGACGTCCTAGCCCGAGTCACTAAAAATAAGGTCCTCCGTCTAGGAGTCCTCGGCTCCAGATCACTCATACTGTAGATTTTCTACAAAACCCGTTCCCACTTCCATATAGAAACTGAGTGATCTCACAACCAATTTACCAAACGGTTATCAATCACATGCATCAGCATAAAATAGAGGTCATTCCTACTAACTATCCCAAGAACCCATCGTACCTTATCACTCCAAACACAAACTTCGCTCTGATACTACTAAACGAGGATGTCATGCCCTGATCCTCGGGTGCACACCCATCCCTCTCTGGTCGATTTTATTTGCGACTTCCTAGGACGAGTCGCCGACCCTTTCATTTTATTGCACATGCGAAAGCGAATAATAAATCCTCTAACATCAATAGCTTGGGATAGAAAAGTAGGACAACAAATTCACCAATAAAACACACATTTATAAATACTGATTCATGTACAAAAGTCTATGGCCAAAAGACTACAAAAGACTAGCCCTCCAAAAAGAAGTGGTCCTAACTGACCTACGCCTCAGATCACCTCTGCACGGCTCCAGGTCTTCTGCCCTACGGTCCTGAAAATTGAGCCCACGATGGGTGGGATATAAATCTCAGTGAGTTCACGCTCTAAGCCCCGATTAGGAGGGAAATACAACTAGAAGCGTCCTAACCATACAACCACACAATTAGTGTAGAAGACTTACCTAGCCTCAGTTCCTTCCTATAGGTCAGCACAGTTTATATACATCATGTATAAAATCGATGCACATCACAATTGAAATGCCTCAACAACTCAATCAATCACAGTGGTCCAAATTTTAGGGCCAAATCGTTAAGACACGTCCCATACTATGTCACACAATTTCGTCCCAAAATCCGACACATCCATTTCACTTAACATGTATTCCAATTGATAATTATGTCCCTCTAGGGCACAGCCTACTTGAAGTTTGGCAGTCTACTAGCATAGCCAGGCATCGTCTCACCACCATTGAGCACGGTTTCGTCTCTCAAATACAGCTTTCCCAAAGGAACATAGGTCCAGAATCTACTGCGACCCGAATCCCATTAAGTGAGTATCCCATATAGGCTAACGTCCATCCAACACAATTCGGGGACGGGTTCTTTTAACCAACACACGATCACTCAATCTCGGCCCAGGACACTATGCATTGCACTCAAATGCCTCAATTAAAATGGTGAACCTGGCCTATTTTGTTCGTATTAAAAACACTCGGTGAAAATAGCCATGTGTGGGTACACGGTCCACTCGACCCAGAAAAATGTGATATATTCCAATTTAAAATCCCTCTATTTTATATAATATATAAAACCATTTTCGGTATTAGAATCCGACACCCGGGATTTTCTAAATATATATTGGAAATTCATAAATTTTTGGAATAAATTACCAAAAATTCAATCGGCACTCAATTTGCACAATTTAACCACACCATTACAATTAGCATGAAATTCCAGTCACGGACTATCCCAATCTAATTTCCGGAAAATAAATAATAATTAAATAAATTACCGAAAATTAAATAAATCACAAAATAAATTAATTAATGCACTTAATTAAATTAAGCTAAACTAATCGGGCTAAATAATCAAACTAACAAATAAATCTAACAATTCTACCTAATTTAATCTAACTACCCTAACTAAATAAGTTAACCAATTCCTAACTAAATCCACCTAACTATTCTAATTAAACTAACTAAATACTAACTATTTACTTAATCTAACTAAATTACCCTAAGCTTAATTAACCTAATTAATCCACCAATTAGCTATCTAATCCACCTCTAAGTGTCATTAGCCTACTAATTAGGGATTAGAACGCAACTCACCGGTTAGCATGAAAACTAGCTCATGGCAACAGTGGTGCGACGGCGGCTGAGACTTGAGCTCACAGCGAGGCCAAGGGGAGCTTGGACCGGCTAAAAACGGCCAACAAACTCACTGCTTGAGCTGAGAAAACCGGCATAGAAGCTGCTAGTTTCGGTCTTCAATTTCGAAGGGCTGAAGCGGGCTTCAAGTGGCTGGCTTCGGATGGGCTGCAATCTATGGCCAAAGCTAGGCCGAACAAAGGAGCAGCTATGGACGAAGATGGGTTGGCGAGCTGCTTCGGGTCAACGATGGTGGCTTTCCATTGGGGCCTTGACCGATGAAGACACGATGATGGAGAGGAGAATGGAGATGGTGTGGTAGGACTTCGGTGAGCTAGATTTCGCGGCAGAGGAGCAGCGGTAGTCAACATTGATGGAGAAGAACTTCGTTGGCTGATTGAAGGAGGGAAACAAAACTTGATGGAGGACGTGGCATGCAGAGGAGAATCGGTGGGTGGAGGTGGGCATTGATTCAATTGGAAGCAAGAGTCTTCGATGGAAATAACGAAGAAGGAAAACGAAAGAAGCGAAAACCGAAGGGGGTCGAGGGAGTGAGATGTGCAAAGAAGAAGAGATTGGCAGGGGGTGTGCTCGAGAAGTTTGGTGGAGAGGGAGAAGCAAAAGTCAAAAGAAATATCTTGATTAATTAAAGCTTGGTCCCCCCTTGATCTTCAAGCTTATCACAATGTCCCCTATTACTTTCTTGCTTAGAAATCCATAAATAATCAAATTTTGGTGCCAAAAATCCAGCCCTCCTCCTTAGCTCCGAATTTATTCAACTTTGGCTTCAATTTCATCCTCAAATTCTCCAATTCGAGGTCCAAATTTGATGAAGAAAAAGCCCACATAAAGTCTATAACTTCCCATCACCAAATAGCTTGACTTGGACGTCAAAATTCCCTTCAAAAGAGCCCATCCGAATTTCCGTTCATTTTTCAAATCATCCAAATCGATTTTCTGTAAAAATCTTGGAATCTCCAAAAAATCTTCGGAGAATGAGTCAACGTTCTTAAAATGAATCGTGACACGACAGAAATTTCAATTTCTGAAATCGAGTTTAATTTCGCAGCTAATTTCAATCCGACGTGGTTTTAACGCGTCCTAATCTACCGGGTAGCTTTTAGGAATTTTTAATGCAATTGACCCGTGGTCGATTATTTTCAAGTCACAACGTACATCTTTAACACATTGGCGACTCTCAGTTGTCATGAAAATCTCGTGGTTTCAAATACGAACACCAGGTACGAAAATGACAAAAATCGGTCTAGTGTCGTTCAACAAAATTTTTGCAATTAAGTGGAATCACCCATGCACTAATCACATATCTCTATTGAATTGACCTATCTCTGGTGTGACATCCCGATTTTCCAATTTTATTTTCAATAAATTGAGACGGGCATTTCATTGGCACGCATATAGTTCTTTTCCTTGAGTCGGCCACTCATGTGAACACTAGTCTATCGGGTGAAACCGTTAAGAGTTTCTAATGCATCGGACTCGAGAATTTGACCAGGAAGAGACCTTTCGACCGAGCTAATCTGCAAGGATCATTATGGCACGATTAAAAATCGATTAAAGACTGGAGATAGATCGACTCGACAGAGGCATGTGATCGAATGTGGGTGATTCCACCAGATCGCAAAATTCTTGTTGATCGACACTAGACCGACTTTTCTGTCGATTGGGTACCTTGTGTCCGTATTTGAAACCTTGAGATTACCCCGACAACCGAAAGTCGCCAATGTTTCAAAGATGTACATTGTGGCTTAAATTGATCAACCACAGGCCAAATGCACGAAAATTTCTAAAAGTTACCCGGTAGATTAGGATGCGCTAGTATTGTGCCAAAGTGAAATTAACCGTGAAATTGAGATCGAATTCTGAAATTGGAAGTCCTGGTGTGTCACAAATTTTATTAGGAACATTGGATTAATTTTATGGATTTCAATTTTGTTCAATTGGAAGAGAATCGAAGAATGGGATGTACAAAGTTTAAAACTTCGTGTGGCACAGCGGAGGATGGAATTGGACCCATTGAAGATTATTGTGGGAGGTTTGGAGTTAGTGGAGTATGACATGACTTGATGATGTCATGGTGGGCCATTTTGTGGGATTAAAGAAAGAGAAAAAGAGAAAAAAAAAATGGTCCCCTCCTTCTCTCTCCTCCCTCTCTCCTTCCTCTCTCCCGTCGACCCTCTCTCGTCCACCTTCTTCATCTTCTTCTTCGGATGCTAGCCACAGCGAAGATCGACCAGCAAGCCGTCGGGCCTCACGCCGTTGCACACCTTCGCCAGACCGTCGTTAGTCGGCCCCCTCCTTTCTCCTTCTTCTCTGTCCGTTGAGCAGCTTCTCTCCCCCATCCGCTTGCTGTGCGACGCCCCTACAAGTCAAAGACAGCGAGGCTAGCAGCACCGTTGGAGCAGTCGCACACCGCCACCGTCGCCGTTTGCCCTCGCTCAAGGCCGTTGCTACTCGCCGCAGCTCCGCCCGTCTCCGCCTCCATCTCGCCGACCCTCTGTTCTAGCAACCATTCCAGATCTGGGGAAGCTCAGTTGAGGCCGTCCAGCTCACCTCCGGCCATCGTGAGACCCCGCCGTTGGCCGCACGGCACCGCTGCAGCTCCTCCGCCCGTTTCCAACCCAAGCCGACATCAGATCCGCCCCTTCTCGGCCTCAACCGGCAGCTGGAAAAATGGGTATGGCAACGAACGTTTGTCCCGTTTTGGTCAGCTTTCCGGCCCTGAATGCTTGGCCCGCTTTGAGGAAAGTTGTTCCCCTCGGTGTCCCCATCATTTTGGTCCGCTCGGCTCGCTAATCCGGTGAGTTTAGCTCCCTAAATCTTGATTAGACGGTTAATGATGCTCTAAGTGTGCTTAGTCTAAGTTAAGTAAGTTTAAGTTGTTAGATTAGTTTATTTGATTGATGATTAGATTAGGGTGTTTAAATAATTTAAAGTGTGTTTAGTTTAAAGTTAAGTATGTTTATATTAATATAAGCTTTGATGTGAATTAAAGGAATTTGTTTTTGATTTATTTAAGTATTCCGAAATTATTAAATAATTTAATAATATATATTTATTCGAAATTATTAAAATATTATTATTAAATAAATTTCGGAATAAAATTAATTATTTAATAAATTCCGAAAATCATCTCGGGACCTTATTTGCTCGTAATTTCGTGCCGATCGCTGCTGTGTATTCGGATTTTGAAATTGATGGTTGGATATTATAAATTGAGTGTGGATTGCGAAAAATATGGATATTATTATTTAATTAATTTTCGGAATAAATTTAATTATTTATTAAAATTCGAAAATTTCGTCAGGACCTTATTCTCTCATAATTTCGTGCTGATTGCCACTTTGTGCATTTAGAATTTGAGTTTGGTGAATGGATGTGGCAAATTGAGTGTTGATTGTGATAAATAGGGATTTTATTCATAAAAACCCAAGTGTCGGGTTTTGATGCAAAAACTGGATTTTAATGATTATATTAAATAGTGGGGTTTGAAAAAGTGAGATATTGGCTTTTTGATTCCAAATTAGCGTGTCCCCACACACGTAAGTAATTTCTGGAATATTTTTAATATGAAGAAAAATGGCCAAGATCATTATTTTAAGTGAAAGCATTGAGCGAAATGCAAAGTGTCCTGGGGCCGAGTATGATTTGGCTGTGTGATAATTAAGAGGAATCGTCCTAGGCTGTTGAGCCAGACTTGCCCCTATATGAGATGCCCACACGGTGGTTGCGGGTCGCAGTAGATTCTGGGCCCATACTCCTTCGGAAATGCCGTCGATGTACTGACGAAGCCGCACTCCAAGGTGGGGAGGCAATGCCTGGCTATGTGCTAGTAGATAGCCGAACTGCGAGCAGGCTATGCCCTTGTGTGGCAGTAAATATCAATTGGGACGCATGCTAAGTGTTATTGATGGGTCGGATTATGGGACGAAATTGTGTGACATGGTATGGGACGTGTCGTAACGGTTTGGTCTTATAATCCGGAGTCCTATGGTCATTTGAAATATTGTTGGCGTTCCAGTTGTTTAAGTCCCTATTACTATCTGTGATTGAGTGATTTGAATTGTGCTAACCTGCAGTAAGGAACTGAGGCGAGGTAAGTTCTCTGTGTGATGTGGCTAGGCCACCCTTGGGCGTATTTTCTTTCTAATAGGGGTTTAGGGGGTTGAACTTGCTGAGACAACGTCTCATCCCGGTTGTGGGATTAAAATTTCAGGTCCTTGGTGGACGGAGCGGTCAGATAGCTTTGGTTGGCCTTGGGGAGTTGCAGAGGTGAAGTCGTAAGGATTGGAGAATGTGTCCGACTTGTAGGTCGTAAGACAATTCCTTTTTAAGAGCCGGTCTTTTGTAGGCTTTTGGTTGTAGGCTTTCGTTTGTAACTCCGTTGAATTATGAAAGTGTTATGTTGTGGTTTTGCTTCCTGCTTTTCTATCCCGTATTTCATTGTCAGGGGTTTTATAATACGCTCGGCTTGCGCAATAATAAATGAATGGGGTCGGCGACACTACCTGGGAATGTTGCATTTGCATGACCATGGTGGGATGTTGGCGTGCTTGAGGTTCGGGGCGTGACATTCCCGTTTAAGTGGTATCAGAGCATAGTTTGAGTATGAAGTGATAAGGTGCGATGACTCATGGGATAGTTAGTAGGAAAGGCTTTTAATATGCTGATGCATGTGGTTGATAGTTGTTTGGTAGTGTGTTTGTGGGGTCACTCAAATTCTAACTTGATGTTGGAATTAGAAAACAGGCGTCTATAAAGAGCCTGTAGGATGAGTGACCTGGAGTGGAGAACTCCTAGAAGGAGGTCGATAAGATCTGTACCTTAGGGTTGGACGCTAACAAGAGTTGGTACCCGAGGTAAAGCGCAAGCTTAGACCAGCAAGAGTGTGAGAGTACCGCCGCAAGTCGGTACTGAGAGTATAGTAGCACCAAGGGATCCTAGATTTAATGGGATCGTTCAGGCACTAGTGTTCCTTGGAAGCTTGTTGGGTCAGTAAGTTCAAGACCGAGCCTCCGCTGTTGCCGTTGTTTCTACCGTTGCCAGTGTTGTGACCGTTGTTGTTGCCACGCCTGTTGAGACCCAATTTGGAGTTGTGATCGAGGAACAAGCCACCGTATCTAAGTCAAAGTTCAGTTTAGATAGAGATGAAAATCGATTGGGGAGAAAGGCCGATGTCAGAAGAAAGGTGCCATGTTTCACCTAATCGGAAGAGTAGAATTGGAAAGTCAGTGTTCAACTCAATCGATGTGTGTCATGTTTGTAAGCAAGGACATGGATCTGTTCATGCTGTAAGAGGGAAATGACTTGTTACGAGTGTCGCAAGTACAGTCATCTAATCAAAGACCTTCCGTATAGGCAGATGGGACCACAGCTGTTTCTGCACCGCCGTTGATAAGATAGAATAGAGAAAGCGTGCTTCGGGACATTTAATGGGGTACTTGGAACAGACCCTAGTGCAAGGAAGGGTGCATGATGTCACTTGATGGGAGGTAGAGGACTCTCCGATTGTGTGCCGAGTTTGTGGAAAGGAGGCATAAGTCAGCCCAATGTCAGAGTAAAAAAGGGAGCATGATGTGAATATGGCCAGCACGACCGTCAGATTAGGAACTACCCGTGTAAGTTTAGGAGAGCGTAAGCACCGTTACTGCATATAGGACGCCACTAGGATGGCTAGAAGAGCATGAATGGGTCGACCATGCATCGATCAAGGGGAAAATGTTCTTGAGGAAATTTTATCATAGTGCAGCAGAATTTTCAATGAAGGTTGTAGGATCTTTGTTGTGGTAATAAAGTGATAGAAAGATGGATCTCTGACTATAGTTGTACTTGAAGGATTTGCTTAAGTATGACTTAGAAGTCATTTATAAAAAGTTTGGCTTAAGGAGCTTTCTGTTGTTTTGAATCGTGCTGGTGATATAATTCAGTTTGTTCAGTTAACATGCGAAAGTTTTGAATCGTTGAAAGTCGAAGAGGAACTTCGATCCTTGTTATTCGTCACTGAAGATGACCTGGTTCTGGTTGTTGATTATCGAATCTACATGGCAGCTGTAATGGATGCGTTAGTTGAGGGGCCGAATATGGAGAACATAATCGTGGTACAGGAGTTTTCTAAGGCATTTTCTAGAGAATTGTCAGGTTTATTGTCAGAAAGAGAAATTAAGTTCATGATTGAATTAGCACCCGGAACAGAGCCAATCCCTAAGGCTCCTTACCGGATGGTGTTACATGAGTTAAAAGAACTGAAGGTGCAGATGCATAAAGTGTTGAATAGGGGATTCATGCGTTTCAGTGTATCACCTTGGGGAGCACCTGTTCTGTTCGTGAAGAAAAATGATGGTTCATTGCGCTTGTGCATCGACTATCATCAACTCAATCAGGTGACGATCAAGAACAAGTATCCATTGCCAAGGATCAATGACTTGTTTGATCAGCTTCAGGGAGCGTTGATATTTTCTAAGATCGACTTGAGGACAGGGTATCATCAGCTAAGGATCAAGAAGGAAGACATACCGAATTCGGCATTTCACACTTGATATGGCCATTATGAGTTTACTGTGATGCCATTTGGGTTGATGAATGCCCTAGCTGCTTTCCTGGATTTGATGAACCGTGTGTTCAGAGAGTACTTAGATCAGTTTGTAATTGTTTTCATCGACGACATCCTGGTGTATTCGAGGAGTACTGAGGATCATGAAAGGCACTTAAGGATAGTGCTTCAGACTTTGAGAGATCACGAGCTGTACGCCAAGTTTAGTAAGTGCGAGTTTTGGCTAACTCGTGTGGCTTTCCTAGGTCATGTCATCTCCGGAGAAGGAATCTCAGTGGACCCAGCAAAAATTGAAGCAGTGATCAACTAGCCAAGACTGACAACAGTGACAGAGATCAGAAGTTTTTTGGGCTTAGTAGGGTATTACAGACAGTTTGTAGAAGGGTTTTCAGTGTTAGCATCGCCGATGACAAGACTGCTGAAGAAGGAAGAAAAGTTTGTGTTGACAGATAAGTGCAATAATAGTTTTCAAGAGCTTAAGCAGAAGCTAACTACTGCACCTGTGCTTACTATTCCATCTGGTCCAGGAGGGTTTGAGATCTACAGTGATGCATCGTTTAAAGGATTGGGTTGCGTATTGATGCAGCATGGTAGGGTTGTTGCATATGTGTCCCGTCAGTTGAGACCTCACGAATTGAATTATCTGACGCATGACTTAGAGCTTGCAGGGATCATCTTTGCCCTAAATATTTGGAGGCATTATTTGTGTAGAGAAAGATTCCAGATCTTCACCGACCATCAGAGTCTCAAGTACTTATTCTCTCGAAGGAGTTGAATATGAGACAAAGCGTCGATGGATGGAGCTCTTAAAGGACTATGACGTGAGATTTTGTATCACCCGGCAAAGGCGAATAAGGTCGCCGATGCACCGAGTAGGAAGTCTTCAGTTGCTCAAATGATCCTCAAGGAATGGGGTCTAATTGAGAGGGCACGAGATTCAGATTTAAAATTTGAGGTAAGCCACCTTTCGAATCTTATGGCCACCCTTAGAATTGAGCCGAAAGTTCAAATCAGAATCAAAACACTTTAGTGGACAGATTCAGAAATTCAGAAGATTCTATAAGAGAATGCAGATGAGAGAGAGATTGATTTTCAGATTTCTGAAGATAGGATGCTAAGGTTCTGAGGACGATTGTGTGTAATTGACGATACAGAGATTAAAGAAGAGATCTTATGGGAAGCTCATCATAGCAACTTCAGCGTCGTCCAGACAGTATGAAGATGAGTCAGAATCTACATCATCGGGATTGGTAGATCGATATAAAGATAGATATTGCCAAACAAGTTGTAAGTGTTGAATGTATCAGTAAGTGAGAATTTGGTAACGTAAGCCAGGAAAGCTTTTTCAAGCACTTGAGAGAGTCCTGTGTGGGAATGGAAGTATAGCATGATAGAATGTTATGACAAGTTATCAAGGAGTCGGGAAGAGTATTGATTCCTTATGGGGTTGTGGTCGATAGATGAACATAGTCAACTCACCTTAGTGCAGCATGAAAAGATCTCAATTAGAATATGTATACCGAAGTGTGTGTATATCATATAAATCATCTGCATGGAGTGTCGGGGATGAATTGTATTTCAAATCTAGATTAGATGTTCCAAGTTAGCAGAGCTTTCAGATGGTTCCTTCTTAAGCAGTGCATAGCAGAGAGTACGGAATTTCGATTGCTGAGATGAAGTCAGGGAAAGAAAGATCACAGGCCAGGGTCAGTACAGTAGTCAGTGATTGCAGTTGCCGAGATCAGTGTCAAAGTTATATCAGAGCTTGACCAGGGGTTCCCGTTTTAGCGATCAGTCGATAGTTTCTTTTTAGTCGGTGTAGAAAGAGTGTTCAGAACTTCGTTGTAGAGATGAGATCAGAGATCAGAAAATCCCGTGTCCGAGTTGGTTCGAAATCGTGATTCGATCACGCGTTAGTAGAGACAGTCTTGAGACCGCTCATAATCACCAATTTAGCTTCACAGATTTTGTGTTGAAGACCTTTGGAATTTTAAGTGAGCAAGTGTTTAGTATTTTGGATCCGAAGTGGTTTGGGCAAGATAGCAGTGATCTGGCAACATTGGTACAGAAGGAGCAACCTGAGAAAGAGAAGATGATATGAGACAACTGTACCCTCACCTTTTTGTTTAAGAATTGGTACAGGTTTAAATTTCGAGGACGAAATTTTTATAAGAGGGGAAGAGTTGTGACATCTCGATTTTCCAATTTTATTTTCAATAAATTGAGACGGACATTTCGTTGGCACGTATATAGTTCTTTTTCTTGAGTCGGCCACTCATATGAAAACTAGTTTATCGGGTGAAGCCTTAAGAGTTTCTAATGCATCAGACTCGAGAATTTGACCAGGAAGCGACCTTTCGATCGAGCTAATCTGCAAGGATCATTACGGCACGATTAAAAATCGATTAAAGACCAGAGATAGGTCAACTCGACAAAGGCATGTGATCAAGTGTGGGTGATTCCACCAGATCGCACAATTCTTGTCGATCGACACTTGACCGACTTTTCTGTCGATTGGGTACCCTGTGTCCGTATTTGAAACCTTGAGATTACCCCGACAACCGAAAGTCGCCAATGTTTCAAAGATGTACATTGTGGCTTGAATTCATCAACCACAGGTCAAATGCATGAAAATTTCTAAAAGCTGCCCGGTAGATTAGGATGCGCTAGTATTGTGCCAAAGTGAAATTAACCGTGAAATTGAGATCGAATTCTGAAATTGGAAGTTCTGGTGTGTCACAAATTTTATTAGGAACATTGGATTAATTTTATGGATTTCAATTTGGTTCAATTGGAAGAGCATCGAAGAATGGGATGTACAAAGTTTAAAAATTCGTGTGCCACGGCCGAGGATGGAATTGGACCCATTAAAGATTGTTGTGGGAGGTTTGGAGATAGTGGAGTTTGACATCACTTGATGATGTCATGGTGGACCATTTTGTGGGATTAAAGAAAGAGAAAAAGAGAAAAAAAATGGTCCCCTCCTTCTCTCTCCTTCCTCTCTCCCGTCGACCCTCTCTCCTCCATCTTCTTCATCTTCTTCTTCGGATGCCAGCCACAGCGAAGATCGACCAGCAAGCCGCCGGGCCTCACGCCGCCGCACGCCTTTGCTGGACCGCCGTTATTTGGCCCCTCCTTTCTCCTTCTTCTCTTTCCGTTGAGCAGCTTCTCTCCCCCATCCGCTTGCTGTGCAACGCCCCTACAAGCCGAAGACAGCGAGGCCAGCAGCACCGTTGGAGCAGTCGCACGCCGCCACCATCGCCGTTCACCCTCGCTCAAGGCCGTCGCTGCTCGCCGCAGCTCCGCCTGTCTCCGCCTCCATCTCGCCGGCCCTCTGTTCTAGCAACCATTCTAGATCTAGGGAAGCTCAGTCGAAGCCGTCTAGCTCACCTTAGGCCGCCGTGAGACCCCACCGTTGGCCGCACAGCACCATTGCAACTCCTCCGCTCATTTCCAACCCAAGTCGGCACTGGATTCGGCCCTTCTCGGCCTCAACCGGCAGCTGGAAAAATGGGTATGGCAGCGGATGTTTGGCCCGTTTTGGTTGGCTTCCCGGCCCCGAAAGCTTGGCCTGCTTTGAGGAAAGTTGTTCCCCTTGGTATCCCCGTCGTTTTGGTCCACTCAGCTCGCTAATCCAGTGAGTTTAGCTCACTAAATCTTAATTAGACGGTTAATGATGCCCTAAGTGTGCTTAGTCTAAGTTAAGTAAGTTTAGATGGTTAGATTAGTTTATTTGGTTGATGATTAGATTAGGGTGTTTAATTAAGTTAAAGTGTGTTTAATTTAAAGTTAAGTATGTTTATATTAATATAAGCTTTGATGTGACTTAAAGGAATTTGTTTTTGATTTATTTAAGTATTTCGAAATTATTAAATAATTTAATAATATATATTTATTCGAAATTATTAAAATATTATTATTTAAATAAATTTCGGAATAAAAATAATTATTTAATGAATTCCGAAAATCATCTCGGGACCTTATTTGCTCAAAATTTCGTGATGATCGCTGCTGTGTATTTGGATTTTGAAATTGATGGTTGGATATTATAAATTGAGTGTTCATTGCAAAAATATGGATATTATTATTTAATTAATTTTTGGAATAAATTTAATTATTTATTAAAATTCGAAAATTTCTTCAGACCTTATTTTCTCATAATTTCGTGCTGATCGCCGCTGTGCATTTAGAATTTGAGTTTGGTGAATGGATGTGGTAAATTGAGTGTTGATTGTGATAAATAGGGATTTTATTCATAAAAACCCAAGTGTCGGGTTTTTATGTAAAAATTGAATTTTAATGATTATATTAAATAGTGGGGTTTGAAAAAGTGAGATATTAAATTTTTGATTCGAAATTAGCGTGTCCCCACACACGTGAGTAATTTCTGAAATATTTTTAATATGAAGAAAAATAGCCGAGATCACTATTTTAAGTGCCGATCGCTGCTGTCTATTTCAATAATTCGTAAAACTTGGAGAAAAACAAGCGATCCATATTCTAGACTTGCATGTTAACTATGTTGGAACAGGATTTAAAAAAAAAAAAAAAACTTAAGGGGTGAGTTATGTATTACAAGAAGTAGGAGTCAAAAGAGAAGAGAAGACTAGATTTTTCTTCTTTCTACATTTATTATTTTTATTATTGTGTTTTATTTTTTCACATATATATATTTTGACTTCTTATTTATTGAACTTTTAAAATTGACCTCAATATCGAAATCATGTGTCGGAAACTCGTATGTCAAAATTTCAACTTGAGTGTTGGAGAATGTCAGGAAAGTTGACCAGGTGTTGGATTTTCCTACACATGTTGACCGAGTGTCGAAGAGTATCCGAGAGTGTTGGAGAGTGTCGGATACGTGTCGAAGCGTCCAACACGACACGAAGACTTTTGGAGAGTATCGATGCTTCATAACTCTCAACTACTTGTCTTCTTCAATGTGCTTTAAATTGTGTTCAAGAGAGAAAAACACAAAAATAGTGACTTAATAAGTTAGAGGGTTCTATCATTGAGTATTTACACTCATAAGTTGTAATTCTCTATTGATACTATAGTAAAATCCAACCAGTAAGCTATCAGCGTGGGAGAGTGGATGTAAGCTTAATTTAAACCGAATCACTATAAAATTCATGTGAAATCTTCTCTTTCTCTAACTCTCTATTTAAGTCTATTCCACATTTACAAGTCATTGCGAAGTCTCGTGTTTCACAAAACTTATTCCGATCCTCATTTAGACTTTGCATCAAACTTTATTTCAATAATTCATAAAACTTGGAGAAAAACAAGCAATCCATATTTTTGACTCGCATGTTAGCTATGTTGGAAAAATGATTAAAAAAAAAAAACTTAAGGGGTGAGTTGTGTATCACAAGAAGTGGAAGTAAAAAGAGAAGATAATACTAGATTTTTCTTTTTTCTACATTTATCATTTTTATTATTGTATTTTAATTTTTCACATATGTATATTTTGACCTCTCATTTATTGAATTTTTGAAATTGACCTTGATATCGAAATCATGTGTCGGAAACTTGTATGTCAAAATTCTAACTCGAGTGTTGGAAAATGTCAAGAAAGTTGACCAGGTGTCGGATTTCCCTACACATGTTGCCCGAGTGTCGAAGAGTATCCGAGAGTGTTAGAGAGTGTTGGATATGTGTCGAAGTATCCGACATGACACGAAGACTTTTGGAGAGTGTCGGTGCGTCATAGCTCTCAACTACTTGTCTTCTTCAGTGTGCTTTAAATTATGTTTAAGAGAGAAAAACACAAAAATAGTTACTTAATAAGTTAGAGGGTTCTATCATTGAGTATTTACACTCATAAGTTGTAATTCTCTGTTGATACTATAATGAAATCCAACTAGTAAGCTGTCAGCATGGGAGAGTGGACGTAAACTTAATCTAAACTGAATCACTATAAAATTTATGTGCAATCTTTTCTTTCTCTAACTCTCTATTTAAGTCTATTACACACTTACAAGTCATTGCAGAAGTCTGGTGTTTCACAAAACTAATAACGATCCTCATTTAGACTCTGCAAGCAACTTGTTTTATTTCGTATTTGTCACGTCCCGATCCTCGAACACGTGCCCATCCCTCACCTGGTCGATATAATAGCGACGTCCCAGGACGCATCACCGACCCTTTCATTTTTAATGTGCACGTGGAAGCATATAAATAAATTCCCAGACAATAAAATAATGGAATAGAAAAGTGGGGTTATATTTTTCACAACTGAAAAACCACAACCACACATTTATACAAGCAAACCACATAATATATATTACAATACTATTCACAGAAGTCTGATCTATTAGATATCAGTTCACAACTTAATGTTTGCAAATAAGATGGAATCTCAGTCCTCATCCGGGTCCTACTCAAGATCCTCCTTGAGGTCATCCTCTTCATCCTCTTCTTCGGGGTCTTTCTCAGGGTCCTCCTCTTCAGGTTCTTCTTCTTCAGGCTGCTCCTCTGCAAGTTCCTCCTCTGGCCATTCCCACTCTTGATCCTCCTCCATTCCTTCCTCTTGCTCCAGTATCTCACCATCCTCTCCATTCCAGTTGTCGTCATCAATTGAGTACATGGGAGTACGAGCTTCGTCCTCAAGCTTAGGATCCTTAGCATCCATTACCGACCCTTCCTTAGGATCAGCCATTCCTTCTCTCGAACGCTTCTTCCAATACGTACATGGGTACATCACCCTCAGGTATAGGACCCTCCCTTCGCCCATCATAATAATGACGGTACCACGACCGATACTCATGGGGCCTCAGGGCATCCTAACCCACGTCAACCCAAACGATCGACTTAACCAAAACGTACTCCAGTCCTTCCGAGTGAGGGTGGATATGAAAGTGGTACTCTATCTTTGTGACTTCTTCGGGGATGCCAAAATGCATGGGAGGACGAGGAGGTGGAGGTGCTGCCATCTAGGAACCTAAGATAGTTATATAATAACCAATGAGACCATGTCTCGGCCGAGTTCTACCTCCTAAGACCCGTTTAGTAAACCAATACACTATGAGCTGCCTAAGCACACACAGTCGAGGACTTACCTTGGCCTCAGATCCCATCTGCAAGTCAGTATAATTCATAATAGGCACCCAATTATTCAACACAGATTAAACTATCGATCAATCGACCTAGTCGATTACATGTCAATCAGACTAATCCTCAATCATTTTAATCAATACCATACATTCCCCACGATGGAATATCTAGTCGTCGAGCCAACGTACATTCTCCAGGATGACATATCGAGTCTCCAATCATTAAGCATAATTAGCAAACTAAGCGAGGTTTAGTGAGTTAAACTCACTCGTTTAACAATCCGTTCGGATCGAAACGTCGGGAATGTCACAGGTGACGTTTTTCTCCAAAGCAGGCCTAGGATCCAAGGCCCGTAAACACCTCAAAATGGCCCTCAAAGTGGCTGTGGAACCCACTTTTCTACTTGCTAGAAAGGGCTGCAAAACAGAAGAAAAGAAACTAGGTTGGTGCGATGAGGACTCCGGTGGACCGGTGGGAGACTTCGACGGCTTGGACGGCAGTCCACGGCGGCTCACGGTGGCTAGACAAGCTCCGGTTGAGCTCCACAGGCCGCTAGACAGAGGCTGGGACGGCGTGAGAGGTGAGCAAGGGCGATCGGGTGCACGGGCTGCGATGAAGGCGGACAATGGCTCGCGAAACCGGCGACGGCGTGTGGCGGCGATGGCTCCAGCCATGCGACAAGCGATAGCTTCTTCTCCTTTGGTTGCTGGTCGAAAATGGAGAGGGGAGAGGAGGGTTTGGCCGGTGGATAAGAGAGAGAGAGAGGGAGAGGATAGAGATAAGGGAGATGGGTCCCCTTGGCCAAAGTTTTCCACACAAATATCTTCCAAAGTCATCCTTGACCAATTGTTATTCCTTGGCTCACAATAGACCACCAAAGTTCACCTTTACAACCTTGAGATGGTCCAATTTGCTAGGGCATGGGGAGCTACGAATTTGCAAGCCATTTCCTCCAATTGGACTCTCACACTCACTTGATTCAATCTCATTTAGTCCTAATAAATTCAATTGATCATCCATCGATCAAATTGATATTTTTCCTCGCCCATATATCCATCATGCTTCCCAATTTTGCTATCAAAAGCGATCCTCGGCTTTTTCTGCACAAAAACGGTCTTACGATGACTTTTTCCCAAAAAATTTCGAGTGTTAGAAAAATCATCTGAGACTGAGTCGACACTCCTAGAATTTTTTGTGACATGATAGAATCTTCAATTTCTAAAATCGGACTTGAATTCACAGTTAATTTCAACTTGGCACGTTTTTAGCTGGACCTAGGCTATTGGGTAACTTTCGGACATTTTTAATGCAAATGACCTGTGGTTAATTTTCTTCGAGCCACAATGAATCCACTCGACTCATTGGCAACTCTCGGTTGTCATGAAAATCTCGAGGATTCAAATACGAACACAAGATACCAAAACAATAAGAAAATCAATCTAGTGTCGGTCAATGAGAATTTTCCAATTTAGTGGTGTCACCCACGATTAGCCACACATCTTAGTCAAACCAATCTATCTCTGATCTCAAATCGATTTTTAACTATGTTGTAATGGTCTCTAAAGATGAGCATGGTCGAGAAGCCGATTCCTAATTGAATTCTCAAGTCTATTGCCTTAAAATTTCTTAATGGCTTCCCCAAATAGTCTAGTTATATCGATAGTGATCAACTTTGAGAACAACCCTATAAGTGCGTCAATGAAATGCCCAATTTATTTAGTAGAAAACAGGACTGAAAATCTGGGATGTCACAGTATTTTTTTGTCAAAATTTATTTTAAAGACCTATTCATCCCTCCCCTCCCCCCCACCTCTCTAGGTGTTCTCACTAGCTTTTTCACAAATCAGATGGTTTTGGAAAATGAACCGAATCTTTTGTGCAAGGTAGACGGAAAGCATAGGTAATGTGGATTCAAGGCAAGGTCATCCTAGAAAGTGGAGCTATGTCCTTTACCTTGAATTGAAAAGTGAGATTTCAAGGCTTTATTATTTTTCCCTTTTACTAGAATTTGGAGGATTGAGAGAATTGGAATCGCTCACATTGCATGCTCATTAAAGCTCAACCCCCTCTTTTTCTCTGCATTGCGTACGCACCTTCTTACATTTAAGAATATTTATGTTCTTATCTGGTTAAGCGTTTATTCTATGAAAAGCAAAGGTCCTAGCTCTGAAGACCAACTCAAAAGAAAGTTGGGTGCAGTTTTACCATTCCATAGCCAAAAGTTGTTGACCATTCAATGGAAAATCAAGACTTTGAACAAAACGGTGATACTAGGCAGAGCATTTCAAGTGATCAAGCAAGAAAGGGAAAAGAACCCTATGGAGTTCAAAAGTCCAGCGTAAAAGCTTGTCACTGCAACGAAAGGAAGAAGAAAGCACCACCATCTCACCACAAGTAAAACAATCAATAACCCAAGCTTCCACGTAGAGAGACTAATGTCACAAAATATGATGCGCCACCAAGTGTTCTAGCAACCCATGCAATACACATCAATATAAAATAAATCAACTATATTTTATTTCGTGTGTGGAGAAGAACTTTGAAGTGCAAATCTATGTTGCTTACTTGTTAGGTAGTGAGTAGATTCCTTCAGATTTCTCTCTTTTAATGGTCGAATGTTCTTTCTAGCAAGAATTCCAAGCCCTTTTGCTAAGATGATTATGTTGCATATGCCACAGTTCAACTAAGTCCTCCATTACATTTGCCTCCTTGATCAACTTAGCTTGCATGATGTAAAGAATCAAGGTCTTTCTGCCCTTAGCCACCACCATTGAACCTTTAATAATTCTGTTTGTCATCATAAAAGAACAGTAACCATTATCATCGAAGATACCTATGGAAATTAGATGAAGATGAATGTCTAAAACATGTTCCACATTTTTCAAAAGCATATTACATCCAACATTGATTTCTAAATAAACATCTCCCATGCTGAAAATCTTAGAAATACCATTGTTACCCATTCTAACATAACCAAAATCACCAATGCAATATGATGTGAAGTAGTCACACTAGGAGGCGATATGAAATGAGGCCATAGAATCAACAACTCAACTAGAGTCGTGACATGTAACGTTTACACAAGCATTGTCACAAATAAACACAACATCAATATTGGATTAATTGCCATTGTATCTTGTTTTTCTTCTTTCTTTCTATCTCCATTTCTATCTTAGGATTTATCTCTCTTTGAGAACTTGCATTCTTTGGCATCATGTCCCATCTTATCACAATTGTAGCATTTCATGTTCCTCCTCAGCCATGATGTTGATCTTCCTTTTAACTTGCCTTTTTTATCATAATGTTGAAAATCTATTGATTAATGTTCTCATATTTTCCATGACAGGAGCCTCCAAGTGCAAAACACAATTCATGCATTTTCTCATTTTTTCTTCATTGAACAAACTTTCTTTAACCATGTTCATAAAAAGCACATGTGGGCCCATTTGGTTCGGCTTTGGGGAAATGCCCTTGGAAGAATGCAAATACCTTTGAGGTAAATGGGTTTTCTGAAATGCTAGACTGTTTGGTAAACTATAACTGAAAAGTGCTTTAGGGAAATACAAGACTATTTGGTAAACATATATTTGAAAAGCCCTTTGGTGTAACCAAATTAAGTTTTTTAGTTTTAGTATTTTTAAAATTGCAAAAAAGAAACAATGACTATATAACATTTTACATTTTCATGTTGAGAGTAATGTAAAAGATACATATTAGTAAATTTATTTAAAAATTATATTAAAATAATTTGATTATAGATTAGATGCAAAGCTCAACTTTTGGCCTAGAGTTCTTTGAGGTTTGTTTTCAACTTTGAATATTTTTTTAATTATTGTAGTATTAATCATATTCGTTAATTAATGATCATTCTAGTGTATTGATAAAAAGTTGGGCTATTGATTGTCAAAAGATAAAAATGATATAAAAAAATAAAAATGTGAACTTATTCGGTGGATGGTGAAGCGACCGATTGTGGATGTTAATTTTTTTGAGTAAACACCGCATATAAAAAGGGAGGTCCTCATTAAGAAAAATAAAACTAAGTTCCTCTTATACAAATTTGACTAGAAAGAATCATTTCATGATAATAAACATTGTCATATATGTTCGGAAAAATAAATACGTTATACTTAGTACTACAAACCTCAACGACTTTGTAAACTGACTATTTCATCACGTAAACGTGCTATGTCTGGAGATGCATATGAATTTGAAGCACCCACCCCTTCATTTGCATCATCATGGTCAACTGAATATCCATAACTGGGATCTAATTCTGCTTGTTCAAAATCCATAACAGTCACGTTATTTCTCCGTATATAATTGTGCAAAGTCATTGCCGCTACCACAATTTGCACTTGCTTTTCATATGGATAACTTGACATATAAGTTAAAATCTCACACTTCTATTTTAATACACCATAGGCTCACTCAATTGTTGAGCGTAGCAAGGAATGGGCACGATTGAACACTTCTCGATATCCTATAGGTGAAGGACCTTCTCGAAACTCTGCCAAATAATATCTAACTCCTTTATATGGCCCCAAATAACCAGTAGGATTTGGATATACAGCATCTACTAAGTAATATTTACCTATATAAATATATTGTAAATTTAATCAACATATGCTAATTAGATATTTGGATGTATCTAAACCATTGACTAACATACCTGGAAACGGATGAGAAAAATGTGCGTCACGTTTTCCAATAGCTTCACAAAAGATACGGGTATCATGAGCTTGTCCCTCCCAACTGGCCTAAACATAGACAAATTCCATATTAAAATTACATATGGCTAACATGTTTTGAGTTGTTGTTCCTTTTCGACAAATAAAACAAATTTGATCATACGTAGGTACAACCGCTGGAATATGTGTACCATTAATAGCTCCAATGCAATCCTTAAAATATGGATAAAATCATCGATCTTTCTTGATCTTCTCTGGAACTTTTTTATATTGTGGATCGGTTGGTTAGATCAAATCATTTCCCATATCACATACTTTATCTAAAACTAAGCTGAAGTGCCTACTTATGGTTTCCCAGGAGCATTGAAAACGTTCTTATGCTAATCTATTACCTATACCATGTCCTAGGATATGAAGAAACATACCAACCATTTCTCTAACATCAGTATTCCTAGATCCTCGAAAGCCATAACGTGTTACTAAATTATGCGTTAAATTGTTAAATACAATCTTATACATTATAAACATATTGTAGCACCTTATCGCATTAGCATCTTGGAGAGCTTGTTCGGGGCGCCACTGGTGACCTTGGTGACGCGGAGGAGGGCGAGCTCGGCCTTGAGTTCCTTCAACTAGGTCAGAAGGTCGGTCTTCGACTTCTGCCTCAGCTCGTGCACCTTGATCCTTGCTGCCACTGATTCAAATCGAAAGGGCAAGTTCAAGTTAGCAACACAAGACAAGATAACCCCCCATTTCGTCCCCAGGGTTTCACCGTCGTAGGAGCAGGAAGCAGAGCCATCGCCAATCTGCGAGAGGAGGACCTCAAGAGACAACGACATCGCCAATCCGTGAGAGGAAGCAAACGATCAAAGAGAAACAAAACCAACCTCAGACTCGTCAAGAGGGTAGAAGATCCAGATCTCCTGATGGAGTGGTGCGAGTTGCTGGGAGAGAGAGAGACGAAGAAGAGAGCCGTGTAGAACAGAGGAAAGCGTTGAAAGAGTTAGGGTTTTGTTTAGTATTGGGTAAAATTGGACTTTTAATAAAATTTTGAGGGTAAAATAGACAATCAGCAAAAATTCATTAATAAGAGGACTAGCATTCTGAAAATGCTAAATGCCCAAAGTAGGTCCCCACCTACTTTGGGCTTTCGGCATTTCAAAGGCAAGTATTTGGGGAATGGGAGCTCCAAATGCTGAACCAAACACCAAATTTTTTTCCCAATGGGCTTTGGGGGTTCAAATCCCCTTGGGAAAGCTGAACCAAACAGGGATAGTAAGGAACATAGTTGTTTAATGACATGACCAATGTATCTCAATTGTTGGGGAAAGTATCAAACAATAAACACACTTATGACTCGTCTCCAGGATCAATTTCCAAAATTGTCAACTGATTTGCGACATTCTAAAATTCACTCATAAGTTTACAAGTCCTTTTTATAAAAAAAAAAAAACAAAATGCTTTATTTTGTGTTCTCCTCTCATGAGGATTTTGTAATTTCTTCCACAATGTTTCAGTGTTTGTGTTTTGAACAACATGGGAAATAAAACACTATAATCAATCTATTGTCGAATAAGTCAACAATTTTTTTAATGACACGCTTTCATTCTATATCTTCCTTCTAGCCTTTTACCTCATTACTATCGATGGGATCATACAAATCTTTGCTATAAAATACATCTTCAATTTGAGACTTCCAAATAGAGTAATTCGAGGCATGAGACTTAAACATGGTGTCGCTGGTTTCCTCCACTTGATGCTAGCTCTCAGACCACTTTGTTGGGGAGAAAGAGCAACGATTTATTGTTTGAACCTGTCCATGATCAATATCATCCCAAAACTCAACCAACCAATATTAAATTGAACCCAGCATCAAATAGTCTTCATGTTTTATCAATATCAATGGCAAACCAATACATGTGTTGAAAGAAATTAAAGCAAGGCAGAGACAACACCTACAAGTTTTTATGTTGAAAACCCAATGCAAAAAAAAAAATCACAAGACCGCTCAAAACTTTCAATAATATCCAAAAATAAAAGAATACACAATAGTTCATCTCAAGTCAGATAGATGGCGGCTCTTTACATTAGCAAATTAGCAATATATTATCGTCACAAAAGTGGATTAACACAGAGGCAAGAAAAAGTCTAACTACTGCCGAAGGAGTTGAAAGACAATTAGAAGAAGGATTTCAGCAAACAAAACTGATCAACTTGTTAATCTTGATCTCAGGAACCATATAATAAAATTTCAGCCAATTCCGATAAAATTTGACTGTCGAATTTGAACCGCATCTTCTCATCTTCGAAGTTAGGCTCTCTGCTCTTTCCTCTGCTTTAGCGATCGCTCCTCTCTCTGTCTCTCTCTCCAATCAAGTAGGTTCAGCCCTCTCCTTTTGTTCGGCCTCATGAGGTAGACTCGGGCTCGGCCTATCAGAAACGAATCTTTCTGTGTAAGCTTAGATGGAAAGCACCGATAATGTGGATTCAATCCAATCGCAGGTTAATCCGGCAAGTAAGGAAGCAATTTCCTATTTCATTTAATGAGGAAGCAATTAACAGTAATTAGACCTTACCAATTATACCATTAAAAACTTAAAACCTTTCCAATTATGATTAAAATCCCATATTTAGTTGACAATTTACATTACAAAATAAATATATATATCGGCATTTTTATTACTTAACTTCAATGCTTTAATTTTCATCTCTATTTTTTAAAATTTCGCTAGGCTAAGCCCTAAATTACTTTTTTCCAATTTTAGTCTATGTCGTAACTGGTCTCTAATTTTGCCAACAGAACCCAAATATAATGATGGCACTAAAAAGAAACAATAATTTTTTTTTTTTTTTTAAAAAGCACGTATTTTGTCACCCGATTTTAGTGTAAGACCAGTTCAACGAACATAGAGTTCTAGGATTCTGCCTAACCTACTTTTTTCTTTTTCCTGAAAACTCCAATAATTTTTTTTTTTTTATAGTGACAAAATCTTTTATAGCCAAATACACTAATCTGCTCAGCTTACATTCATGAAAATAGTTTTATGGTTTCTTGTATGGTCCGGAAGTTGGGTTGTAGTTTTCCATGGCCGAAAGCTGTCATGGGGAAATCAAACACATTGAACAGCTGGTAAAATGGCAGGCAAGACATTCATCAAGCGATCGAGCAAGAAGAGAGAAAGAAGAATCCTATGGAGTTCAAACGCAGCAGCCAAAGGAGGAAGAAAGCACCACCATCTCAACTCAAGCATCCAAAAAGAGAGACCAATGCACAGACGATAGGATAAAACTAATTCATTCCTCTGAAACTAAGAATTTATTCACAAGCCCCAAACGATCAGGAACTCATTGGTCCTGATTTCACTTAAAACATTTTAAAAGTATTGATACCTAAATTTTGGTTAAGTATTAATGATAAAAATTACATAGAAAATTAGGATCAATTTAGTCCTAACAAAAATAATTTTCGTGTCACCTAGGTCCTAGTCTTTATTTGCATCCATTAAGTTTTATTTCCTATTTCATTTTCCCTTTTTTACCCTATTTTCGGATAAATTAATTATATGAAAGAAAAGGTTCCCATGAGGGCTGGGCTTTCACACCCAGCCCCTTCTTCTTCTTTATCCCCCATGCGGGCCCAAGGCCCGGCCTTTTTTCCTTTCGGCCCAGCTTGGCCTCTCTCTTCCTCTCCTTCCTCTTCCCTGCAACTCGCGTGCAGGGCACCCTATCGAGGCAGAGCAACGTAGACTAACGATGGAGGGGACATCTCGCGGACGCCTTCAATGCTCGCCTTCATTGCTGAGATGGGACACCGGTTCAGCCAAGGGGGAGGCAGGTCAATGCGCTGAGGACCGGCGGCTCGACCACCTCCGTCGACCGGCCTCCTCGGCCTATAAATAGGGCCTCCGCGAGCCAAAGAAAAACACACGAAGAGGGAGGAGTGAGCTCGGAGGACTTCCCTAGAGAGACATCTGGGGAGGCCTAAGAGTGAGCAAATCAGAGAGAGATCTGAGTTCGAGAAAGAGATCTGAGCGAGAGGGAGAGCCGAGGGAGTGAAATGGGGTTCGGATCTTAGACGAGGTCGAGGAGAGAGAAATCTTGAAGGAGGCCGAGAGAGTGAGCGAGATCTAATAGAGATCCAGCCGTGAAAGAGGGCAAACCCAACTGAAAGGGCCGCCGTCGGCCGCCACTTCCGAACCAAAACCGACAATCCGCCACCGCTCCTTGTCCACTTCGAAGCCATGGTAGGTCCCCGTTCGGGCGGTCTTGGTTTTTCCGATTCAAGGTCGCTTCATGAGGATCCCAGCTCGCGGGCATGCGAAGCGGACAGACGTAGCCCGATCTATTGAGCTCGTCTGCTGTCCAACGCCGTGAGCTAGGTAGGGACCCTTGGCCGAACCTCCTCTGTTTCGTGCCCTGTTTTGCCCCATCACGAGTTTCCCCGTTTGTCTAACACGCATGATTTCCGACCCCATTTGTGTGTGTCATGATCTCAGAGCGTAGTGTGTTGACTGCTACGGATCTTAGCTTGAACTCAAAGCTCAAGTGTTCCCGTTCCTCATCCCCTAGTTTGTGTATGTCTCGTGCTCGATGAAATGCCTAAGTCAGATGCTTATTTGTGTTCTCCATGGTTGAGACTTGCTGCTTTCCAGTCACGCTTACATTAAAGGCCTATTTGGTAACCATCCCAACAGTGCTAGATTCTGATTTTTTGTTCCATCCCAACAGTGCCAGATTCTGATTTTTTGTTCCCGGGAGTAGTTTTGGAACAGAAACGCGTTTGGTAAAATTTTTATTCCTGGGAACAGATTTGGACGAGAATCAAGTATAAAAAAAGTTGATTCTTGTTCCAGAACAAAATTGAGAATCAAAACTCTTTTTCTTCTTCATCGACCGCCATTCCACGATTGCTTCGCCGCCGTTCACCGCCGTCGGTCACCGGCACCGGTCCGACAAGCTTGCCGGAGGCTCGCTCGGCCAAGGCGAGGTCCGGCGAGGCTCGCCCGCCCGCCTCGCCGGTGGCAGCGATCCGGCGAGGCCGAGCCTTGCCGGTGGCTGGGCGAACCTCGCAACGCCCAACCCTCGCGGTGGATAAAGGGGGTAGGCCTCGCCCGGCCCCGGCGAGGCTCGCCCAACCCCTAAGTGAGGCCAACCCGGCCACCGACGAGGCTCGGCGAGGCTCGCCCGGCCTCGCCGAGCGCGGCGACGCTCCCGTGAGGTCGCCGGTCCAAGATTGGCCTAAAGAAGAAGAAGAATAGGAGAAAAAGAAAAATAGAAAAGAAAAAAAAAGAAAAAAATTATAAAAATTATTTAAAAATTAAAAGAAATTGATTTGGAACAAAATCAATGAACACGGTATCAAACACAATTCTATTACAAAATCAGAAATTTTGTATAGTTACCAAACGCGTTCTTTTACTTAGAATCGGTTCGTGAATGTAATTAAAAAAAAAAAATTTTAATTAAAATTTGTTCCCAGTGAACGGAATCGCTACCAAACACGCCCTAACTGAAACTGAGTCCCGCTTGTTCATTGTTGCCTGGTTTTGGTCTGAGTTGGAGTCCGGGTAGGTGAAAAGCCCCCTCTCGGTCGGCACCTCACATGGGTTCGATGAAATGCCCGGGTGAGGTTCGGACAAATGCTCTCAGTTTTCTGCCCGACGTGGGTGCTCGTGTCTTGCTAAAAGAGTCCGATAGATCCCCGCCGCCACCTTTACTGCGTATGTTCTTGTATTTGTGTGTGCATCCGTTTCCGGGTGACCGGTTCTTGGCCAGCGCAGTTGAAGAGTAAGTGGTGGTGACCGAGACCATGGATGCTGGCCGCGTGATGGACGGACGGGACTCTAATCGTGCCTTAATCTCAAACTAAACTCTAGTTTTCTGGCACTTAAACTAGCGGGTGTCTTCAATCCATTGGAAAAGAGCGTCGGCGTTTGATCTACTGTTTTTTGTGCGCTGCGGAGAGGGAACGTTGGAAGGCTTTTAATAAAAAAACAGGGGCAGTCATGAGGGGTGGAATTAAAGGAAAGAAAAGGAAGAAAAGACATGATGATAAAAGACAAGAGAGGTCTCTCCCTTTTTTGTTTAGTCCGCCATGTGCAGTAGGGGTGTGCATGGTTCGGACGGGCGGTTGCCGACTTAGAACCGAGAACCGCCCGTTAAGGACCAGTTCCAAAAAATTGAAACTGAAATTTACCCGTTTGTTGCATGATCCACTCGGGAACTAGACCGTCGGTCCGGTCCGGTTCTCGGTCTCACAATAATAATAAAATCACTTTCTCAATCCCACCCTACTTCTTCGTGTGCTAGCCTTTTGAGTTTTGCCCACTAACGCTTGGTGTTTTGTCAAGGTCCGCTTTAGACTTTTTAACTTCTAGACATCTCCATTTGCTCGGCGTTTTGTCAAGAAAACTGCAGGCCAAAGAATGAACTTGACGTAAAACCCAGATCAAGATCAGCTCAAATAAGCTCAAACAATCGTATCCGATCACTAACGAGACAAAACATACAAGCTAACACAAGCCGCCGCCGCCGCACTGAGTACTTGTGCAGCAGCAGATCAAGAGAGATGAGATCCCACTCCGGAAAGATACCCAGAAGACAAAGGCCATGCTACCCCAAAATGGGAGTCGGGTTCGGGCTTATCATCCCTCTAGCGGTCTCGGAAGGTCAGGGGCTAAGCGGCGCCTCAGGAGGATCGGGACTTTCTTCTGCGTGCAAAGATCAGGACTAATTTTGGTTCGTGCACTGCTTACCTTTCGATGATGGGTTTGTTAATTAGTAATTTCAATTTTTTTTTAATATTAAAAATTAAACGGTCCGGTCCGAGTGGGCGGGTGGACGGATCCGCCCATAACCAGGAACCGGCCTAGTACCCACCGATTCCCATAAATTAGAACTGGGAACCGGACTGATTCCCTCAAGAACCACCGGTTCCGGGTGGTTCCGGTCCGGTTCCGGGTGGTTCGGGCGGATCCCGGTTCTTTTGCACACCCCAAATGTGTAGAGGGGTCTTCAAGAAGAAGACCACGTGAAGAAGAGAAAAAATAATAATAAGGAAAAGACAAAAGAAGAGAGTGGGAAAAGGACAAGAAGGTATGCTTGTCGCTCCAAGTGTCGGGAAGCGCAACCTGTGTCGGTCGGGCCGGATCCAAATTTGGTTCCCGGGTCTAATCCGACCCGGATCCATTTGTTTTAATATAATATAGTATAATATAATTATTTTAATTAATTTTTATAAAAATAAGAAAAATCCAAAAAGGATTTATGTTTTCCAAAAAAATCAGAACAAGCCCAAAAGATAATTTTTATTCCCTAGAAATGCATGGAAAAACCTTGAAAATCCAAAAAAATATCAAACCTCAAAATTTAAATAAGATTAGTTACCAAAAAGGTAGTAATTGATTAATTAGTGTAATGAGTTCCCGATCCTAATTTTTGTTGGTTGCACAGAATGAATTATTTCTCTCAATTTTTTCACTTAGGTTTATAATCGAACCACCTCAAATTGATTAGTGGCGACTCCTAAATAAAATATACTTGCAAGTTAAAAACTCACATGATAAGTTGTGAATTAGTGAGCTTGGAAGAGCCCAGGCTAAGTCTAATACTTAGCAAGCCATCAACCTCCACTCACGACCGCACGTAAGGGTGCCGAAATGGATGTCGTGATAGAAAGAAATTCATTCATGATGAATATACACCGAATTTTGAGTAGAATCACTATTTATTGCCCATTCTAATACAATCAAAGTCACCACTGCATAGAATACAAAGTAGTCATGTCATGAGGTGGCATGAAATGAGGTTGCGGAATCAATAACTCAACTAAAGTCTTGACCCATAAGGTTTACACAAGCATCGTTGCATATGAACACAACAAATCGGATACAACTGCCATTGTAACTTGCTTCTCTTCATTCTTTCTATTTCCATTTCTATCTTGGGATTTAACTCTTTTTGCGAACTTGCATTTTCTAATATCATGTCCTATCTTGTCACAATTGTAGCAATTCATGTTCCTCCTCAACCTAGTTGTTTAATACCATGACCAATGTATCCCAATTGTCAAGGAAAGTACCAAGCAGTAAGCATACCCGTAACTCATCTCCAAGATCAATCTCTAGATTTGTCAACTAATTCACGACCTCTTGAAATTCATTCAAGTGCTTAGGCATATTGCTCCCTTCCTTGTATCACAAGTTTACAAGTCTTTGAACTAAAAATGCTTTATTGTGTGTTTTTCTCTTATAAAGATTTTGTAATTTCTTCCACAATGTTTTCAACGAACAAAACCAACCAAAATCGTGGTCTCACGAACTATGTTCTAAGAAATTTTCACCGTCGCATCTTTGAAGTTACGCTCCAAGGCTCCTCTCTCTCTCTCTCTCTCTCTCTCTCAATCAAGACCTTTCAGCCCTTTCTTTTTATTTTTTTCTTTTACTTTGGCCTCACGAGATTGACTCGGCCCATCAGAACTGAATAATATCCAAGCGTTGGCTATTCCGGCAAGTAAGGAAGCAATTTCATATTTCATTTAATGAGGAACCAATTAATAGTAATTAGACCTTACCAATTATACCGTTAAAAACTTAAAACACTTTCCGATGATGATAAAAGTTTCATATTTAGTTGACAATTTGTAATACAAAAACTATTTATTGGTATTTTTAGTACTTAATTTAAATGATTAACTTTTCATCACTATTTTCTAAATTGACCAGGCTAAGCCCTAAAGTTCTTTTTCCAATTTCTTAGTCCGTTTCGCCGCCTAGTCGATTACTGGCCTTTTTGGCGTGTGAACTGGTCTCTAATTTGGCCAACAGAACCCAAAAATAATGAAAGCACTAAAAAGAAACAATATTAAAAAAAAAAAACACGTATTTTGTCACTCGAAATTAGTGAAGACCAGTTCAACGAACATAGAGTTCTAGGATTCCGCCTGACCTTTTCTTATTTCCTGAAAACTATATATATATATATATATATATATATATATATATATATAGTGACAAATCGTCTATAGCCAAATCCAATAATACTCTGCCCAGCACCACCTTCCATCATCGCATACGCACCTAGTTACATTCAAGAACATATTTTTATGTTTTCTCGTATTAGTCCGGAAGGTGGGGTGTAGTTCTCCATGGTCAAAAGCTGTCAGGGTGCAGCCAAACTATCTCCATGGGAAAATAATCAAGACATTGAACAGCTGGTAAAATGCTAGGACAGATATTCATCAAGCAATCGAGCAAGAAGAGAAAAGGAAGAACGCTGTGTAGTTCAAATACAGCAGGCAAAGGATGAAGAAAGCACCACCATCTCAACTCAAAGCATCCAAGAACAGAGAACAATGCACAGACGATAGGATATAAAATTATTTTATTCCATTGAAAAACTAGGATTTATTCACAAGCCCCAAACGATAAGGAAGAAGAAAGATATTCATCAAGCGATTGAGCAAGAAGAGAAAAGGAAGAACGCTGTGTAGTTCAAATGCAGCAGCCAAAGGAAGAAGAAAGCACCACCATCTCAACTCAAAGAATCCAAGAACAGGGAACAATGCACAGACGATAGGATATAAAATTATTTTATTCCATTGAAAAACTAGGCTTTATTCACAAACCCCAAACGCTCAAGATCCCATCGGCCCTGATTTCACATAAACACTGCGAAAGAAGTTCATTCACGACAACCAAACACTGAATTTCAAGCAGAATCACCATGTATTGCCCATTCTAACACAATCAAAGTTACCACTTTGATGGAATGTAAAGTAGTCACATCGTAAGGTGACTCAGAGTGCTGTTTTACATGGCCAAAGAAACTGTTCAGTGTGCAGCAGCAAAGTCACCATTTTCCATGAGGTAATCAAAGACATTGAACAGCTGATAAAGTCTAAGAAAGATGTTCATCAATTCAAAAACTCACTCAAGCGCTAGATAGACCACACTCACTCAACTTGAACCCTCCAAAGAACAGATAACAATGCAGAGACAATGGGAAATAAAACTTAGTTCTTCCTAGAGCCAGAGAATTTGAAGGAAAGATGGCCCCCAATAGACCACTCTAGAGACGAAGACGGAGCTCGAGGTGAAGGGTTGACCCCTTCCGGATGTTGTGGTCCGCCAGGGTGCGGCCCCTGGTCTGGGGGAACGCCTTCCCCGTCCTGGATCTCGGGCTCCTGGTATGGAATGCCTGCCTCGTCCTGGATATTGGACTCGATCTTGCCGCTGGGGTTCTTGAAAAAATTCAAGAATCCTCCCCTGAGCCTCAGCACAAGGTGGAGGGTGGACTCCTTCTGGATGTTGTAATCAGCGAGGGTGCGGCCGTCCTCGAGCTGCTTTCCGGCGAAGATGAGCCTCTGCTGGTCTGGTGGGATGCCCTCCTTGTCCTGGATCTTGGCCTTGACGTTGTCGATTGTGTCAGAGCTCTCCACCTCGAGGGTGATGGTCTTCCCGGTGAGGGTCTTGACGAAGATCTGCATCTGTAGAGCACCAAAAAAGATCGTAAATTTAAGTCTCCCCTTCAACCATCGCAACCCAGAAATCAAGAAAACATCAAGAACACGAAACCCTGAAAACCCAAGATTCAAGATCAAAACGGATAGGGAAAAAGAAGGAAACCCAATTCGCAAATCGCGAAGAACGGAGAGATCGGAGATGGGGAAGCCCTACCTTGAAAGAGTTCGCAAGGGGCTTGGCTGAGAATCGATCGAGAAGAAGGAAGAGAGACAGAGAGATAATAGGGGAGGCCAACGTGAGGGTAGGGCCTTTCTTTATAGCAGAGGAGGAGGTTGATTTGGTCAGGGCAAGGAAAAGCAACCCCAATGGGAGTCCGACACGTGGCGGTTACGACCTGGCTTGCACCAGTCCAATGCGGCGGCTGTCGGTGCTATGATATGGAATGCGACAAAAGGACTTTCATTTGTGATTTTGATGATTCTACCTGGTTTGATTATTAGAAATTATGATTCATTTTTTTCTAAAATTATCTAAAAATTACTAAATTAATCACGAAGGCTAGAACGTTGACAGCAACATCCATATTGAAGATTGTCTAGAATTGTTAAAAATAGAGGCTACGCTAGTTGAACCTAGAAGTTTTTGGTACTACGTGGGCAGCAAGAATACGTGGGCCGCAAGAGTACTTTAAGAAGAAGAAAATGAGTTGTCATGCAAGCTGTACAATGATGATGAAAAAGTAAAAAATGACACATTGAAGATTATCTAAAATTGTTGAGAATGGAGGCTGCGCTAGTTGAACCTAAAAGTTTTTGGTACTACGTGGGCAGCAAGAATACTTTGAGAAGAAGAAAATGAGTTGTCACGCAGCTGTACAATGATGATGAAAAAGTCAAAAATGTCAATATTGTCTGGAATTATTGAGAATGGAGGCTGCTAGCTGAATCTAGAAGTTTCTAGTACTACGTGGGCAACAAGAGTACTTTGAGAAGAAGAAAATGAGTTGTCTTACAGCTATACTATGGCGATGAAAAAGTCAAAAATGTCATGCTTGAAGTCGATTGTAATTGCCTATAAATAGGCTTATAGTTCATTAATTTGAGGAGGTGAGGTGAACCCTCCATCTTGTGTGTGGGCAAAACCCTCCACCGTGAGAGGTCTTAGACCTTTACCATGACCATACGAAAGGTGACTACCAACGCTTCCATCAAACTATTTTATTCAACTAATGAAATTATTTTCCCTATATTCCGTGACTTATATCCTCCAACTATTATATCTTGTCCCTTGTCCATCCTCAACAAAATATACCACCACACTTGCACACATCACTAATCAAAAACCATAACTAATACCAAAATTATACTTCCGCACGCACACATCTAAAAATTTTTTAACAGGTTTTATCTGCTCTCCTCATAATCTTTTAAAAGTGCTTTCATTTTCTTTTTCCTTGCAATTTTTTGTATTTTGATTCTTATCTGATTTGCCATTTTCATCGTAATGGGATATCACAAACACACAAAATACCTCTTATCATGTGGGCCAAGCAAGGGCGCAAAAGAAAAAGTAAAGGTAAAAAAAGGAACAACAATTTATGTGCAATTCGTCTTATAAAATAGAAAGGTAGAAAGGATGAAATGCAATGATTCGACTCTTACATAATGGGCTACCAAATGAAATTTAAGTAAATTTAAAAAAAGAAAATAAGTAAGGGATAAAGAAGGATTTCTCTTGACATGTAGAGCTGCCCTCTACCCTATGGTAGTTTCTTCTTCACCAAACCCTTATACCCATAGTTGACCTCCATCGTACCATCGACACCATTTTAATTGCTCGAAGCTTCTCCGCTCTTTAGCCATGGCTTTCATCCACCTAGCCCACCCAATTTCATCTTTGTTGTTTCTGCCCACAATCTCATATTCTTGACCCCTGTTCCATGCTCGACGCACTTATCCCCATTTGTTGATCGCGTTTTTCCCAATTGCCCTCAATGGTTGACTCCATCAATTTTGGCCGCCTTATCTCTATTGTCCTTTGCCCACAATCTTGACTAGGCCTGTCTATTGCTTCACACGGTTACTTTCTTTGGCTTGGCCTTTTCGGGCCATTTCTTCCCCTGTGTACTGCATGCGACACATACCCAATACCTACCTCTGCTGCCTTCCTACCCAAGGCATGCTTGCTGATGGATTGCACTTGCTAGGAAGGGGATGCTCGCCTCGCTGCTCTCTGCAACCGATTGGGTAGACTCTGGTCTGAACAGGATGTCAATGTGTGGGATGAAGCTACCCCTGCAGAGAAGTTAGAAGAATGTAAACTAATCTTGGTGAGTAAAATTCTCTCTAACCCTTCTATTAATTTCCAAGCGTTTCAGAATACACCGAAAAGAGCATGGCGCAATGACCAAGTCGAAATTTCTCAACATGAAGCGGGGCTATATGTGTTTAAATTCAACTCGGAAGGAGAAAAACAGAGGGTGTTAGACAATAGTCATTGGCTATTCTCGAGCCATCTTGTTATTGTGAAGCCTTGGGTCCCCAACACTCCATTACATTGCTATGACTTTACCACTTGTGCTTTTGGGTGCAAGTTTTTGGGCTTCCCTAGAAAGATGTATAGAGGAAATGATAAGTAAAGTTGTGAGGAATATTGGTAAGGTGCAGGAAGTAAAGATTGAGAGTAGAGAATGCACAACACTACGCAAAAGCAAGGCTCGAGTGGAAATCAACTTGCAAGAACCGCTTAAACCTGGGAAGCTAATCAGATTAGAAGGGAAGAACATATGGCTTCATTTTCGCTACGAACGCTTATCCCACTATTGCTACTCATGTGGCATTCTTGGCTATTATGCAATGTCTTCTGTAAAGATATCCCCTTTGATGAGGCAAAAATGGAAGGGAAAGACAAGTTATATTATGGTCAATGATTACGAGCTGAAGTTCGTGAACACAGCCCGTTTTGGCAAGCCTTTTATGAGGCACCACCTAAACAAGACGGAGTAGAAGAGACCATTCCTGAAACTCCTCAGCATTCAACTCTTTTACTCCCTGTTGCTCCTCACAGCACTAGCCAACAACAAGCTAACATGGAAGTCGGCATAGCACAACCTATTGATCATCCTACAGCTATAATCCTAAGGCGTGCACCTCTCGCCGACTCTCCCCAAGAAGATATAGCGGATAAGTCAAGTCCCCGTACGGGACTAGCATGAAATGATCGAAGGTTTAGAAGCGAGGCTCCTCCAAAATGAAGAAACTAAAGAGTATCGAATGCATACTAAAGTGAGTCCACTCAAAAAGCTAAAAGGTATGCTCCTTATGGGTTGCATTCTTATCTAAATGAAGGCCTTGATGAATCTCATCTTATGGATACCCCGATATAAGAGACTGATGGGGTAGGTAGTTGGGCCGTGGTGGCTTGCCCCAAAAAGCCACCAAGTGACAAATGAAGCTAATTAGCTAGAACTGTCAAGGACTGGGCAATCCCCTGACAATTCAAGTGCTAGGGGCCCTAGTGGCCCATGAAAGGCCCGACATAGTATTTTTGATGGAAACAAAAAACCAGGACATTGTGATCTAGAAAATTCAGCGGATGTTGAAATACCCAAAATCTTTTGTGGTGAACCCAATGGGTTTGGCTGGGGGGATGGTGGTTTTCTAGAATGATCAGGTCTCCTTATGTGTCGAGAGACATACTACACATTTCATTGACATGATATGCACTATTGTACCGAGTGGACACCCAATGAGACTTACCCGTCGCATGCGCCCTGCGGTCTATCAACAACAATAGCAACTATGGGCCGATTTGCGACATCTCGGTTACTCTAATACCCCGCCATGGATGTGCATTGGAGACTTTAATGAGATTATATATCATTGGGAGAAAGTGGGTAAGAGACTAGTTGAGCTCTACAGGTTGCAATCTTTTCGGGAATTTATAAATGATTGTTCACAAATGGATATCGAGAGCAAGGATTGTGCCTTCGCATGGGTGAACAATAGAGATTGAGAGGATGTGGTAAAAGAACGACTTGATAGGATGATGTGTACAATGGAATGGAGATTGTCTTACTCAGAAGCCAAAGTTTTTGCTTTACCCGCTCTGGGTTCTGACCATAGCTCACTTTTACTGACTACTGACCTCAAGCCACCAAGAAGGAGGAAGGCTTTCATTTTCGAAGCTTTTGGCTCCAAGATCAGGATTGCCGCAAGGTTATTGCAAATGCTTGGGCCTATTTACCGCTAATGGACTCCTCCCTCGCTCGTAAGCTTCAGCTTACCTCTTTGGCGCTCACCGGGTGGAGTAAATCAAAGTTTTCCAACGATCGTCATCAGCTTCATTTGTTACAGCAGCAAATTCAACAATATATCAATCAACCAGGACACAACTATGACAAAGCACGAGTAAATCGTCTCAAGAATGAAGTCCAACACTTATGGCAACAAGAGGAACAATATTGGGCGATGAGATCATGCATAAATTGGCTGGGGGGACAAGAATACGAAGTTTTTCCATGTGACTACTATACAACGACGACAAAAAAACCGCATCAGTATGCTACAGGATGAACATCAAAGGTGGATCCAAGATTCCAATCAATTGAAGAATATAATTATGGATTTCTTTCGAAGCCTCTATAGCTCGATGGGCCACCGTGATTATGGCCCTATTCTGACACAATGTCCCCAAGTGGTTACAATAGAAATGAATACAGCTTTAATAGCAAAGGTCTCTCGGGAGGAAGTTAAGCAAGCCACCTTTCAATTAGGGGCTACTAAAGCCTCGGGACCCAATGGCTTGAATGGGTTGTTCTACCAAACTACTGGGACATTCTATAGGAAGATATATTTACCTCTGTGCAAGACTTTTTCATCTCTAGTGTGTTGCCCCCCGATTTCAATAGAACACTTATTGCTCTGATCCCAAAGATACTGCATGCTAAGAGGTTAGATCAATATCGTTCCATTAGTCTCTGCAATTTTATCTATAAAATAATATCCAAAGTGCTAGCGAATCACCGAAACCTTGGTTACCCGAGTTGATTTCAACGAAACAGAGTGCCTTTGTGACTGGTAGACAAATACAAGATAACATTTTGGTGGTCCAAGAGGTCCTACATCGGCTAAAAATTAGGGCAAGGAAGAAAAAATTTCAGGCCATACTAAAGCTGGATATGAAGAAAGCATATGATTAGGTTGAGTGGGACTTTACGGAGGCCTACCTTCGACAACGGGATTTCATGGTAAATGGGTGCAAAGTGGGTGATGCAATGCATTACTACGGTCTCCCTTAGTGTCAAATTAAATGGTGAGCCATTCCCTTATTTCCATCCAACAAGGGGACTCATACAGGGAGATCCCCTCTCTCCATACATGTTCATCCTTTTGACTAATGTCTTATCTATCCTTATCCAACAAGCTGTTGACATGGGAAATCTAATAGGGATCAAATTTAACATGTGGTGTCCTACCCTATTTCATCTTTTTTTTTTTTTGCAGATTATGCTATATTTTTCTTAGATGGACAGCTCCTAGAATGCCAAAATTTAGCGAACATATTGTAACAATATTGTTTAGCTATGGGCCAAGCTGTGAATAGAAACAAATTTGGCCTCTTCCTCAGTAGAGCTTGCCCTATTAGTTTAAAGCAAACTCTGGCTAGAGAATTGAGAGTACATGTGCTTGAAAAAACGGCAAATACTTGGGGATACCGTCGATTGGGGGTTTCCAAAAAGATATGTTTGCTTGGATGCAGGGCGAGTTAGTGCAAAGCTAGCGGTGTGGAAAGAAAATCTCATATCGAAAGGAGGGAAGGAAATATTGTTAAAAACAGTGGTACAAGCTCTCCCACAATACACCATGTTGATATTTAAGCTTCCAGTCTCTATCTGTAAGTCCATTGAGCATAAAATAGCCAAGTTTTGGTGGCAAAATAATTGTACTAGGTTGGGAATACATTGGAAAAGTTGGGACCTACTTAAAGAGCGGAAGGATAATGGGGGGCTTGGATTTCGAGATTTACTTACATTCAACAAAGCACTTATGGGTAAACAGGTGTGGCGTCTATTCCAAAATCCATCATCATCATGGAGTCAAGTTTTCAAAGGACTATATTTTCATAATAACGACTTCTAGCATGCAACTAAAGGACCTAGACCATCCTGGGGATGGCAAAGTCTACTATTAGGCCGAGATTCCATTTTACATCAGCTTTAGTGGTCCGTTGGTAATGGGCAAAACATACGCATCCGCAAGGAAAAATGGCTACCCAGAGGAATTATTGGTGGACCCGCAACTAGAGGAGAGCCAGAGATGGTGGCTAGCTTTATAAATCCAGAATAGCCTACTTGGAACGTTCCTCTACTCCGAAGAAGTTTCGATGACCAGACTGTCGAGGATATTGTTGCCATATAGCTATGCTTTGCTTCCACTATAGATCAACTTATATGGATAGGGACGCCAACAGGAGTATATACAGTGAAAAGTGGCTACACTTCCCTCAGACAAATAGCTCACAGCAATGCTACCACCCGTGCATCCACATCCTACCAAACACCACCCCTGTTATGGCGACAAGTTTGGAAAGCAAAGACCGCCCCCAAACTTCGAATCTTCCTGTGGTCACTTTGACACAATGCATTCTCTACAAGGGACAACCTATTCCGACGACACATTATTCCCGACCCGGTATGTCAACTCGCCCATCCCAACTCCCGAAACTATCGAACATCTATTTCGACTTTGCCCATGGACATAGGGTATCTGGTCCCACCCCAAGGTCAAGATAGACATATCAGCTTACAACACACATCGAATGGATGCTTGGTTAGCAAATCTATTTGCAAGTGGAGCCAACTTACCTGATTTGGAGACCATCGCATCCCTTCTTTGGCAGATCTGGAAAGCACGAAACCACTTCATCTTCCGACACCAACACATAAAGCTCGAACGGATTGTAGATCTGGTGTTCACAAATGTAGTGATTACTCGTCGAACAATGCAGACGGTGTCAAACACAGGGCAACCTTTGCCGAACCCCCATCGGCTGTGGACTCCCCCGGAACCAGGCACACTCAAAATCAACATTGATGGGGCTTTTCCTACATCAAGTCACACGGGATCCATTGCGTGTGTTTGCAGAGATCACTCAAGGACCTTGATCGTTGGTTTCTCCAGTAGCATACCAACATCCTCCTCGCTGCAAACAGAGATTCAAGCCCTAAATCTCACTCTCCAATATTTGCTGCAGAAAGGAATGGCAGACGCTCACCTGTAGGTTGAATCCGACTGCCTTGTGATGGTAGAAATGGTGAACGATTGCCAGTTGCCACCATGGGAATGTCAAGCCTTGTTTGCGGACAACGCCTCGCTGATCCTCCGATTTCCCAACATGCGTATATGACACTACAGACATGAAGCCAACTCAATAGCTGATTGGGCAGCCAAGGCCCATGGCCGTGGTACACTGTCTCCAAATTGGGCCTTTTCACCTCCTCAAATTCTCTTGGATATGCTATGTACTGAAACCCTGACTATGGGTTGTAATATTTTCCCTAATTGAATGAAATGCTACGTATTCAGACCCAAAAAAAAAATTGAAATTTAAGTAAGCCCAAAGTGAACGATGTAGTTGAGAATGAAATAAAAAATGGGATCAAATTAGTGTTTCGATTATTAAATTTAATTGTAATCAACTAACAAGTGTTGAATCTAGAAAATACTGTGATGAAATCTCAAATATATCCCTTAAAAAGCAAGGCGCAAGGAGGAAAAAGTAGGCATAAAGAGTTTGGATTCTTTCCACTATGCATGAAAAAAAGTTAACACCGCAGTGGATGCAAACACCAAGAGAAAATAGTACAACCACTTGGAACTGCAGGTGAAAAATCGATGTTTAGGTTTTGAGAATCAAAACAACCATGGACGATATCAACCAATCCAAAGGAAAAAAAAATTTAAAAATGAAATTTTATTATTAAATTTAGTGCATTATGCCTGTAATATGGAGACTATATAGTATATTAAAAGACTGGGCTCGATAGTTAGGTCAGCCAACGACCCTCTTTCTTTTCAAGTGGTGCATTTTCGCTCGCGGCAGGTGTCTCTCTCCTCAACGTTACGTCAGAAGGAAAAGAACAAAAAGAAGAGAGAGAAACTTTTGAAGACATTTCTTCTTTCTCCGCGTGAAACGATAAGCCACGACCAGGAGGGTTTTATTCATTGTTGACCATGGTGCTTCAAAGGAAAAGAACAAAGACAGAAGTATAACCCCAATGGAGATTGATTGATTATATATATGATTATTGTAACTCGAACCTAGAAAAATTTAAGATGATTGCAATGAAGGGGAAAAAGAGAACCGTTGAAAACTCAAGGGTAACGGCCCAATCAAGTAATGGAAAATTAAGCTAAAAGGATTCCGAAAATTCGTCCAACATGCAATTTTAAGGTTTCTTTTGGTCGTGTTTCAAAGTCTAAGGTCTCTTGGCATGAAAAAGAAAGAAAAAAAAAAAAAAAAAAAAATTTCATCCAATACTCATGTATCTTTTTTCATATCAATCTCTAACTTGACTGGACAATCGAAATTAAATTCTAATGTTATGAAAATTGGTGACCAAAGTTCAATCGTGGACTTGGAAAGATCAAAATGATATTGTCTAAAATGTATCGAATTTTTAATTTTCTCATATTAATTTCTAGTTAGATTGGAAAATCAATATTAGATTCTAGTGTTATAAAAATTGGTGGATAGAGTTCAATCGGGGATTTTGAAAGGTGAAAATGACATCATTTACAATGTATCAAATAGTCCTATCGATGATTAGGTTTATTAAGATCAAGGATTGTTAAATTGAGCAATAGCAAATATCTGGGCAAGGCACTTGAAAAATCCAAGCAATTTGGACCTTTGGAATTCTATCTTCCTTTCATTTGTATCTTCACTTCGACTTTTCTTTTTAGATGTTTATTCTCTAAATATTTCTTACTCTCCCAATCAAATCATATTCCAAACCATGAACGCAAGAACTTAAATAGGCATATAGCCTTCACCTCAAGCACACTCACACGCCCCTAAAATCTTCAGTCTCTTTGTAGTTCCCTTCCACAAAATTCTTCAAGCCCACATAAGTCAACGCCCTCCCCGAACATCAGAATGATCCTCCAGATGTAATCGGCCTCCGGAACAGTGGAGCCTTCCCTATCGACTGAGTACGGAAGAGCCTTGTATGCATGATCAAATGCGCTCGACACGATGAGGGCCACGATCCCTCCAACCAATATCCCAAATCCTTGCATGGCGAAGACCGCAGCAATGAACGCGCCACGTGTCTTCTTGTTGGCATATTCAGACATGATGGTCGCAGAGAACGGGTAGTCAAGTGGTGCATTTTCGCTCGCGGCAGGTGTCTCTCTCTCCTCAACGTTACGTCAGAAGGAAAAGAACAAAAAGAAGAGAGAAACTTTTGAAGACATTTCTTCTTTCTCCGCGTGAAACGATAAGCCACGACCAGGAGGGTTTTATTCATTGTTGACCATGGTGCTTCAAAGGAAAAAAACGAAGACAGAAGTATAACCCCAATGGAGATTGATTGATCATATATATGATTATTGTAACTCGAACCTAGAAAAATGAAAGATGATTGCAATGAAGGGGAAAAAGAGAACCGTTGAAAACTCAAGGGTAACAGCCCAATCAAGTAAGCGAGTGATTGTGAAAATCTGATGTATCGATTTTTATATGATGAAGTCTTGGTGGGTGACCTGACAAAGAAATTGTTTGAGGTCATTAAAACGATTATGTGTGATATGCTTATTTAGCACTTACAAACTTTTCGATAATAGTTTTCTGGGGTCATTTTATATATATTTTGTTGATTAACTATAAAAAAGAAGCCGTCCAATTAATTTAGTAAATCCAGAGGAGCAGGAGAAATAAATCCACTGGTCATCTCTGACTTTCACTGCATTACCTTTTGGCCGTCCTTGTTCTAAAGAATTCATGCTCTCCATCGTATTTCTCTGATAGTATTTGAAGGATCTTTCTTGCATATACTCTAATGGAGTTTATTATAGGACAAAGGACTTCGTAGAAGACATTTGTGTCTCGTAAAACAGAAACCCCAGAATCCATGTTACGGGCAAATCGCCCACATATTTAACGGAAATGATGCCATCCAGGTGAAAATAGAGAAAATTATCCAAAAATTCTAAATGTAATGTGTGGCAGTCAATTCAAACCTAAATCTTATAATTATGTCGATGTAGTCCTAAATATTTTGACAATTTGTCAATGTAGTCATCCCGATCAATTTTAGCTAGAAATTATTAATGTGTGTTGGAATATGATTGAAGATCATGGTGCCCATCTTGATTACGATGTGACCGATTCATCTAATCCATGACCGATTTAGCTTTTGGAAAGCAATGATCTTGTATATAGGAAATATTCTTTGTATATTATTTCTTGCCTTTCTTTCTTCTATTTTTACACTACAATTGCATCAATGTACTTGTATACAAAACACAGATTAATACAAAACTTTTTCACTTCCAATTCCCTTCTTTCATTTTTGTCATGGTATCTGTCGGGACCTACCCTCGGGGGGAGGGAACAGGTTTAGGGGTATTGCCTAAAAGACGGGCCTAATGCCCATGATTAGGCGCTGGCTCTCCCAAGCCCATACCCCGCGTGACGTTGGGATATTCTTAAAAAAAATTCCACAAAAGGAGTCGCCACTAGCCTATTGGGGCCGGCTAGAAACCAAGTGAGGCATGGGAGTGTACCTCACTTCCTAAGAAACTAGAGAATCTAGGGTTGGGGACTTGATTACACTAATTGACCAACTAGTGCCATTTCAGTACCTAATCTTGTTCATTTTTAACAAAATGATTTTTTTTTGTCAGGCAATTTGGATTAATTTTACACCTATCCACTAACATATAAGGTGATTATACAGGTGCGCAATCATTAAAATAACAATAATAGCTATCAAGATTTTAATTGCAACAAAATTAAACACATGCAATTCAATGTAATTAAATATGCAAACTAAACGTGTAGTATAATCAATATATGAGTAAATAAAGACCTAATTACACTAAAAAGGCAATACATGACAATTCATAACCAAACCCTACATTTTTTTAAAATTTTAATTTAAAAAAATTTTAAAAATTTAAAAAAAAAAAAAAAAAATTTATGGGGCCGGACCGGGTCGGGTCGTGCCTAGTCGGTGCAGATTGGGTCCGGTCTTTGACGGGACCCAGGTTTAGTCCGGGCCGGGCCGGTTGACCCACACAAAAAAGAAAAAAGACGGGCTTGGCTAGAAGTGGTCGAGCCCTCACTTGAATTGGGGTTGGGCCCGGCTAACAGGCCCAATCCCTCTTTTGCAAAAGAGGGAGACCTCCGCAAGCCCACAGCCTAAATGCACTCTAGGCTGTCGGCTTTGCGTGAGGGGTCGAGCGGGCCGATTTGTGATCCGGCCCGGCTCGACCTACACCCCCGGTCGGCGATCGCCCGGTCGTGACCAGAGGAGGCGACGCCACATAGCCTGCTAGCACTCTAGTGGAGATGGCGGCAGACAATTTCGGTCAAGCGGCCCCGGAAGCGGCGAGGCGACAGTCAAGGGTGGCGTTCCGCCGCCTACGACCCCTGCTCTATGGCTGCTTGGTCACGGTAGGGGAGGTGAAGATGTTAAATGGCACGGGCACTTCCAGCCAAGGCACGACGGCCTTGTTTCAACTAAGTAGGGGCATAACCCGACTTTTGGGCGGCTGGCGGCGGCTTTTCGTGTCTCAAAAACCCTATTTGGGCTTTACACGGAGGAGTCGGGAGGCGGAGCTCACTCGGGCAATTCGTCGAGCAAATGGCGCGCGCAGATCCTAGGGGGCTAATGGCTTAGCCAAGGCCCGAGAGTGGGTCCTAAACTACAAGAACAAGAAACCAAAACGCCATGGAAGGGAATGGGGGACGGCCGTTGGCCAGAGCTCACCCGAACCGGTTGAGGTGAGCTCCGGCTGGCTTGATTCCAAGGGAAGCACACAAGGTGTTCGGGAAATGCCAACCTAGGCTCCCGAGGAAACAAATGGCTTGAGTGGCGGTTTCTTTGGTGGCTCGGAGATGCGTTGGCGGTAGCAGCGGTGGCCTAGAGACGCGTCAGCGGCATTTCGGGTGGAGCTCTCGGATCCTTCTTCACTCTCTCTCACTCTCTCCCTCTCTCCCTGTGTTTTTTCCGTGCTGCATCTGTTCTCCCCCTGGTGCTTGCTGGCTACTTTCGTTTTTGTTCTTTTTTTCTACAAGTCGTTGTACAAAGAGGCCTATTGTGCCAGCTGCCGGCCAGGCTGCTCCCAGCCCGCGGATCACGCCTACCACCTGCCATCCCAATCTTCTGTTGCTCCTGCTTTCGTTGCTCCCTTTGCTGCTCTACCTTTTGGCTTTTCTGCAAGTCTTCGAAGACCAATGGAGGGAAAGAAGACCAGCTCGTTTGTGGGCTAGGTTGAAAGGGAAAGAGGGTCAGGGTGGGCCGGGCCCGGCGGGGGAAGAATAAAAGAGAGGGGACGGGTTGGGCCAAGGTCGGATCCGGCCCGACCCGACCATTTTTCGTTTTTATTTTTATTTTTAAATTTTAATTTTTTTGGCTAATTCCTAACCTCTAATGCTACTTTTAACTATCTAATTTCGGTGAAATTTAGGTGTCAATATTATCGTAGCGCTTTTTTTTTTTTTTTGGCCTAGCTTCGCGATCCTCGAATTGCCCTCGCTTCTTTTTTGAGTTGTTGCAAATTTCCGATCTACAAAACAAAAACAAAAAAGTGAGTTGGAATTCGATTTCCTATGCCATGACGAAAGACAAGAATATTGATTCATCGGAGGATACACTCCAAAAATCAAACTCTAGTGTCAACGGTTCAAAACGATCCGAATGAACAGGAGAATATATCTATCAGCAATCCAGAGAATCACTAGAATACATATGGCCGTGCTCTTGATCCAGTTCAAGTTTCTAGACACATGCACTAGCCCCCATTTCCTTGGTATCCCATCCCAGGGTAGACGTGGGCACAACATGGTCCATATGGAATGGAAAGCTCCTCTGGCGTTGGAACTTGGCCAAGCAGAGGAGGCTTAAACCCTGAGCCTGCTGCCCATGAAGATGACCCTAACCAAGAAACTGGTCAGAGGGATCCGAACCTGGGTCACAGATTCGGGTCAACATCAGGTCAAGGGTCAAGTCCCTACTCGTATTTTGGACACAGTCTCATGCCGTATGCACTTCCGATTGCCAGCAATAGTTGACTCAAACCTAGCGACCCCCTCTTCACGTCACCAGCGGACGGCCGCGAACTGAAGCTGATTTAGCTGTAACTCATCGGATTGGAGACCTATAGCGCCTAGGCTCATGACTTCCGGCGAGCCCTTATCACAAAGGACAAGGATGGTTTCCTTGATGGCACTGTTTCCTTTCTGACCGAGGAGCGTCTTCAACGACTTTAGCGTAAATGTAACCAGCTTATGAGGAGTTGGATTGGAAATTGCTCGGCCCCTGATGTCACCGCGGGCTTGCCACCAATCGGGGACTGCAAGAAGTATTAGGAGAACATTTGTGAGATGTACAGGCGCCTGGATTAGGCCAAGCTCTTTAGCATCACCCAAGCAATTTCAGAGTTGAAGCAAAGGAACCTTTCGGTTACCTCTTGCTTCAACAAGCTCTCGGCCTTATGGAATGAACTTGAAGTGGCAGAGGAGCAGCTCGAGGGCCTGGAGAACACCCTCAGAAAATATAGAGAGATAAAGGAAAGAGAAAAGGCCACGCGTTTCTTACTAATCCTTAATGAATCGTATTCGGCCTTCTGTTCGCAGATTTTGGCGATGGACCCATCTTTGTCGCTCGGCCAAATCTTTCAGCTCGCGGTCCAGGAAGAGAACCAGCGGCTTGCTGTGGTTGAGCATCCTCGAGTAGGTGAAGGGATGAGCCTTGCTGCGTATCCGAGCGGCATCGCTTTGAGGGAGATCGCTGGTGGACTTGCGGATGTCTCTAGAAATTGAGGGGGAGGAGGAACAGCTGCAGCTGTGAAGAAAAGGCATGGAAACCCTAGATCTACTCCGATGGACGGCCTGGATCATGGTGTTGGGTTGGACGGTCAAGATCAGAGCGCTAGATCCAACGGCCGGGATAAGCACTTTGGATCCAACGGCCCTCGTTTTTTCATTAACCCATTCGAATCGGATGGCTACAATCAAGCCACATCAACCGTCGGCCACAAGGGATCTTACGATCCACGAAATACCACATCGACAGGGAAGGTTAGTGGGCAAAATCTTAAATTTAAAAATAAATATTGTGAATATTGCAAGTGCTCACACGATACCATAGATACGTGCTGGAAATTACATGGAAAACCTCATGATATAAAGGACAAGGAATCAGTTGCTTGCGAGGTTTCTACTTAGAAAATTGATGGGGCACACCATACGATTACTCAAGAACAATATCATAATATTATGAACATTCTGAGTCAGTTGAAGACAAACAACAAGGATGTAGGATTCTTAGGTACTTTTCTATACAAGGAGAATTCTATTTCTGATGACACATGGATAATCGATTCAGGGGCTAGTGACCACATAATTTGCAATAAGCATATGTTTTTCCATATTTATGAAAGGTCACAATCTCCAGTATCCGTACATCTTCCAAATGGAAATGTCACTCATGTTACCCAAGTTGGAACCGTACATCTTGGACCAAACTTCATTCTCAAGAATGTCCTATATATTCCAAATTTTGAGTTCAATCTTTAGTCTGTCTCAAAAGTTTGCCAGGATAATCCGTGTAGAGCTATATTCAGTTGTGAAAATTGCTTCTTTTAGGACCATTCGTTTTGGAAACTGATGGGCTTGGGTAATGTCGCAGAAGGACTTTATTTCTGGATTAATTCCTCGGAAGATTTAGAAATATTTAATAAGAATATTTCTTGTAATACCATCAGTCGGAATAAAAATCTCCTTTTGCATCAACTATTGGGTCATAGTGCTCATTTTCCTCACCCTAAATGTCCGATATGCCCCTTAGCTAAACAATCTCGAGCGTCTTTTCTAGTTAATGTATCTCGAGCAAAAAAGGTTTTTTCATTACTTCATATGGACATTCGGCATCCTTATTACACCCCTCATCATGATGGATCTCGTTTTTTCCTAACAATTGTTGATGACTATACTTGTGCCACCTTGGTGTATCTTATGCAATAAAAAAGCCAAGCATTTACTCACATTTTAAATTTCCTTTCATTGGTCCAGAATCAATTCGATAAATCTGTACAACGAATTCATATAGATAATAGGCATGAATTCTTTAATTATGATTGCATAAATTTTCTGTCTTCTCATGGAATATTCCATGAAAATTTTTGCACTTATACTCCTCAACAAAATGGCATTGTTGAGCGCAAACATAGACATCTTTTGGAGGTAGCTCGTGCCTTAAAATACCAAGCCTCCATCCCTGAAAATTTGTGGGGAGATTGTGTGGTCACAGCTGCCTATCTGATTAATCGTATGCTAACCTGGATTCTTGATGGAACAACTCCTTATGAGATGCTTTATAACAAATAGCTAAAAAATAGTCATCTTAGGGTATTTGGTTGTCTCAGTTATGCAACGATCGTGGGCCATCAGGATAAATTGAGTCCACATGCCAATTTGTGCATCTTCATGGGATATCCTCCTCTTCTAGAAAAATATAGGGTTATGGACATTTCTATAGGGAATTTTGTTATCAGCAAGGATGTCATATTTCATGAAGATATTTTTTCTTTTAATGAAATGATACACTCATCAAATTCATTGCCATCAAAAAATCAACATCCTTTCTTGCCCAATGAAGATTTATCAATTAGGACACAATATTTTCTTGTTCCACCAGAATCGCCCATGGCTATCTCAAAGGAATCTGTGCCTATTTCAAAGGAGTCTTCAATCATAGAAACTTCAATCCTAGCCGCTGATGAAGTTATTTCAACACATTCCCCGACATCAACTACGTCCGAGAATGTTTCTGAGCCTTCTCCAGTTCCGGAACAAAAATTGATTGGGAAACTACAATGTTCCAAGCAACATACCCATCCACCTACATGGACCAAGGATTATATATGTTCTACAATGAGTACCCTAGGTACAAAATATCCTATCTCCTCGTATGTTTCATTTAGTGGGTTATCATCAGAACATATGTGCTGCATCAGTCGTATATTGGAAGAGAAGGAACCTTATACTTTTGTTGAAGCAACACGTGACCCCTGATGGTGCAATGCAATGAAATCGGAACTCACTGCTTTAATGGAGAATCATACTTGGGATATTGTTCCATTGCCTCAACATCATAAACCGATTGGCTGTAAAATGGTTTATAAAATTAAGTTCAAGGTAGATGGATCAATTGAACACTATAAGGCTCGCCTGGTCGCTAAAGGGTTTACTCAGAGAGAAGGTTTTAATTATCATGAAACCTTCTCCCCAGTTGCCAAAGAAGTCATTGTTCGATCTTTTCTATCCATTGCAGCTATTTGTAATTGGTCACTACATCAGATGGATGTCCACAATGTCTTCCTTCATGGCGACCTAGATGAAGAAATCTATATGGACATTCCACAAGGATTACGTAGACAGGGGGAGTCTCTAGTATGTCATCTCCGTAAATCCTTGTATGGGCTAAAATAGGCATCTAGGCAATGGTATGCCAAGTTTACCGCCGTACTAACCAATGCAGGTTTTCAGAATTCCAAGCATGATTATGCCCTGTTTACATGGACTACAGGGAATTCTTCTATTTATTTATTGATATATATTTGATGATATTCTTGTCATGGGAAATAATGATTCTGATGTTGCGAAGTTTAAAGAGTATTTACATTCCACCTTTCACATCAAGGATTTGAGACCTCCCAAATATTTTCTCGGCATAGAATTGCTCGGTCAGATAAGGGAATCAACCTTAGTCAGAGAAAGTTCATATTGGAAATCATTTCAGAAGCAGGACTATCAAGTTGCAAACCGGATGTTGTACCAATTGAACAAAATGTCAAGCTGACAACCCATGAGTATGATCAAAATTCTTCTTCATCTAGTAAAGATCCATTGCGGAAAGATCCGTCGGAATATCAATGACTTGTTGGAAAATTGATATACCTTACCATGACAAGACTCGATATATGTTATGTAGTGCAAATACTCAACCAATTTATGCACAATCCAAAACAGTCCCATATGAGCGTAGCCTTAAAGGTTGTGAAATATTTGAAGGGATGTCTAGGACTCAGTATATTCCTATCTCATGATTGCAACATGAAGATGATAGCTTACTGTGATACATACTACGCTACTTGTCCGATGACCAGAAGATCCATTACTGGTTTTTGCATCAAATTTGGAAATTCTCTGATCTCATGGAAGACAAAGAAATAATCGACTCTGCCATTGTCATCAGCCGAATCAGAATATCGAGCCATGGCGAAATCTACTTGTGAAATAGTTTGGATATGAGGACTACTCTCAGACCTTGGAGTACAGGTCAAAGGCCCAAGTGAATTGTTTTGCAACAATGACACTGCACTCAAATTGGCGACAAACCCAGTTTTTCATGAAAGAACGAAGCACATAGAGGTTGATTGCCATTTCACTTGGGACAAAATTGAGGAAGGAATCCTCGTAACAAAAGGGATTGGAACTATGGAACAACCTATAGATATCTTCACTAAACCATTATACCAAAGATAGCATTCCTATCTATTGAGCAAGCTAGGTGCTCTCGACATATATAGACCACCGGCTTGAGGAAAAGTGTTGGAAATATGATTGAAGATCATGGTGCCGATCTTGATTATGATTTGACCGATTCATCTAATCCATGACTGATTTAGCTTTTGGAAAGCAATGATCTTGTATATAGGAAATATTCTTTGTATATTATTTCTTGCCTTTCTTTTCTTCTATTCTTACACTATAAATGCATCAATGTACTTGTATACAAAACACAGATTAATATAAAACTTTTTCACTTCCAATTCCCTTCTTTCATTTATGTCAATGTGGACACCAACCATTTCATGTGATATGGCAGCAAGATTGATGTGGACAATTTTTACAATTTTTTATTTTTTTTATTTTTTATTTAAATCATCTCACGAGCCATTAGCCTAGGCCCAACGACTTGTCGAACGAGCTCACTGCCCTTGCCAAGCCTTAGCTAGTGGCCAACGGCCCTTGTAAGCCTTAACAGTAAAAAAAAAGAAGAAAATAATTAAAAAACTCAGAAATTTTTTTAAAAACTACAAAAATTGTCGAATCGGAAATTTTAGACTAAAATAGATCAGAATATTAGAAGATCATCAAAAGATTCAAAACTAAATTAACACAATTAAAAGATTTATAATTAAATTGATAGTCATACAATATGTTTAGAACTTTCCCTAAAAAGGTATGTAGGAGAGTGAATCTTAAGAGAGATCAATTATTGTCATGATAATGGTTAGCAAAGTTTGAAAAACAGCAAAGTCGATTTTATTTTATGTTTTTCAACATGTTAGAGAGTAAATTCTTTCATCAAAAGTTATTAAATTCGCATATTCAATCGTTCATCATCTTATTGGGGTTAGTATGCCGAGCCTTTAGTGAGGATTTATGTATTATTCGGATTTTTCAAAAAGAAAAAAAGAAAGAAGAAGAAGCAATTTGAATGTGCTTTTTACTAACTATAGAAATGAAATGCATAATTGTAGACCCGTACATAAGATCTAGAAAAATCAACGTTCGCAATCATGGGGAAAAGAATTATCCATTTTTAATTGATGAGGGCAAGTCAGTGATTCATGAGTATAAAAAAACATTCACACCGCCTAATTAAGGATCATTTTGTTTTAATAAAAATATTTCCTTCCAAAAGATGGCAAGGTTGACTTTGCCGCCTTCCCAAAGATGGCTCGAAAAAAAATATTAAATTATTATTAAAAATTGTCAATGTTAGTCCCAACCATGCTGCGTGAGATGGCTAGCATCCATTTCGATGATTTTCTACCAAAATTATCCAGATGGACTCAATTGACATAATTAAAAAGTTTATGATTAAATTGACAAAAACTCAAAAGATTTAAGATTTTTTGGATAATTTTCCCAATTTAGCTACCTAGGAGATGATGCAAATTTCATGAACTAGTTAAGTCCAAATTTTTGGCCTAATCCATATGAGTTCGCATGCAATTTGTGAGATTCAAATAGGTGCTTCTACTTTTTTAGCTAGAGACCCCCAACATCTAACCAATTGCACCAATCCTAGAGGGATCAAAACCTATTGTTGGAAGTTAAAAGATAGTAGTAGATGATATTGGATAGGGTAAATGACACAAATAGTCATTGAACATTGGTTTAATGTGTATGGTCTCTAAACTTTAATTTAATATGCAATGTCATCATTGACTTTAATTTTGTACAATGTGGTCCGGGACATTTGGTATATGTTTAATATAATTCCTAGAATGTATGAAAATATTCAATATTGTCCCTGAAATATTAAATAAGAATTGTGCTTTGTAGGGAACAAAGATAGAAATAAAGATTTATGGACAAGAGAAATGAAAAACGACATCTTCTGACACAAACATTGTGTTAGGATTAGCCACACAACCAATTATTTACAATTCAACAAACTTAATTAGTGGCAGTTAATTAAATATTGTCTTTACCATAAAAATTGTTGTAACCAGGAATGTCATGATTAATATACGAGTAGCATGCAAAGCAAAGATTACAATATGAATATAGAAACTGAATTTTCGTAGGGATTGTTATAAGATTCGATCAATTACTTGCTGGATGATTAGTAAACCTGGACTTCAAATGCAACTTCTCAAAACATGCTGAATAATACATCATTTTAGCGGTATGACCGCATATAAGTGAGGCCATGTTAATATTCTCTACAAACTTTCTATTTAACTTCCCGACAATCAGTGACTACACAAACAGAAGAGGACACCCATGGACGCGTACATTTCATCACCGAACTCATTTCATTGCTGACTTTTGATTCAGCAAGATGCTGAAGTTGGTTTGTTAACATCACATCGTCAAATTTGTTCACAAGTTTCCACAACTGCATCGAAGCAAAACACGTGTACAAAGAGCAAATAAAAGTTAGTTTGGAATAAATTCATCATGGGTACTGATTTGGTTTTTTTTTTTTTGTAGAGCGAAAATTGTTGGGTTAAATGAATATTAGTTTAGGATATTTTATGAGATGAAAATTAATTTAGAATAAATGTGTGATGAAGTACTAGTGAGACTTCTAATGATATCAAGCCAACAAACAATTAATTCTCGCTCTCCACTTTGCTTCTGTTTCACCTACTCTAACAAAAATAACATTCTGTCCTTGTTTAAGTTGCTGTCATTCTCTCTGTGTTCCCTGAAGCAAGCCTCTACGCATAAATTACTGAAACCTGATTGGCTTTTTTTGTCGAGATCGTTCTTGCCCCATGGACGACATCATTTGGTACGATGTGGGGTTGTAACTCTCTGACGACGACTTGAAAACTCGGAAAGCTTTCACATTCAAGCCTCCCTAACATCTTATCTTCAAAATATTATACGGGCATGCCAAGGGCTTATTTGGTAACCATTCCAACAGTGCCAGATTTTTCTTTTTTGTTCCTAGGAGTAGTTTTGGAACAGAATCACATTTGGTAAAAATTTTGTTCCCGGTAACAAATTTCTATTTTTTTGTTCTCGGAAGTAGATTTGGAACAAAATCAAGAATAAAAAAAAAAATGATTTTTGTTCCCGGAAACAAATCTAAGAATCAAGACCATATTCCTCTTCTTCTTCCCTTTTCTTCTTCTTTATCTACCACCATCCCATGATTGCCATCCACCACCCACCGCCGCCAGTCACCAGCGACGGGTCCGTCGAGCTCGTCGGAGAGGCGAGGTCCGGCGAGCTCGTCGGTGGCTAGGCGGGCCTCACCTAGCCCCAACGAGGGGCCACCGGTGAGGCTGGGCCGACGAGGGCCGGCGACACTCCGGTGAGGTTGCTGGCCACTTGAAGAAGAAGAACAGGAGATAGAAAGGAAAAAAAAAGAAAAAAATTATTTAAAAATTAAAATAAAATGTTTTGGAGTAAAATTTTGAGCACGATACTCAACACAATTCTATTCCAGAATTAGAAATTTTGAAAGTTATCAAACGGCTTAAAATACTTAGAAATTGTTCCCGTAAACAGAATAAGAAATAATTATTTCTGATCAGAATTTATTCAATTGTTACCAAACGTGCCCCAAGTAGTATATAGAGTCAAAATTCTCGCTACTCATTTGTGTTATTTGTTGAGCACTCCAAGACAGCAGATCTCAAACTCAATTCATCTGATCTAAAAGGAAAATAGAAAGGGTTAGGCATTGCAAGTGGGTAAAATGTCGGGCTCGTGGTCAACTGTTACTGCCGAATGATGGCTTCTAGAGGATGCAAAAGCGGAATGAGTAAAATTGGGTTCGAATGAAGAGGTCAAAGCATGTATGTTTTTCTTGCTCAGACTAACAGATTTTCAACCCTATGAGGCATTTGAGTTTTTGCGTGATCAAAAGCTTCTTTTCAGATTATGTTGACCGTCCAATTAAGCGGTTCTTGTTAGTTAAATGTGCATGATTTTGTAAGTAATAGATGAAATATACTACGCTTATTACCTAAAAAATTGTAAGTGATTGAGTTTTCTCACACAATCATTCATGATCTTTGAAGTTACTGGGCTCAGTTATGAGTTGTATGCTGAGGTTTTAAGAAAAATGACATTCTTTCTTTAATTACGTGCAAATTAATTCACACGGATCGTGCTAAATGTTTGGCTAATGGGAAATGATGGGTTTATTTGAAAGGAAGCTGTCTTCATCTTTCGACATTCCCACCTTGGTAGGCGTGGTTCTTTTGACCTAAATAGAAGACACAAAAGTTAGTATGGAATGGATCCGAGGACCTGAGTCCATTCACTATTTCAATTCTCATTTCTCTGGAAAATCTGTTGTCTTCTATTCTAAATAAAATAATTAAACCGGTATGCGTCATCCATTGAACAAAAATTGCATATACTAATTAGTTTTCAGATACAATGTGAACGGATTTTTTTTTTTTTCCATTTTAACATATAACTACAGAGCTTACTCAAATTAGTTGTGCAGCACTCACCCTGCAAAAGGAAAAGTCTAGGCGTTTTATGTGTAGGGATGAGCATGGTCCGAGTTGGGCCGGTCCACCACCTAACCCTAAGACCAACCCGTACAATGTTAATCCTCAATTTTTGAGACCGAAGACCAACCCTATTGAGCTTGGAATTGAGAATCGAACCGACCCGATGGGTTCGGTCCGGTTCTAGGGTCGGTCCGGAACCAACTGATAATTTTTCAATTTCATTTTTTACTCTCTAAAAAGGCAACCAAGAACCAAACCGACCAAATAGGTTCAATGAGGAGCGAGGTTAGCTAAGAGAGGCGAGTGGTGAGTGTCGAGTGGGGTGAGCGTCAAGCGAGGCAAGCTGCGAGCAATGACGAGCAGCACAAGTGATCAAAAGCGAGTGAGGTGAGGGTTGAGTGGTGAGCAAATAAATTGTTTCTTTTGATTTTGACAAATTAACACTAAGAGGACAAATAAGAGAAAAGAGAACGAGTATTAGAGGAAGATGCCGTGAGGAGTTGTTTATGCATTTTTGGATGTCATGATAACTCCTAAAAAAAAAACATTTTCCTCATTTGTAAATTATGGTTATAACGCCGTAAAATACATTAAAAATCTAAGTTATTAAAAAATAATATAAAATTACTTGGACTCCTCACTAAGGAACTATTTAATATTGTTGATGCCATTTATTTTAGAATTTTCTATATATATAATGTAAATAATATATTAGATATAATATATATCGTCTGGGTTAGTCGAGTTGGACCGACCCTAAATTTCTAGAACTAAGGACCAACCCGCAAAGTGCTGGTCTAGGAATCCCATGGCCAAGGACTGACCCAGTTTCCGTAGGAATCGGACTAGGACTAGCACAGTTGGGCTGGTCCAGGATCAGTCCAAGGTTGACCCTAAATCGATGCTCACCTTTTTTATGTATGCCTAATGTCAAAATTTTGACCTTGGACCCCATTGCTTCAACAAATACTCGGCCACTATAGGTGAAAAATAGAAAACCCTTTCTATTGCCTTTTTGCACTATTATCTTTTTTTTTTTTACCCCACAAAACAAATATATTTAAACTTGTAATAGGTGAGCCCAAATCTTTTTGTCTTGTAGCATCCAATATTTCACCTCTAGTTGAAGACATCTTGCATGCGTGAGATTTGAATCCATCTGGGAAAATCTTTCTCAACAAATTTGGCTGATAAATCAATATTTGAATTCAAATTGAAGACATTAATTTAACATTTTTCCACCTTGACTCGATGCTTGAAGTCAAGTTATAGTGTTCATTAGTCATGCTGCTCTTCCAATGCCTTGACAGGCATTTACTCTCTCTAGACGCCAATAGAGTTCAAGTAGAGCTTGAGTTTCGCCAAAGGAACAGATTGGTTATTATATATGTCAGGTTATTTGCTGTAGTAATCTTTTTCACAATAACATTACCATTAACTAAGACATCTCGGATAAAGTGATATCTTATGTTGATATGCTTCATTCACTCGTGATAAATTGGATTTTGCGCCAAATATATCGCGCCTTGGTTATCATAATGTATATCAACACTTTTCTATTCTAGCCCAAAGTTCAAGAGCAAACTTTGTAACCATATCGCCTCATTTGCTACAAAGGCTAGTATCATGTACTCTGCCTCAATTGAAGATAAGGCAATGTGATCTTGTAAGGACGCTTTCCAACTAATTGCAACACCTGCTAGCGTAAACATATACCCTGTTAAATACTGTAATCATCTAAGTCACCGACGAGATCCGAATCCACAAAACCAATGGTCTCACTACCATTGCTGTCCCTTTGGTATACTATCTTCACGTCTGTTATCCCTCTTAAATATCTAAGGATCCATTTCACAGTTTCCCAATGTGCTTTACCAATACGCTTCATATAGTGACTAACTATGCTCACAACTTGTGAAATATCAAGTATAGTGCATACCATAACATACATAATACTACCCACAGCATTAGAATAAGGGACACGGGACATATGCTTCTCCTCCTCTTCAGATCAAAAGTGATAATTTATCTAAAAGTTTAAAGTGCTTCGCTAAATGCAAACTTATAGATTTCACCGATTGCATGTTAAAACTTATTATAATTTTATCAATATATTTCTTTTGAGATAGACATAAAACTCCTACAGCCCTGTCACACAAAATCTCCATACCCAATATTTTCTTTGCAGCACCTAATTCTTTCATCTCAAATTCGATATTTAAGTGTCTCTTCAGCACATCAATATCAAACATATTTTTAGTTTCTATCAACATATCATCAACATAGAATAATAGATAAATCAAAGAATCATTCTCCAATCTCCTAAAATAAACACAGCTATCTATCTGACTTTTTGAATAGTCTTGACTAGTCATGAAAGCATCAAAACGCTTATACCATTGCTTTGAAGACTGTTTCAGCCCATACAAAGATTTCTTTAACAGCAAACATGATCTTCCTTACTCAAAATAGCAAATCCCTCTAGCTACCTCATGTAAATCCGTTTTTCCGACTCACCGTGAAGAAATGCAATTTTCACATCTAGCTGCTTTAACTCAAGATCATGCGTAGCAACTAAGGTAAGTAAAACACGAATAAAAGTATGTCTTACCATAGGAGAGAACACCTTATTTTAGTCAATGCTTTCCCGCTGTGTGTACCCCTTCACCACAAGTTTTGGCTTACACCTCACTGCCTTGACATCGAGAACGCCATCTTTCACTTTAAAGACCCATTTACTTCTAACAATCTTTTAACTCTTGGGTACTTTGACCAGCTCCTATGTCTAATTTTAATGAAGTGATTCCATCTCTTCACTAATGACCCCTAGCCATTGCAATGACTCCGAACTAGCCATCGCTTCAGAGTAAGACGAAAGCTCATCTGTCTCCACCTCGTCACCTACAATCAATGCATAAGCAATATATATATATATATATATATAATCATAACGTACTGGTGATTTAATTTGTCTTCTCTGTCTTTTTACGGTTATAGTGTACTGTGGCTATGCTGGTTGTTTATTAGCATCGACTTTAGGAATTGCGGCCTCATTTGCAGTCTCAACTTTTGTTACCCTTGAGGTCTTTGGAGTCTCCACCTGAAGCTCTACCTCACTGATGACACCATGATCTTTCTGGTTTGCTAGATGTGTCTTAGAACTCCTCTATTGAAGCATTGCAATCTTATTGAAGATCACGTCTCTGATGATTAGAAAATCGAGTGATATGGGATTAGTGCACCACAACCGGTGGTCTTTCACCCCATGTGTATAATCCAGAAATATGCACTTCTTTACCTTCGGCTCAAGCTTACCATCACTGCTTTTGCCCAAAATTTATTGCCAAGTCCTACATGCTAAAGCATGCATTGAGCTTGCTCAAGCAAAATTTTGTTCTTCTATTCTGCCATGGCATTATGCTATGGTGTCACAAGTACTGTTTGGTGTCTCACAATCTCTTTTTTTCTCACTCGGTAAAATCTTTACCACAGAATTCCATGCTATTATCGGTTCTCAAGCACTTGATCAGTTTGTCTAATTTCTAGAACCAATCGCACACATCATATTTGTACTTCAGAAAGTATATCCATACCTTCCTCAAATAATCATTGATAAATGTTAGCAAATATCGGGCACCTCATTTTGAATGAATGTATTCAATTGATCGTTTGGTTAAATGAATTACTGTAGTAAACTTAACTTGGTGTTGCTTTTCAAAGATGCAATGCTCACATAAATCCAGTTTCCCTATCTTCTGATCTTCCAACGTCTCCCTTTCACTCAACATCGTCATACCTACCTCACTCATGTGCCTTAAACGCATATGTCATAACTGAGTCAAGTTAGAGTTTGACTCACTTGACGAAATTGCAGTGATTTCAGTTACGGTCTCTCCCAGTAGATGATAGAGAGTATTCACTTTCTTTTCCTTCATCATTGTCATGGCACCTTGAGAGATCTTCAGTACTCCAACTTCAGCAGTGTACCTATGTTAGGGAAATCCCTTATGATGTTTTGAAGATGACAAAATAAATCAAAGGCTACTAACGTGTTTAATGGTTGAGTAATAGACTATGCAGATGATAGAACGTGTAAAGTCTATTATCAAAGTCTATACTTGGAAGAACCAAAAGACAGACTCTATGCTGAAGCTGAACTTATTCAGACTATGTCCAGACCTTAAGGCTAAATCTGTTCAGAAGCAGATTATGTTCAGACTTACGTTCAGATTGTAAAGTCTATTCTGAAGACTACCAGACTTTTGTGTCAAAGTCTGTTTTACATTAGAAGTCTGCCATCTCTAATAAATTCCAAACTGAACACAAGTGAAAAAGAAAGACACTCAAACTCTACTTCAAAAGGAAAACACTCAGACTCTACTTCAGACGGAATAGACTCAAACTCTACTTTGGACAAAATATTCCCAGACTTTACATCCAGAACGAGACTCAAGTCTAGAATGTGACAAAGTCTAGAACAAGACACAAGTTAAGAACAAAGCATGTTCAGAACAAAACAACTTGATAGAACGTAATACAAGCCCAAATGTATAACGGCTAGTAATCTTGTTTAGATTCTACATTAAGATAGATTTATTTGGCTCAATCTAATTGATTGGCAATTCGATATTGAAGACAAAAACTTTCTATATAAAAAAACTCTATGGAAACTAATATTTTGTTTGTATGAGCAATCATAATCAATTTGGGATTTTACTTTTATCACTCAATGCCTACCAAATCTTCTAGATACAGATCTATCCAATGGGTAGATTGGAAGACGATCCTCTAGATCCGTCCAACGGCTAGTTTGGAAGTGAAGGAGTATATAAGGAGATTAAGGATCAATGAGCAAGTAAGAGACAGAGCATAGAATTTATAATTTCAAAGTCTAAGCGACTTTCGATCATACACTTGTCTTTGGTGAGCTTAAATATTTGTGATCGTGAGAGAAATACCAAAAGAGTGACTTAATGGGATAGTGTGATCTACCATTAAGTATTTGCACTCAAAGTTGTAATCTCTTGTTGATCGCATAGTGAAATTCAGCCAGAAGGCTGTTAGCGTGGGAGAGTGGACGTAGGCTTAATCTAAGCCGAACCACTATAAACTCTGTATTCTTATTCTTTTTCCCGAACTCCTTTATTTTGTTCGTAGTTCTATTGAACTCCTAAAGTCTGAACTCGATCAAAGTCTGTTGCTCTTCAGACTCAGTTTCAAAAGCAAAATATTTTACTCGATCAAAGTCTGTTGCTCTGTTGCTCTCTTTTACACCTATTCACCCCCCTCTAGGTGTTCATACTAGCACTTTCAATTGGTATCATAGCTCGTATGCTTACTTATTGAAGTGTTTTACTTTTAAGCTAAAGATCCTCTGTGTCTAGTATTTTGGCACCAAGACTTATGGAAGGGCAAAGCAACACCAGGTCAACATATTTTGATGGAAAGGAATACAACGTTTGGAAAAACAAAATGAATGCATTCTTAAGATCTAGAGATCCCTTGCAATGGGATGTTGTGGAAAAAGGAATCAATCCCACAGCTACGTCTACATCAAATAAAAATGGCAAAGACAAAGAAATCAAACTCTCTTCTCCTATGTCTCGGACGGAGTTGTCCAAAAGAGAAGCTCTTGATGCAAAAGTAATTTATTCTTTATATTGCGCATTGTCTCCTGCTGAACATAACAGAATTTTTTCATGTGAAACAGCTAAAGAAGTTTGGGATAGATTTCATGTTACTTATGAAGGGACTAATCGTGTAAAAGAGACATCCTACTTTGTCAATATGAATCCTTCAAGATGAAGCCAGAAGAGTCTATTAGAAATATGTTCAGTCGTTTTACAGAAATTATAAATGGTTTGGCGTCTCAAGATCATCTAATTTCTACCCCAATGAAGGTCAACAAACTTTTGCGAGATCTCGCAAAAGATTGGAACCATGTTAAGACCTCAATCTAGGAGACTCAAAAGATTATGCCACTCTCCATTGATGAATTGATTGGCACTCTTCAATTCTACAAAGTGGAACAAATTGTTGATGAAGATCCCAAAGGTAAGAAGTCCATCGCTTTAAAATCTAACGCTGATTCTGATGATACAGACTCATAAAATGACATGGACGATGAAGCACTTGCTTTTATGATCAAGAAATTCAAAAAGTTGAGTAGAAAAGAAAGGAAATTGTCACGCCTCGATCCTCGGGTGCATGCCTATCCCTCTCGGTCGATTTTATTTGCGACATCCCAGGACGAGTTGCTGACCCTTTCATTTTGTTGCACATGCGAAAGCGAATAGTAAATCCCCTGACATCAATAGCTTGGGATAGAAAAGCAAGACAACAAATTCATCATTAAAACACACATTTATATATACTGAGTCATGTACAAAGGTCTATGGCCAAAAGACTACAAAAGACTAGCCCTCCAAAAAGAAGTGGTCCTAATTGACCTACGCCTCAGATCACCTTAACATGGCTCCAGGTCCTTTGCCCTACGGTCGTGAAAATTGAGCCCATGACGGGGTGAGACGTAAATCTCAGCGAGTTCATACTCTAAGCCTCGATTAGGAAGGAAATACGCCTAGAAGCATCCTAATCATACAACGACACAATTAGCGCAGAAGACTTACCTCGCCTCAGTTCATTCTTGTAGGTCAGTACAATTCATATACATCATGTATAAAATTGATGCACATCACAATTGAAACGCCTCAACAACTCAATCAATCACAAGGGTCCAGATTATAGGGCCAAATCGTTATGACACGTCCCATACCATGTTACACAATTTTATCCCATAATCCGGTGGATCCATTTCACTCAACATGCATTCCAATTGATAATTACACCCTCTAAGGTTACGGCCAATTTGAAGTTTGGCGGTCTACTGACGTAGCCAGGCATAGTCTCACCACCATTGAGCATGGCATCATCTTTCAAAGACGGCTTTCCCGAAAGGGCATAGATCCAGAATCTACTATGACACAAATCCCATTAAGTAGGTATCTCATATAGGATAACGTCCATCCGATATAGTTCGGGGACGGGTTCTCTTAACCAACATACGATCACTCAATCTCAGCTCATGACACCATGGGTTGCACTCAAATGCCTCAATTAAAATGGTGAACCCGGGCCTATTTTCTTCGTATTAAAAACACCCGGTGAAAATAACCGTGTGTGGGTACACGGTTATCTACACCAGAAAAATGTGATATCTTCCAATTTAAAATCTCACTATTTTATATAGTATATAAAACCATTTTGATGTTAAAATCGACACTGAGATTTTTCGAATAAATATTGAAATTCACAAATTTTGGAATAAATTACCAAAAATTCAATCGGCACTTAACTTGCACAAATTTAACCAATTGCACCATTGCAATCGCATGAAATTTCGGTCACCGTCTATCCCGATCTAATTTCCGGAAAATAATTAATAATTAAATAAATTACCAAAATTAAATAAATCACAAAATAAATGAATTAATGCACTTAATTAAATTAACCTAAACTAACGAGGCTAAATAATCGAACTAACAAATAAATCTAACCATTCTACCTAATTTAATCTAATTATACTAATTAAATAAACTAATTAATTCCTAACTAAATCCACCTAACTATTCTAATTAAACTAACTAAATACTAACTATATACTTAATCTAACTAAATTACCCTAAGCTTAATTAACCTAATCAATCCACCAATTAGCCAACTAATCCACTTCTAATGTCATTAGCCTACTAATTAGGGATTAGAACACAACTTATCGGTTTAGTGTGAAAATGGCTCACGACGACGAAAACTCGATGGCTCAAGACTTAAGAAAACTTGTGGCGGTGCTAGTTGGGGCTTGAAGAAGGGCGAAAAAGCTTGGGCTTCGAGTGGCTAGCTTGGACTTGGCTAGAATCTACGAAAAGCGGGCTGACCAAAGGAGGCTTGGGCAAAGAGGGACGAGCGGCCGCTTGCGGGTCAATGATGGTGAGGGGTTTTGTTAGGGCCTTGACCGATGGGGAAGATGGTGGAGGGGACAAGAATGAAGATGGTGTGGCAAGAGTTGCATGTGAGAGCTGGATTTGTTGGGGTTTTGGAGGTCAACCGAACTTTGCTAGTTGACTCAATGAAGACAAAGCTTATTGGAGAACGTGGGCTTTGGTCAAAACTGGGTGGAGGACGTGGCGTGAAGAGGAGAATGGGTGGGTGGAGGTGGGCATTGATTCAATGGGAAGTAGGAGTCTTTGATGGAAATAATGAAGAAGGAAAAAAGAAGGAAAATGGGGAAATGTGGTCCAGGGAGTGAGATGCGCAAAGAAGAAGAAGATCGGTCAAAGGGCGTGGAGAAGTTTGGTGGAAAATGAGAGAGAAGCAAAAGTCAAAAGAAATATCATTATTCAACCAAGAAGCTTGAACAAAAGGGGTCTTCAAAATTATCACATTAATGGCTTGTCCCCCTAATCCTTTCTAGCTTAGAATTTCCATGAATTAACCAAATTGATGCCAAAAATGTAGCCTCCTTCCATAGCTCCGAATTTCTTCAAAATAAACTTCAATTTCTTCTCCGATTTCTCCAATTCGATGTCCAAATTTTGTTGAAGAAAAAGCCCACACAATTTCTACAAGTTCCCATCACCAAATAGCTCGGCTTGGAAGCCCAAATTCCCTTCGACTTGGCCCATCCAAATTTCCATTTGTTTTCCAAATCGATCGGAATCGATTTTCCGTAAAAATCCCGGAATCTCCGAAAATTCTTCGAAGGATGAGGTGACATTCCTAAAATGAATCGTGACACGACAGAACTTTCAATTTCTGAAATCAAGTTCATTTTCACGGTTAATTTCAATCTGACATGATTTTAGCACGTCCTAATCTACCATGTAGGTTTTATGAATTTTTAGTGCAATTGACCCATGGTCGATTATTTTCGAGTCACAACGTATATCTTGGACACATTGGCAACTCTCGATTATCGTGAAAATCTCGAAATTTCAAATACAGACATAGGGTATGGAAATGACAGAAAAATCGATCTAGTGTCATTTGATAGAAATTTTACAATTAGATAGAATCACCCACACACTAATCACATACCTCGATCGAATCGACCTATCTCCGGTCTTTGATCGGTTTTGACGATGCCGTAATGACCCTTGCAGATTAGTACGATCGAGCAGTCGATTCTTAGTTGAATTCTCAAGTCTATTGCATTTGAATTTCTTAATGGCTTCACTTGATAGGCTAGTTAACTCGTGAGTGGCCAACTCAGAGAAAAATGCTATAGGCACGTTAATGAAAGGCCAATTTCATCTCATCGAAATCAAACTTGAAATTAGGATGTCACAATTCTTTCCTTCTTATAAAATTTCATCCTTAAAATTTAAACCATTACAAACTTTAAACAAAAAGGTGAGGGTACAGTTATCTCATCGAATCTTCACTTTCTTAGGTTGCTCCTTCAGTGCCGTGGTGTTGCCAAACCACTTTTACCAACAGAATGATCTTGGTGCGCATAACTTGTTCCTTGCGATCTACAATCTGAACTGGGCTTTCAACGAACGACACTCTATCGTCCACGTCCAATTCCTCAAAATTAAGACGATACGCTAGGATCTCGATTCTTTCAAGAATCGACATCGACACGTGAAAGATGTCATCACACTTGTGTCAATCTCGGCGGTAATGCAAGACGATACACTAGGATCCCGATTCTTTTAAGAATCTCAAATGGACCTATGTACCTCGGACTCAGTTTTCCCTTCTTGCCAAAGCGTGAAGTACCCCTCATTGGTGACACCTTCAGAAAGACGTGATCATCAACTTGGAACTCTAATGGCCTTCGACGCTTATCGGCATAACTTTTCTGGCAGCTCTGAGCGGTCTTTTGTCTGTCTCTAATAACGGTAACTGCATCCACTGACTGCTGGACTAACTCTGGGCCTATGATCTTCCTTTCTCCGACCTCATCCCAACACATTGGCGTTCTGCACGCTTTGCCATACAACGCTTCAAAAGGAGCCATTTGAATGCTCTACTGGTAGCTGTTGTTGTAGGTGAACTCGACAAGGTGATGCTGTTCCTCCCAGCTTCCCTTGGAATCCAACACACAAGCTCGCAACATGTCTTCGAGGGTTTGAATTGTCCTCTCAGACCGACCATCCATCTGATGATGATAGGTTGTACTGTACTACAGCTTCGTTCTTAAAGCATTCAACAAACTTTTCCAGAAGGCAGCTGTAAACCTCGGGTCTCGATCTGATGTAATCGTCACCGGCACTCCATATAGACGAACTATCTAACCCACATACAATTCTGCATGCCTGTCCAAATCAAGGTCCTTTCGTACTGCAATTAAGTGAGCCAACTTCATCAATCGGTCGACTGCTACCCAAATAGAATCATTACCTCTCTAGCTCCTCGGTAAACCCGTCACAAAGTCCATTGTGATGTGTTCCCACTTCCACTCGGGAATCTCGAGAGGTTGTAGAAGTCCTCCCAGCTTATAATGTTGTGGCTTCACCTTTTGACAAGTCAGACACTTGGTAACATGCTTGGCGATATCCGCCTTCATACCAGATCACTAATAATGTTGATGCAGATTCTGATACATCTTCGTACTGCTAGGATGAATGTTGTAACTGCTACAATGAGCTTCTAATAAAATCTCTTCTTTAAGCTCTGCATCGTTAGGTACACACAATCGTCCTTGGAATCTCAGTGTTCCGTTCTTAGAAACCTGAAAGTCAGCATTCTTCTTTTCGGTGTTCTCTTGTAGAATCTTCTGAATCTCTAGATCTGTCCATTGAAGCGTCTTGATCTTTATCTGCACTTTTGGTTCAATTCTGAGGGTGGCCATAAGATTCAAAAGATGGCCAACCTCAAATTTGAAAACCGAATCTCAAGCTTTCTCAAGCAAATTCCATTCCTTAACCATCTTTATCTATGACTTTATTCACCTTTTCAAGATGATACAGAATATCACAATCATAGTCCTTCAGGAGCTCCATCCAGCGACGCTGTCTCATATTCAACTCCTTTTGAGAGAATAAGTACTTGAGACTTTGATGGTCTGTGAAGATCTGGAATTTTTCTCCGCACAAATAATGTCTCCAAATCTTCAGAGCGAAAATGATCGCTGCGAGTTTTAAGTCATGCGTTGGGTAATTCAGTTCATGAGGTCTCAACTGATGGGACGCGTATGCAACAACCCTACCATGTTGCATCAACACGCAACCTAGTCCTCTAAACGACGCATCACTATAGATCTCGTATCCTCCAAGACTAGATGGTATGGTCAACACCGGTGCAGTAGTCTGCTTTTGTTTAAGCTCTTGGAAACTACACTCGCAGTTATTTGTCCACATGAACTTTTCTTCCTTCTTCAGCAGTCGAGTCAAAGGCGAAGCTAATGCTGAAAACCCTTCTACGAACCTTCTATAATACCTTGCCAAACCCAGAAAACTTCTGATCTCTGTCATTGTTGTCGGTCTTGGCCAGTTGATCACTGCTTCTATCTTGGATGGGTCCACGAAGATTCCTTCACCTAAAATCACGTGACCTAGAAAAGCAACACGAGTCAATTAAAACTTGCACTTGCTGAACTTGGCATACAACTCATGAGTCCTTAGAGTCTGAAGTACCAATCTCAAATGACTTTCATGTTCCTCAGGACTTTTCGAGTACACCAGGATATAATCGATGAACACAATCACAAACTGATCAAAGGTATTCCATGAAAATTCGGTTCATCAAATCCATAAAAGCAGCTGGGACGTTCGTCAGGCCAAATAGCATTATAGTGAATTCATAATGGCCGTATCAAGTACGAAATGTTGACTTCGGTATATCCTCCTTTCTGATCCTCAACTGATGATACCCTGTCCTTAAATCAATCTTTGAAAATATCAACGCTCCTTGTAACTAGTCAAACAAATCGTCAATCCTCGGAAGTGGATACTTATTCTTGATCGTCACCTGATTAAGTTAACGATAGTCGATGCATAGGCGCAATGAACCATCTTTTTTCTTTACGAATAGAACTGGTGCTCCCCAAGGTGATGCACTGGGACGTATAAATCATTTATCCAACAACTCTTGCATCTGCACCTTTAGTTCTTTCAACTTAGATAACGCCATCCGATAAGGAGCCTTAGAAATTGGCTCTGTCCTGGGGGCTAACTCAATCACAAACTCAATCTCTCTCTCTGGCGGTAAGCTTGGCAATTCCTTCTAAAACACGTTTGGAAACTCTTAGACTATCGCAATGTCCTCGATCTTCAGCTCCTCAATTGTCGTATCCATGACAGTTGCCAGGTAACCTTGACAACGCCCGTCTAACAAATGGGTTGCCTCTAGCAATGAGATTAAGGAAATAGAAGGTCCTCCTCGACTCCCAATAAACTCGAAACTCTCACTCGCTAACGGGTTAAACTGAATCGCTTTGCGATAGCAGTCCATCTTAGCTCGTTGCTTGGTGTGCTAATCCATGCCAATTATCACATCGAAATCATACATGGCTAGGACTATCAAGTCTATCTTCCCCTCTCGCTCACCAATCGCTAACGTGCAACCAGGACAACCCACTGTAGCTAACACATTATCCTTTAATGGTGTCGATATACTAATCACTGACTCCAACAACTCAGGAATCAATCCTACCAACTTAACATACTGCTCAGCTATAAATGAATGAGTAGCTCCAGGGTCAAATAAAGCATAAGCAGAGTGGTCGTTCAACAAGATAGTACTTGTAATCACATTAGGCACATCCTCCGCTTGTCCTTTAATGATAGCATACATCCTTCCTTGAGCTGGAGATCTAATCAATCCACCATGCTATCCATTTGGGGGTGCGTATTCTCGATTCTGATCCATCAGTGGCAGTGGCGGCAACTGCAGCGGTCCTATCTGTCTTCTGTGACAGTTCTTTGCTATGCGACCCTACTGGCCACATACGAAACAAGCACCCATCCTAGTTGGACACGAGGCTAATCCGTGTTATCCTCCTCAGGAATGACACACTCTAAACTGGCTCGACGATGACTTTTCTATCCCTCCCTTCCTATTGGGTGGAATAGGATACCTCCCTCCGGTCATTGGTCTCTTCCCAAACCGATTTCCATCCCGGTTCGAACTAAACCATGACCCAGATGCGGCTCATTTGTTCTAGTCTCTATCTATCATCTGGACCCGTTCATACAGGTCGTTGTAATTCCTCAAGTTGAGTAGTATCAGCAGACTCCTCAATTCCAATCTCGGACTCCTCAATTCTGGTTTAAGTCTATCTTTGAACTTCTAGCTCGATCTACCGGATGTTTAACCAACCTAAGGGCATATTGTGATAGTTCAACGAACTTCACCTCATACTAATCTACAATCATCGAACCATGGCGAAGGCGCTAGAATTCAGCCATCTTCAATTCTCTGGCATTGTTAGAGAAGTACTTGTTGTTGAAGACTTCAGCAAAGGCGTTCCACTCTGGAACTATACCTTCAGGAAATGATGTGCCTCTGATGGCTTTCCACCAAGTATTAGCGTTACCCTGCAGTTGGTAGGTTGCAAGGACTACCTTCTTCATCTCTATGTATATTAGTAGTGCAAAGGCATTCTCCAAGCCTTGGATCCAAAGGGCTGCAACCTCGGGATCTCCCGCCCTAGTAAACTTTGGCGGGTTCAACTTCAAAAACTATTCCACCAATTTGTGCATTGGCCTCACAGTGATCACGTTCTCAGGTGGAACCTTAGCAGGTGTGGCAACAGCGGCAGTAGCAACAGTAGCATTGGCAGTAATTGTAGCGGCGGCGGTAATGGCGGTAGCTTGATTTTGGGCCTGTTGCCCCATCTGTGCTCCCATAACTTCGAGCGCTTGCATGATCCCCTCGATCTTGGGATCATTAGGGGTTACTACCCCAGCACCAACTGGAGGTGGTGCTACTCCACTTGCGCTGGCCTCAGCCTGCGCTCTACCTCGGATGCCTTGGGTACCAACCCTTGTCGGCATCCTACCTCGAGTCACTAATGCTATGGTCCTCTTTTTAGGAGTCTCGGCTCTTGATCACTCATAATGCAGACTTTCTACAAAACATGTTCCCAATTCCATACATAATTAGAAACTGAGTGATCCCACAAACAAACTACCAAATAGACTATTAATCACATGCATCAGCATAAAAATAGAGGTCATTCCTACTAACTATCCCAAGAACCCATCGCACCTTATCACTCCAACACTAACCTACTCTAATACCATTAAACGGGGATGTCACGCCCCGATCCTCAAGCGCGTGTCCATCCCTCTGTGGTCGATAAAATTTTGCGACTTCCTAAGACGAGTTGCCGACCGTTTCATTTTAGTATGCATGCATAAGCAAACAATAAATCCCCTGACAGTAACCATCTTGGGATAGAAAAGCAGGATAACACATTCACAAATAAACATGCTTTTATAAACATACTGATTCATGTACAAAAGTCTATACCCAAAAGATTTCAAAAGACTAACTCTCAAAAAAGGCTGTCCTATCTGACCTACACTTCAGGTCACCTTAGCTCGGCTCCAGGTTCTCCATCCTACGGTCCTGAAAATTTAAGCCCACGATGGGGTGAGATATAAATCTCAGCGAGTTCACGCTCTAAGCCCCGATTAGAGGGTAATATGCCTAGAAACGTCCTAACCACACAACCACACAACCATAAAGACTTACCTCATCTTAGATCTACCCTGCAGGTCGGCATAGTTCATAGGCACCATGCATAAAATAATGCATATAACAATTAAGATGCTTCATCAACTCAATTAATCACAAGGGTCCCGATTATAAGACCAAACCGTTATGACATGTCCCATACCATGCCACACAATTTTAGCTCAAAATCAGGCGCATCAAACCCAAACAATCATGCGTTTCAATTGTTAATTACACCCCTCAAGGTACAGCCAACTCTAAATTTGGCGGTCTTCTGGCATTGCCAAGCATTGTCTCACCCCATTGAGCATGGCTACGTCTCTCAAAGACGGTTTTCCCGAAGGAGCGTAGGTCCATAATCTATTACCCAACCCAAGTCCCGAAAAGGGATTTAGTAGCATCCGGCGTAATCGCTTGAGATGGGTTCTCTTAACCAACACACGACCAATCAATCTTGACCTAGGACATCGTGCATTGCACTCAATTGCCTTAATTAAAATGGTGAACCTGGCCTATTTTCTTCGTATTAGAAATACACGGTAAAATAGTTGTATGTGGGTACACAGTCATCTCACACTAGAAAAATTGATATAATTCAATTTAAAATATCACTATTTTATATAGTATATAAAACCATTTTCGGTGTTAAAATCCAACACCCGGGATTTTCTAAATAAATATCGAAATTCACAAATTTTGGAATTAAATACTCAAAATTTCAATCAACACTCAATTTGCACAAATTAACATCCAATTGCATAAACTGAACACACCATTGCAATCAGCACGAAATTCTGGTCACCAACTATCCTAGTTTAATTTCCGGAAAATATTTAATAATTAAATAAATTACCGGCAATTAAATAAATTACAAAATAAATAAATTAAAGCACTTAATTAAATTAACCTAAACTAACTAGGCTAATTAATCTTACTAACAATTAAATCTAACCATTCTATCTAATTCAATCTAATTACACTAACTATATAAACTAACTAATTCCTAACTAAATCCACCTAACTATCCTAATTAAACTAACTAAATGACTAACTATATACTTAATCTAACTAAATTACAATAAGCTTAATTAACTTAACTAATCCACCAATTAGCTAACTAATCCACCTCTAAGTGTCATTAGCCTATTAATTAGGGATTAGAACGCAACTCACCGGTTTAGCGCGAAAACCAATTCACGGCGACGGCGGCGCGACAGCGGTCAAGATTTGGGCTCACGGCAAGGCCGAGGGAAACTTGGACCGGCTGAAATCAACCAAGATGGTTCAGCAAAGCTGAGTTTCGTTCTTGAATTGCGAAGGGCTGAAGCGGGGCTTCGAGTGGCTGGCTTCGGATGGGCTGGGCTCGGACGAAGGAGAGAGACACGAGCAGCTTGCGAATCAACTTCGGTGGGGTTTTGGGGTCAACACCGAACTTGCTGGTTGACTCGACGGGGAACAAAACCTAGTGGAGGATGTGGGCTGCTCGAAGAAGATGGATACAAAGAAGGAGCTGCAGTCTTCGTTGCTGGACAATTGACCGAAGAAGATGGAGGTTTGGACGTGTGGCAAAAGAGACAAGCAACGGTGGAGGTGGAATGTGTGAGTGGGGGAAGGTGGAGTGGATGTGCTGGTGGAGGGTTGTAGGGTCGAAGGAAACGAAATGAAAAGCAGAAGCAAGAGTGGTCTTCGGCTGAGGTAGAAGATTTCGATGAAGATGAAGACCGGCACAGGCTTGTCCGAGAAGCTGGACGAGAGAGAGGGGCAAAAAGTCAAGGAATTATCTCAAATAATCAATGCTTGGTCCCCCTAGTCTCCAACCTTATCTTTCATGTCCCCAATTATTTTCTTGAATAAATCCTCACAAATTACTCAATTTTGGTGCCAAAAATCCAGCCCCAAGCCTAGATCCGAATTTTATAACTTTGGGGTTTCAATTTCTTCACTTATTCACCAAATCGATGTCCAATTTTGCTGAAGAAAAAGCCCACAAAATTTCTATAAGTTCCCATCACCAAATAGCTCAATTTGGAAGCCTAAATTCCCTTCAACTTGGCACATCCGAATTTCCATTCGTATTCCGAATCGTCCAAATCGATTTTCCGTAAAAATCCTGGAATTGTCGAAAATCTTCAGAGGATGAGTCGACGTTCCTAAAATGAATTATGACACGACGGAACTTTCAATTTCTGAAATCAAGTTCAATTCCGCGGTTAATTTCAATATGACGTGATTTTAGCGTGTCCTAATCTACCGGGTAGCTTTTATAAATTTTTAATACAATTGACCCGTGGTTGATTAATTTTCAAGTCACAACGTACATCTTTGACACATTGGCGACTCTCGGTTGTCGTGAAAATCTCGAGATTTCAAATATAAACACAGGTTACGAAAATGACAAAAAAAATCGGTCTAGTGCCGTTCAATAGAAATTTTGTAATTAGGTGGAATCACCCATGCACTAATCATATACCTCTATCGAATCAACCTATCTCCGTTCCACCGATCGCAAAATTCTTGTTGATCGACACTAGACCGACTTTTCTGTCGATTGGGTACCCTGTGTCCGTATTTGAAACTCTGGGATTACCCCGACAACCGAAAGTCGCCAATGTTTCAAAGATGTACATTGTGGCTTAAATTGATCAACCACAGGTCAAATGCACGAAAATTTCTAAAAGCTGCCCGGTAGATTAGGATGCGCTAGTATTGTGCCAAAGTGAAATTAACCATGAAATTGAGATCGAATTCTGAAATTGGAAGTCCTTGTGTGTCACAAATTTTATTAGGAACATTGGATTAATTTTATGGATTTCAATTTTGTTCAATTGGAAGAGAATCGAAGAATGGGATGTACAAAGTTTAAAACTTCGTGTGCCACGGCGGAGGATGGAATTGGACCCATTGAAGATTGTTGTGGGAGGTTTGGAGATAGTGGAGTATGACATGACTTGATGATGTCATGGTGGGCCATTTTGTGGGATTAAAGAAAGAGAAAAAGAGAAAAAAAAAATGGTCCCCTCCTTCTCTCTCCTCCCTCTCTCCTTCCTCTCTCCCGTCGACCCTCTCTCCTCCACCTTCTTCATCTTCTTCTTCGGATGCTAGCCACAGCGAAGATCGACCAGCAAGCCGCCGGGCCTCACGCCGTCGCACGCCTTCGCCGGACCATCGTTAGTCGGCCCCCTCCTTTCTCCTTCTTCTCTGTCCGTTGAGCAGCTTCTCTCCCCCATCCGCTTGCTGTGCGACGCCCATACAAGCCGAAGACAGCGAGGCCAGCAGCACCGTTGGAGCAGTCGCACACCGCCACCGTCGCCGTTTGCCCTCACTCAAGGCCGTTGCTACTCGCCGCAGCTCCGCCCGTCTCCGCCTCCATCTCGCCGGCCCTCTGTTCTAGCAACCATTCCAGATCTGGGGAAGCTCAGTCGAGGCCGTCCAGCTCACCTCCGACCATCGTGAGACCCCGCCGTTGGCCGCATGGCACTGCTGCAGCTCCTCCGCCCGTTTCCAACCCAAGCCGACATCAGATCCGCCCCTTCTCGACCTCAACCGGCAGCTGGAAAAATGGGTATGGCAGTGGACGTTTGGCCCGTTTTGGTCAGCTTTCCGGCCCTGAATGCTTGGCACGCTTTGAGGAAAGTTGTTCCCCTCGGTGTCCCCATCATTTTGGTCCGCTCGGCTCGCTAATCCGGTGAGTTTAGCTCACTAAATCTTGATTAGACGGTTAATGATGCCCTAAGTGTGCTTAGTCTAAGTTAAGTAAGTTTAGGTTGTTAGATTAGTTTATTTGATTGATGATTAGATTATGGTGTTTAATTAAGTTAAAGTGTGTTTCGTTTAAAGTTAAGTATGTTTATATTAATATAAGCTTTGATGTGAATTAAAGGAATTTGTTTTTGATTTATTTAAGTATTCCGAAATTATTAAATAATTTAATAATATATATTTATTCGAAATTATTAAAATATTATTATTAAATAAATTTCGAAATAAAATTAATTATTTAATAAATTCCAAAAATCATCTCGGGACCTTATTTGCTCGAATTTCGTTTGATCGCTGCTGTGTATTCGGATTTTGAAATTTATGGTTGGATATTATAAATTGAGTGTGGATTGCGAAAAATATGGATATTATTATTTAATTAATTTTCGGAATAAATTTAATTATTTATTAAAATTCGAAAATTTCGTCAAGACCTTATTCTCTCATAATTTCGTGTTGATCGCCACTGTGCATTTAGAATTTGAGTTTGGTGAATGGATGTGGCAAATTGAGTGTTGATTGTGATAAATAGGGATTTTATTCATAAAAACCCAAGTGTCGGGTTTTGATGCAAAAATTGGATTTTAATGATTATATTAAATAGTGGGGTTTGAAAAAGTGAGATATTGGCTTTTTGATTCGAAATTAGCGTGTCCCCACACACGTAAGTAATTTCTGGAATGTTTTTAATATGAAGAAAAATGGCCAAGATCACTATTTTAAGTGAAAGTATTGAGCGAAATGCAAAGTGTCCTGGGGCCGAGTATGATTTGGCTGTGTGATAATTAAGAGGAATCGTCCTAGGCTGTTGAGCCAGACTTGCCCCTATACGAGATGCCCACACGGTGGTTGCGGGTAGCAGTAGATTCTGGGCCCATACTCCTTCGGAAATGCCGTCGACGTACTGATGAAGCCGCGCTCCAAGGTGGGGAGGCGATGCCTGGCTATGTGCTAGTAGATAGCCGAACTGCGAGTAGGCTATGCTCTTGTGTGGCAGTAAATATCAATTGGGACGCATGCTGAGTGTTATTGATGGGTCGGATTATGGGACGAAATTGTGTGACATGGTATGGGACGTGTCGTAACGGTTTGGTCTTATAATCCGGAGTCCTGTGGTCATTTGAAATATTGTTGGCGTTCCAGTTGTTTAAGTCCCTATTACTATCTGTGATTGAGTGATTTGAATTGTGCTAACCTGCAGGAAGGAACTGAGGCGAGATAAGTTCTCTGTGTGATGTGGCTAGGCCACCCTTGAGCGTATTTTCTTTCTAATAGGGGTTTAGGGGGTTGAACTTGCTGAGACAACGTCTCATCCCGGTTGTGGGATTAAAATTTCAGGTCCTTGGTGGACGGAGTGGTCAGATAGCTTTGGTTGGCCTTGGGGAGTTTCAGAGGTGAAGTCGTAAGGATTGGAGAATGTGTCCGACTTGTAGGTCGTAAGACAATTCCTTTTTAAGAGCCGGTCTTTTGTAGGCTTTTGGTTGTAGGCTTTCGTTTGTAACTCCGTTGAATTATGAATGTGTTATGTTGTGGTTTTGCTTCCTACTTTTCTATCCCGTATTTCATTGTTAGGGGTTCTATAATACGCTCCGCTTGCGCAATAATAAATGAATGGGGTCGGCGACACTACCTGGGAATGTTGAATTTGCATGACCATGGTGGGATGTTGGCGTGCTTGAGGTTCGAGGCGTGACATTCCCGTTTAAGTGGTATCAGAGCATAGTTTGAGTATGAAGTGATAAGGTGCGATGAGTCATGGGATAGTTAGTAGGAAAGGCTTTTAATATGCTGATGCATGTGGTTGATAGTTGTTTGGTAGTGTGTTTGTGGGGTCACTCAAATTCTAACCTGATGTTGGAATCAGAAAACAGGCGTCTATAAAGAGCCTGTAGGATGAGTGACCTGGAGTGGAGAACTCCTAGGAGGAGGTCGATAAGACCTGTACCTTAGGGTTGGACGCTAACAAGAGTTGGTACCCGAGGTAAAGCGCAAGCTTAGACCAGCGAGAGTGTGAGAGTACCGCCGCAAGTCGGTACTGAGAGTGTAGTAGCACCAAGCGATCCTAGATTTAATGGGATCGTTCAGGCACTAGTGTTCCTTGGAAGCTTGTTGGGCCGCAAGTTCAAGACCGAGCCTCCGCTCGTTGCCGTTGTTTCTACCGCTGCCAGTGTTGTGACCGTTGTTGTTGCCACGCCTGTTGAGACCCAATTTGGAGTTGTGATCGAGGAACAAGCCACCGTATCTAAGTCAAAGTTCAGTTTAGATAGAGATGGAAATCGATTGGGGAGAAAGGCCGATGTCAGAAGAAAGGTGCCATGTGTCACCTAATCGGAAGAGTAGAATTGGAAAGTCAGTGCTCAACTCAATCGATGTGTGTCGTGTTTGTAAGCAAGGACATGGATCTGTTCGTGCTGTAAGAGGGAAATGACTTGTTACGAGTGTCACCAGTACAGTCATCTAATCAAAGACCTTCTGTATAGGCAGATGGGACCACAACTGTTTCTGCACCGCCGTTGATAAGACAGAATAGAGAAAGTGTGCTTCGGGACATTTAATGGGGTACTTGGAACAGACCCTAGTGCAAGGAAGGGTGCATGATGTCACTTGATGGGAGGTAGAGGACTCTCCAATTGTGTGCCGAGTTTGTGGAAAGGAGGCATGAGTCAGCCTAGTGTCAGAGTAAAAAAGGGAGCATGATGTGAATATGGCCAGCACGACCGTTAGGTTAGGAACTACCCGTGTAAGTTTAGGAGAGCGTAAGCACCGTTATCGGGCAGATAGGACGCCACTAGGATGGCTAGAAGAGCATGAATGGGTCGACCAGGCATTGATCAAGGGGAAAATGTTCTTGAGGAAATTTTATCATAGTGCAGCAGAATTTTCAATGAAGGTTGTAGGATCTTTGTTATGGTAATAAAGTGATAGAAAGATGGATCTCTAACTATAGTTGTACTTGAAGGATTTGCTTAAGTATGACTTAGAAGTTATTTATAAAAAGTTTGGCTCAAGGAGCTTTTTGTTGTTTTGAATCGTGCTGGTGATATAATTCAGTTTGTTCAGTTAACATGCGAAAGTTTTGAATCGTTGAAAGTCGAAGAGGAACTTCGATCCTTGTTATTCGTCACTGAAGATGACCTAGTTCTGGTTGTTGATTATCGAATCTACATGGCAGCTGTAATGGATGCGTTAGTTAAGGAGCCGAATATGGAGAACATAATCGTGGTACGGGAGTTTTCTAAGGCATTTTCTAGAGAATTGTCGGGTTTCTTATGTCGAAAGAGAAATTAAGTTCATGATTGAATTAGCACCGAATGCAGCCAATCCCTAAGGCTCCTTACCGGATGGTGTTACCTAAGTTAAAAGAACTGAAGGTGCAGATGCAGAAAGTGTTGAATAGGGGATTCATGCGTTCCAGTGTATCACCTTGGGGAGCACCTGTTCTATTCGTGAAGAAAAAGGATGGTTCATTGCGCTTGTGCATCGACTATCATCAACTCAATCAGATGACGATCAAGAACAAGTATCCATTGCCAAGGATCGATGACTTGTTTGATCAGCTTCAGGGAGCATTGATATTTTCTAAGATCGACTTGAGGACAGGGTATCATCAGCTAAGGATCAAGAAGGAAGACATACCGAAGTCAGCATTTCACAATTGATATGGCCATTATGAGTTTACTGTGATGCCATTTGGGTTGATGAATGCCCTAGCTGCTTTCCTGGATCTGATGAACCGTGTGTTCAGAGAGTACTTAGATCGTTTGTAATTGTTTTCATCGACGACATCCGGTGTATTCGAGGAGTACTGAGGATCATGAAAGGCACTTAAGGATAGTGCTTCAGACTTTGAGAGATCACGAGCTGTACGCCAAGTTCAGTAAGTGCGAGTTTTGGCTAACTCGTGTGGCTTTCCTAGGTCATGTCATCTCCAGAGAAGGAATCTCAGTGGACCCAGCAAAAATTGAAGCAGTGATCAACTGGCCGAGACTAACAACAGTGACAGAGATCATAAGTTTTTTGGGCTTAGTAGGGTATTACAGACGGTTTGTAGAAGGGTTTTCAGTGTTAGCATCGCCGATGACAAGACTGCTGAAGAAGGAAGAAAAGTTTGTGTGGACAGATAAGTGCAATAGTAGTTTTCAAGAGCTTAAGCAGAAGCTAACTACTGCACCTGTGCTTACTATTCCATCTGGTCCAGGAGGGTTTGAGATCTACAGTGATGCATTGTTTAAAGGATTGGGTTGCATATTGATGCAGCATGGTAGGGTTGTTGCATATGTGTCCCGTCAGTTGAGACCTCACGAATTGAATTATCTGACGCATGACTTAGAGCTTGCAAGGATCATCTTTGCCCTAAATATTTGGAGGCATTATTTGTGTAGAGAAAGATTCCAGATCTTCACTGACCATCAGAGTCTCAAGTACTTATTCTCTCAGAAGGAGTTGAATATGAGACAGCGTCGATGGATGGAGCTCTTAAAGGACTATGACTGTGAGATTTTGTATCACCCGGCAAAGGCGAATAAGGTCGCCGATGCACTGAGTAGGAAGTCTTCAGTTGCTCAAATGATCCTCAAGGAATGGGGTCTAATTGAGAGGGCACGAGATTCAAATTTAAAATTTGAGGTAAGCCACCTTTCGAATCTTATGGCCACCCTTAGAATTGAGCCGAAAGTTCAAATCAGAATCAAAACACTTTAATGGACAGATTCAGAAATTCAGAAGATTCTATAAGAGAATGCAGATGAGAGAGAGATTGATTTTCAGATTTCTGAAGATAGGATGCTAAGGTTCTGAGGACGATTGTGTGTAATTGACGATACAGAGATTAAAGAAGAGATCTTATGGGAAGCTCATCATAGCAACTTCAGTGTCGTCCAGACAGTATGAAGATGAGTCAGAATCTACATCATCGGGATTGGTAGATCGATATAAAGATAGATATCGCCAAACAAGTTGTAAGTGTTGAATGTATCAGTAAGTGAGAATTTGGTAACGTAAGCCAGGAAAGCTTTTTCAAGCACTTGAGAGAGTCCTGTGTGGGAATGGAAGTATAGCATGATAGAATGTTATGACAAGTTATCAAGGAGTCGGGAAGAGTATTGATTCCTTATGGGGTTGTGGTCGATAGATGAACAGAGTCAACTCACCTTAGTGCAGCATGAAAAGATCTCAATTAGAATATGTATACCGAAGTGTGTGTATATCATATAAATCATATGCATGGAGTGTCGGGGATGAATTGTATTTCAAATCTAGATCGATGTTCCAAGTTAGCGAGCTTTCAGATGGTTCCTTCTTAAGCAAAGGCATAGCAGAGAGTACGGAATTTCGATTGCCGAGATGAAGTCGGGAAAGAAAGATCACAGGCCAGGGTCAGTACAGTAGTCAGTGATTGCAGTTGCCGAGATCAGTGTCAAAGTTATATCAGAGCTTGACTAGGGGTTCCCAGTTTTAGCAAATCAGTCAGATAGTTTCTTTTTAGTCAGTGTAGAGCAGAGTGTTCAGAACTTCAGTTGTAGAGATGAGATCAGAGATCAGAAAATCCTAGGTCCAGAGTTGGTTTAGAAATCAGTGATTCAGTCACAGTTAGTAGAGACAGTCTTGAGACCGCTCAGAATCACCAATTTAGCTTCGCAGATTTTGTGTTGAAGACCTTTGAAATTTTAAGTGGGCAAGTGTTTAGTAATTTGGATCCGAAGTGGTTTGGGCAAGATAGCAGTGATCTAGCAACATTGGTACAGAAGGAGCAACCTGAGAAAGAGAAGATGATATGAGACAACTGTACCCTCACCTTTTTGTTTAAGAATTGGTACAGGTTTAAATTTCGAGTACGAAATTTTTATAAGATGGGAAGAGTTGTGACATCTCGATTTTCCAATTTTATTTTCAATAAATTGAGACGGGCATTTCGTTGGCACGTATATAGTTCTTTTCCTTGAGTCGGCCACTCATGTGAAAACTAGTCTATCGGATGAAGCCTTAAGAGTTTCTAATGCATCAAACTCGAGAATTTGACCAGGAAGCGACCTTTCGATCGAGCTAATCTGCAAGGATCATTACGGCACGATTAAAAATCGATTAAAGACCGGAGATAGGTCAACTCGACAAAGGCATGTGATCAAGTGTGGGTGATTCCACCAGATCGCACAATTCTTGTCGATCGACACTAGACCGACTTTTCTGTTGATTGGGTACCCTGTGTCCGTATTTGAAACCTTGAGATTACCCCGACAACCGAAAGTCGCCAATATTTCAAAGATGTACATTGTGGCTTGAATTGATCAACCATAGGTCAAATGCATGAAAATTTCTAAAAGCTCCCTGGTAGATTAGGATGCGCTAGTATTGTGCCAAAGTGAAATTAACCGTGAAATTGAGATCGAATTCTGAAATTGGAAGTCCTTGTATGTCACAAAATTTATTAGGAACATTGGATTAATTTTATGGATTTCAATTTGGTTCAATTGGAAGAGCATCGAAGAATGGGATGTACAAAGTTTAAAAATTCGTGTGCCACGGCCGAGGATGGAATTGGACCCATTAAAGATTGTTGTGGGAGGTTTGGAGATAGTGGAGTATGACATCACTTGATGATGTCATGGTCGACCATTTTGTGGGATTAAAGAAAGAGAAAAAGAGAAAAAAAAAATGGTCCCCTCCTTCTCTCTCCTTCCTCTCTCCCGTCGACCCTCTCTCCTCCATCTTCTTCATCTTCTTCTTCGGATGCCAGCCATAGCGAAGATCGACCAGCAAGCCGCCGGGCCTCACGCCGTCGCACGCCTTCGTTGGACCGCCGTTAGTCGGCCCCTCCTTTCTCCTTCTTCTCTGTCCGTTGAGCAGCTTCTCTCCCCCATCCGCTTGCTGTGCAACACCCCTGCAAGCCAAAGACAGCAAGGCCAGCAGCACCGTTGGAGCAGTCACACGCCGCCACCATCGCCGTTCGCCCTCGCTCAAGGCCGTCGCTGCTCGCCGCAGCTCCGCCCGTCTCCGCCTCCATCTCGTCGGCCCTCTGTTCTAGCAACCATTCCAGATCTAGGGAAGCTTAGTCGAAGCCGTCTAGCTCACCTCCGGCCGCCGTGAGACCCCACCGTTGGCCGCACAGCACCACTGCAACTCCTCCGCCCGTTTCCAACCCAAGTCAGCACTGGATTCGGCCCTTCTCGGCCTCAACCGGCAGCTGGAAAAATGGGTATGGCAGCGGACGTTTGGCCCATTTTGGTCGGCTTCCCGGCCCCGAAAGCTTGGCCTGCTTTGAGGAAAGTTGTTCCCCTCAGTGTCCCCGTCATTTTGGTCCGCTCAGCTCGCTAATCCAGTGAGTTTAGCTCACTAAATCTTGATTAGACGGTTAATGATGCCCTAAGTGTGCTTAGTCTAAGTTAAGTAAGTTTAGGTGGTTAGATTAGTTTATTTGGTTGATGATTATATTAGGGTGTTTAATTAAGTTAAAGTGTGTTTAATTTAAAGTTAAGCATGTTTATAGTAATATAAGCTTTGATGTGACTTAAAGGAATTTGTTTTTGATTTATTTAAGTATTTCGAAATTATTAAATAATTTAATAATATATATTTATTCGAAATTATTAAAATATTATTATTTAAATAAATTTCGGAATAAAAATAATTATTTAATGAATTAGAAAATCATCTCGGGACCTTATTTGCTCAGAATTTCGTCTTTGATCACCGCTTTGTGTATTCGGATTTTGAAATTGATGGTTGGATATTATAAATTGAGTGTTCATTGCAAAAAATATGGATATTATTATTTAATTAATTTTTGGAATAAATTTAATTATTTATTAAAATTCGAAAATTTCGTCGGGACCTTATTCTCTCATAATTTCGTCGATCGCTGCTGTACATTTAGAATTTGAGTTTGCTGAATGGCTGTGGTAAATTGAGTGTTGATTGTAATAAATAGGGATTTTATTCATAAAAACCCAAGTGTCGGGTTTTGATGTAAAAATTGAATTTTAATGATTATATTAAATAGTGGGGTTTGAAAAAGTGAGATATTCAATTTTTGATTCGAAATTAGCGTGTCCCCACACACGTGAGTAATTTCTGAAATATTTTTAATATGAAGAAAAATAGCCGAGATCACTATTTTAAGTGGAAGTATTGAGCGAAATGCAAAGTGTCCTTGAGCCGAGTATGATTTGGCCGTGTGATAATTAAAAGAAATCGTCCTAGGCTGTTGAGCCGGACTTACCCCTATATGAGATGCCCACGCGGTGGTTGCGGGTCGCAGTAGATTCTGGGCCCATGCTCCTTCGGGAATGCCGTCGACGTACTGACGAAGCCGCGCCCCAAGGTGGGGAGACGATGCCTGGCTATGTGTCAGTAGATAGCCGAACTGCGAGTAGGCTATGCCCTTGTGTGGCAATGAATATCAATTGGGACGCATTCTGAGTGTTATTGATGAGTCGGATTATGGGATGAAATTGTGTAACATGATATGGGACGTGTCGTAACGGTTTGTTCTTATAATCCGAACTCCTGTGGTCATTTGAAATATTGTTGGCGTTCTAGTTGTTTAAGTCCCTATTACTATCTGTGATTGAGTGGTTTGAATTGTGCTAACCTGCAGGAAGGAACTGAGGCGATGTAAGTTCTCTATGTGATGTGGCTAGGCCACCCTTTGGCGTATTTTCTTTCTAATATGGGTTTAGGGGGTTGAACTTGCTGAGACAAGTCTCATCCTAGTTGTGGGATTAAAATTTCAGGTCCTTGGTGGACAGAGCGGTCAGATAGCTTTGGTTGGCCTTAGGGAGTTGCAGAGGTGAAGTCATAAGAATTGGAGAACGTGTCCGACTTGTAGGTCGTAGGACAATTCCTTTTTAAGAGCCGGTCTTTTGTAGGCTTTTCGTTGTAGGCTTTCGTTTGTAACTCCGTTGAATTATGAATGTGTTATGTTGTGGTTTTGCTTCCTGCTTTTCTATCCCGTATTTCATTGTCAGGGGTTTTATAATACGTTCTGCTTGCGCAATAATAAATTAATGGGGTCGGCGACACTACTTGGGAATGTCGCATTTGCATGACCATGGTGGGATGTTAGCGTGCTCGAGGTTCGGGGTGTGACATCCGATCTCCGATATGATTTTGACGGTGCCGTAATGACCCTTGCCGATTAGCACAGTCGAAAAGTCGATTCCGAGTTGAATTCTCAAGGTTTTTGCATTTAGATTCCTTAACGGCTTCACTTGATAGGCTAGTTAACTCGTGACTGGACAACTCAGAGAAAAAGGCTATGGGCACGTCGATGAAAAGCCCAATTCATCTGATCGAAATCAAACTCAAAAATCAGGATGTCACAAAAATTCAGTAGAAAAAGACAATACAAGCAGAATGAATAGAAAAGAACCATGAAAGAAGATGACAAGCAGGGAAATATATGCTTGATGGCACATTTAGACTCAGACTCAAATTCGAAATCAGAATTAGACTTGGAATCAGAGTATGACTCAGACACAAACTCAAAATCCGACAAGGAAATCGAGGTAAAATATTTAGGAATTCCTATTAAAGTTTCAAAGTATATAAATGAGCTTTGTTTAAATCTCAAATTTTCTCTTAAAAAGATCTCTCGAACTAAAAAATGAGAATTCATGGCTTAGGCAACATAATCTTTCTTGAAAAGAAAATTTTGAAATTTTGCCAAAAGATTTTCTACAAATAAAAGAAAGTTGAGAGTTACTTGTCAAAGAAAATTATTCTTTAAAAATGAGTTTTCAAATATTTTGACAAAATTTTCAAAGCATTCAAAAACATTAGAGTATACCCTTTACATACAAGTACCTTACTATAACAAGTCGAGACTTGGCTTCAATAAGGAAAGTGATTCTCTAATAGATTTTCCTAAAATCAATGAGAGACTTAGACAAAGACCTCCTAGACTTGCGTACAAGAAGCATTTTCAAAGAATCTTTACAAAACCTGTTGGTCGAAAAGCCCTCAAATGTTCAATTTATGGAGACTCGGAACACTTTGAGAAGAAATGTCCTAAAGTCTGCAGACCTACTAAGAGAGATTGGGTAAAAACAACATACTCTACTAACTCTCATGGACCCAAGAAAATATGGTTACCAAAGAAAAGATGAGTTGTTTTTGCAAGAAAATGAAGGAAAATAAGAAAGATAATTTGGTAAGGAATGTATATATTTTTAATTTGGTTTGGGTACATAATTTAAAAATTCTCATTATATTTATATTCTTTTCGTGCCTTGATTGATTTAGATTTTCTAATGATCATATTCTTTAATTTGTTTTATTAAAGAAAGAATCGTGTGATTATTTTTGATATTTTGCTTAGAGACAATTGAGTTTATTTGGTTTGATTTTATGCTCTTAGATTTTATCATATTTTACAAAATGAAAATTTGTTTTACGTGATATTAATTATGCAAGATATTCTTTCTTAAATACTTAAGGATTTTATCCTCTTTGATTTTATTGTGCTTTGACTAAGTGAGAATTTTTTTTGAAGATATTATTGCGCTTAATGTTCTTTCCTTAAATAATATGTTATGATGAGTTAAGAAAGAATATTTGATTATCTATGGAGATTTTATATTTTGCTCTAACAAAATGGAAGGATCCAAATTGATGGATACCAAAAAGGAAATAAGTTCATTGCAGGAAATTCTTTAAGGAATGAATGATCGTGAATCTACGCATATTTTGGTACAATCTTAAAAGTATTTCTTGCGAATATTGGTAATGATTTTTTTTTTTATCAATGGTATATTTCAAACATATACCTTGGGCAAGAGAATATTTTTTTTTATCATCCTGCCTTACAAATTTCTACATACATTTATCATGATTTTGGATGATTGCTTATCATTTATATTGCAAATATCTCTTATCATAAACATAAGGAATTTTTTTTTTTTTTTGATTTGGCACATGATAGAAATATTAGCTTTATTTTTGCGAAATGCATCAATAACATATTTTTGAGATTTATACTCAAGAAAATCCCTTTGATCTTGAAAGATATTATTACATATTCTTGGATACTCTTGCTATATCCTTAAAAGATATCTTATATCTAGCAAGTTTGATCCACGAATCGCATTAAGATATTACGTGATATTTTTGCAAAGATTGTTATCTGTTATACAAGAATTTGCAGGTAGCAAAAGAATCTTCTATATGGATTTTGGAAAGCTCGATCCGAAAATAGTGGAAATTCTATACTATTTTCTGGAGACTCAAAGATTCTCTTCTTTGTGCAAAGTTTTCGCAAATATTGTCATGATGACAGGGGGAGAACGTGAATCCAAAAGAAAGGGAAAGAAATGTGATCACCTCAAAACGGCAACAAATTGAGGGGGGGCATTGATCATTATAGAAAAATCTTTTTGAATTGATCGTAATCTTGATTATTATGGAAGGAAGGAAAAGGTCAATGTGACAGAACTTGTTAAGTTCTACAAAATTCGGTTAGTGCATCTTTTATTACATTTTGTCATTAACAAAACTCTTATTTATATTATCTTTTTATTATGACAAAAAGGGTAAGTGAATTTTATAATGCATCCATGATTTTTATTTGCTGATATATGATCGAAGTGAGCTATATTACATATCTTTGATATTCGACTTACTTTGTAAAAGCTGATTTTTTTTTTTTTAAATTGTGTTTCATGCAAGATATTTGTTATCATTTTATATTCCATTGTTATCACTTTTTGATTATGACAAAAATGGGGAAAGAATATAAATATGCATATGTGTTGATTGGTTGATATCATATTGAGCTGCGATTATTTTTCTATTTATTATTATGCTCAATCTATTTGCTTTCTTTTGATTCGAATCACATTGTTTGAAAATCTAAAATTTGGTGATTGATTTATCAATATTTTAGAAAGTGTGATTACACATATGCATATTCAGAGATTGTTTTGTCATCATCAAAAAGGAGGAGATTGTTAGGGAAATCCCTTATGATGTTTTGAATATGACAAAATAAATCAAAGGCTACTAATGTGTTCAATGGTTAAGTAGTAGACTATGTAAATGATAGAACGTGTAAAGTCTATTATCAATGTCTATACTTGGAAGAACCAAAAGACATACTCTATACTGAAACTGAACTTATTCAGACTATGTCTGGATCATAAGGCTAAATCTGTTTAGAAGCAGATTATGTTCAGACTTACATTCAGATTGTAAAGTCTATTATGAAGACTGCCAGACTTTTGTGTCAAAGTCTGTTTTACATCAGAAGTCTACCCTCTTTGACAAATTCTAGACTGAACGCAAATGAAGAAGGAAGACACTCATACTCTATTTCAGAAGGAAGACACTCAGACTATACTTTAAATGGAAGACACTCATACTCTACTTTAGACAGAATATTCCCAGACTTTACATCCAGAATGAGACACAAGTCCAGAATGTGACAAAGTCCAGAACAAGACACAAGTTCAGAACAAAGCATGTTCAAAACAAAACAACTTAACAGAACATAATACAAGCCCAAATTTATAATAGCTAGTAATCTGGTTTGGATTATACATCAAGATAGATTTGAACTCAATCTAATTAATTGACAATTAGATCTAGAAGACAAGAACTTTCTATATGAAGAGGTTCTACTTATGGAAACCAAGATTCTGTTTGTATGGGCGATCAAAATCAATTTAGGATTCTACTTTTGTCACTCAATGGTTACCAAATCTTCTAGATACAGATCTATCCAATGGGTAGATTGGAAGACAATCCTCTAGATACGGTCCAACAGCTAGTTTGGAAGTGGAGGAATATATAAGGAGATCAAGGACCGATGAGCAAGTAAGATGATCCACTAGATACAGATCTAATGATTGCGCTCTGCTCGCTGAGGGTCACCAAGGGTCTAGGTTCGCGTATTTGGTTCGACACTCGTGGGGTTTGCATTGGTTTAGGTTGCCGAGGTCGTGCAACCCTTTGCATCATCTTGCCTAGCCTCTTTGAAAATTCTATAGTCAAGGACGATGGATTGCTTCAACCAAGTTTGCTTCCATGATGGGATGTCTCCGTTCTCCAATTTTGCTTTCACGATGTGGTATCCCTCTATTTGTCCTTTTTTTAACTTAAAAGCTACTTTGCAAAAAATATCGAGTCACTTAACTAAACAATTTTCTAATTGAGCAAATGGACCTTCAGTCAAAGATTTGGGAGAAATGCAAAAACTCTTTCAAATGCACTCTTAAGCCGCATTTATTAGTCAGGATAAAATTTATCCTGCCTTGTATTTGATGCCTGCTCAAGACAAGATATAGTTGGATATATAAGGGATATAGGCCAGATAAAGCTGGATAAGATTTCTAATATTTATAATAGAAAAATTATTTTTCTTGAATAACAAACTTATTAAATTAACAAAATTAAAATTACATTTCAATATAAATAATATTTGAATTCTAATATAAGAAATTCAAAATAATAAAAAATTTATTTTTTAAATTTAATCTTATTTTTATTTATATATTCGACTTTAATTACATATTTTAGGTATTTTTGCATTTTAGGTATATTAGTATAGTTTACTGTCTAATAAAAATTTATTAGGGAATGATGAAGGAAAAAAAGAAATAATAAAGAAAATAATCAACAAAAGAGAGGATAAACAAAATAAAAATAGCAACTAAAATAGATTAGGGAATAGTGTTGCGTAAGACTTTTACCATCTCAGTTTGTAAATTTTAGGTTCATTTACACTAATATGCCATTTTTACCAAAAAAAATATACATGATATAATACAAATTTATCCTACTTTATTACTGCAATTCACCAAACTATATATAGCATATAGTAAATTCCTGAATTTCATATTTTATTTTATCTAGTCCTATCCTAGTTAGAAATCCGGACAACCACACATAGCCTTCCAAATATTGTTATGACGTAGGGAGCATGGTTGTGATGGTATAATGGGGACATCAAAGTAACATTGAAGGGAGGCAAGTTTTTATCTTGGGATTGGAGCATTTAATTGGACTGCTGGGGATTTCCAGTCCAAAAGCTAGAGATTACCTGTTCGAATTCTATTTTGTGCAAACTACTTTAAATATCTACTTTAAATATTCCATGGAGCTTCAAGTAGCTAGTTCTCCACACTAATGCCACCAGATTATTAAAAAAAAAGATTCTGAGAGTGGAAGACTAGTCTCAATGATCCCTAGTCAATAACATTGAAGTTTTACACTCATGATTGGAATGCTTAATTTGAGTTATAATTACTATTCTTTTTAAGGTGAACCCGTCAGCACCACACCATCGGATGAAAAACAGGATAAAGTCAAAGTTATCCTACACTTGGTGCACAAAGGCGAACTTTTGCCTCAGACAAACCAGGATTTGCTATGATTGAATATGAACAGGGGATTCCAAACTGGTGAACAGGGGGCTCCAAACCAAATGGTGATATAGCCTTTTCCAACTTAGTTCGCCACCATGGCGGCAGTTTCCCTTAATAATTTATATAAATGCATGATAATAAGCTGTTCCTTTTTAAGATTACCTTTAAGAGCGACACGTGACTCTAATTTCCAAGGATCATTTTATTAGCAAGCAGTATTTTTCTTGCACTCTCCGTTCAATTTGCTTTCAACTAGTATTTGTACTCGTCTCATTTAATACCGTGAATTTTGTTTAAGAAATAAAAAGTTTTAATGAGTTTTATTGTTACAAATTAGTAATGTCGCGACCCAATCTCGCCACCCTTGAAATGTCTAAGGGGGAAAAGGTCGGATTTAGGGGTACTTGATCACGAGAGTTCTCTCACGAGATCGCGAGCTCTCCCAAGCTCGTACTCCGCGTGACAGCGGGTTTATTTATGCGGTCTAATTGTTTAACAACCTAAGAATATATAGGAGTCGCCACTAACCTCATTTTTGGGGGTCGGCTAGAAATCCAATCGAGGGTCGGGAGTGTTCCCTCGATTCCTACGCAGCTAGATATATAGGTTCGGAGACTTGGGTTACGCTAATATTGTTATTAGTGCCCTTTCGGTACCTAAACAGTATGTTGTGTTTACCTAACATGTCCATGCGTTTCTTTTTACATTTTTCAGGATTATCAATTCTATACTAAGTGATCATGCATGGTGGATTACTTTCATTCTATTCTATTTCTAAAAAAGAAAGGAAAACAATCAAAGAAATTGAAATTGCAAGACATGAAGTAAACAATCAAGAAAAGCAGTTAAACCTAATCATGCAATTCTAAAAATATAAAAGAGAAAACAATTAGGAAAGAAAGAAAACCCACCACTCATTGGGTTTTATACAATGCATAAGACCCGAGACATATGTCGGGAAAACAAATAGTACATGACAATGGTCGAAATGGACATCGACCTCCACCATCTTCACGCTTTATCCATGTTCAGGATCCTATTCTAAACCTAATCTAAGAAATCTGGATGACTAGATGCATACAAATGAAAGAAACAATCGTCACATATCAAAACAATAATAAAAATTAAATTAAATTAAAAAAAAAAAACAAGACATCTTTTGTATTCAAGAAGAGTAACCAAAGTCACAAAGTCTATAGGTCGAATTCTAGGTAATACCCCAAGGTTCAACATTATTGTATGTCATACCTAAATCATTCATCTAACAATCACATGTGAAACGTATTACATGACGAGCATTCAAGCCATATGACCTTATTGTCAGATTCAAAACACACAAAAATCATTCTGGAACAGCAGACTTTGTAGGTGTTTTTGAGCGACCAAATGACATCCGTTCAGGGCATGTGACATATCAAATCGAAGCTCTAGAAGTGTATTTTTTATGTCTAGAAGGGCTCGAGGTAAAAAAAAAAAAAAAACTCATCTAGCACTTCATTTCAGCCAAAACATAAAGTGACATATCAGGCATACGAAATTGCAGATCAAGGCAAATCAAGTTCATCATCAATAATCATCAACTCATTGCAAATCATGTGAGAGAAAAGTGCGGCACCATGCTGGCAGGGTTGGTACAAATTTCCAACTTTTTCTCAACTTGCTAAAAAAATATGGCTACGTTATTCCCACAATCATATAACAAACTTGTGATTTGAATTCTCAAACGTTTCAATCTATTATTGTATATCTTTTCAAGACAATTTGCCTCTCAAAGCAAAGAACTAGCAAAATCAGTACCTAAAGAAACAGCAAAAACAGCACACAAGGAAACAGTAAAATCAGTGAACAGAACCGGCAAAATCATATTAAGACAACCAGCTTTCTGTGTTACTTGAACCCTCATCATATGAAAGCATAATCCAAGAGAAGGATAAGCAGGGAAAGCTTAACACAATACAGCAGCAGAAGACACCCAATCATGGGATATCAAGATATGGTCAGCATCCATAGATTGATTTCCAGTAAAATTTGATTCGTCCCTGACATAATATCTTTTCCAAGCGAACATGAAATTCATAATAACATGATCTTATGTCACTGCTCATGCTTACTTAAATGGAATAGCATCAAACGAAGGGTCAACAAACATTAGCTCAGGGCCACAACAGTTACAAATCAGCATGTGTTGAAGAGGTTCCAACAAATCTAAAGCAAGCATGAGATCCAACAGATGGCAACAACAATATATCCTCAGATAATCAAGAACTATCCACATACTTTTAGTTTCAAATGATAGGTCTCTCCATACAAATGTGTTTTTACGCTGAGATATCATTTCTCTGTAAGTTTATGACCCTAAAAAGCTAGACCTGTGATCAGCACGAAGTTTTAAACAAGCAATCATGAAGAAGATGAAGTAACTGATCAGGACATAAAGATCATCAATGGTAAAACCTAATCGATGTAAAGCACCCACTGATCAATCACACCAGGACTTCATTGACACAGGCTTCACACAAGCATCAATGACAACTGGAATCAGACATATGAAACTAGTAATAGTAACCTAATCAACTTCCAGTCCATAATGCTCGACAATCACTTCTAACAAAGTCTGCCAACCAGATTCAAAATGATACCTTGTTTGTGAAACTTTGATGCTTGATCGAGTGATCTAGTCTTCGTGAACACCAGCAGATCTACTCTTTGGTTCTGCCCTCGGAGCCAAGTTGAGACCTCCAAACTCGGCGCAGTTCCGAATCCCTGCACCTCGAGCTCCGGAAGGACGCAATCCGCGACGAGAGCGTCAAATTTGTTGGAGAAATCTTCTTGAAATATTTTGAAGCTGACAAAACGTTTCCATCAGTCTAGTCGAAGGTTTGCGAGACTGCTGTTTAAAGTCCGAAGACCTCCGGACAGCCGAGACTCAAGATTCAAAGTCTATCCTCATTGACAATTTCTAATCCGTTGAAGAAAGGCTATCCAAAACTGGATGTTTTATTAAGGATATGACCTTATCGACTGGAGAAGATCTCTTGGCTGGATATGACATAACGAAATCCTTTTAATTGATCGAGATTGATTCGAAGATTAAGGATCCGATGATTGGCGAAATATTCGTGAAAGGTTCTACTTATGGAAACCGAGATCCTGATTGTATGGGCGAACATGATTAATGGGCTATCGACATGTTCCTTTAATAGCTCGAATGATCTTCCTAATTGATTCCGTCCAACGGGTAGATTGGAGGAATTCCTTTGGTAAGTGCCAACGGGTATGATGGTGTAAAGGAGTATATAAGGAAGACGTTCTAAGTTGTTCGAGAAGTGCGCGATAGAAGAATTCCAAAGTCCGAAGCTCCTTGTTGTTTAGTCAATTCATTTGAGCGAAATCTTGTACGCAAAGAGAGTTTATATTTGTGAGAAACCTTGAGGAAGTGTGGTAGGACATCTACACTTTGTGGAATCAAGGAAAAGCTGTGCTGTAACATCTCTTTTGTTTATAGTGGAATCCAGCCGATAGGCTGTCAGTGCGGAAGAGTGGACGTAGGCTTGGGATAAGCCGAACCACTATAACCTTGTGTTTAATCTTCTCTTCCCTACTCTTTACTTTACTTTGATCGTAATTCATTTTGGTTAAGCAAAAGAGTAATTCCTTTCTATCGTCTGCTTAGTATTGTTGTGGTATCTCGAAAAATTGTTTTTACACCTATTCACCCCTCTCTAGGTGCTTATACTAGCTACATCAATTGGTATCAGAGCCTGTGTACTCACTTTGTTTGAAGTGTTTTACTTCAGAGTTAAAGATCCATGGCTAGTATGTTGGCTCCAGGGCTGGTAGAAGGGCAAAGCAATACCAGACCACCTTACTTTGATGGAAAGGATTACAACATATGGAAAAACAAGATGAAGGCGTTCCTAAGATCAAAGGATCCTCTGGAATGGGATGTTGTAGAAAAAGGAATCATTCCTAAAGCTGCACCTGTCTCAGAAAGAGGAAAAGATACAGTGGAGTCTAGTCAAATGACTCAGGAAGAGATAATCAAGAGACAAGCTCTTGATGCAAAAGCAATTTATTCTTTATATTGTGCTTTATCTCCTACTGAATATAACAGAATATCTTCTTGTGTTACAACTAAAGAAGTCTGGGATAGATTACATATTACCTATGAAGGAACCGATCGAGTGAAAGAGACTAGAATCAACATTCTCCTCGGTCAATACGAAGCCTTTAAAATGAAATCGGGAGAATCTATAAGCGACATGTTTAGTCGTTTACGAGATATTGCGAATGGTCTTGAAAATCAAGGTCAACCAATTTCGATCCCATGAAGGTAAACAAGCTACTGCGTGGACTCTCCAAGGATTGGAATCACATAAAGACCTCAATCGAGAGACCCAAAGAATCATGCCACTATACTCGTTGATGAGTTGGTTGGAACTCTTGAGTCTTATGAAGTGGAACGAATCAATGAAGACGAAGACCCTAAAGGTAAGAAATCCATTGCATTAAAATCCAATGATGATTCGATGTTGTAGATTCGAAGACGATATGGACGATGAGGAGCTTGCTCTCATGATAAGAAGATTGAAAGCTGAACATAAAAGGAAGAAGATTCAATCCAAGGAAACAAAGTTTTCAAAAGCAAAGACTAAGTCTGTTGAGGATGATGAATCAAACAAACATATAGTCTCGCTTTGAATGTAAGAAAAAGGGACACATCAGACCCAACTATCCTCTTCTGAGGAAGAAGAAAGGAAGAGCTGAAAAGTATCGAAAGGCTCTTAAAGCAGAAACCGGAGTGATACGAGAATGTGAAGAAAGTGATGATGATTATGCCAACATATGTCTAATGGCACAATCGGATTGATTCAAACTCCGAGACAGACTCGATTCGGACGGTGAATTTGAGGTGAGTAACTTCAAAATCCCTATTAAAGTTTCTAAATACATTGATGAGTTGTGTTTTAGTCTTAAGACTTCTCTTAAAAAGATTTATGAACTCAAAAAGGAAAATTCTGCCTTAAAACAACAAGAAAATGTTTTGAAAGAAAATGTGAAATGTTTAGATATGAATGTTTCTTCTCTTAGAGAAAGTGAAGATAATCTTTCAAAAGAAAATGCATTCTTGAAAAATGATATCTCAAATATTTCCAAAAGATTTTCTATAGGATCTGAGAAACTAGAAAAAATACTTTCTGTTCAAAGACCTTATTTCAATAAATCTGGTTTGGGAATGACTGCTGAAACCATTCCTTTAATCGATTTTCCTAAAGTGAAGGAAAGAATCAAACAAAGACCCACAAGAGATGCTTACAAAAATCATTTTAAAAAGACCTTTGTAAAACCAGTAGGTCGTAATGCTCTCAGATGTTCAAAGTGCAGTAGTGCAGATCATTTTGAAAATGAATGTCCTATGGTTTGGAAACCTGTCAATAAAGTATGGGCAAAAACCGCATATCATACTAACACGAATGGACCAAAGAAAAGATGGGTACCAAAGAAAGTTTGAGTTTCTTTTTTAAATGCATGTCACTATCAAGAAAAATGTAAAATGGTATCTGGATAGTGGATGCTCAAGACATATGACAGGAGATTCAAATTGCTTCATAAAACTTGTTCAAGTAAATGGTGGAAAAGTCTCATTTGGAGGAAACAGCAAAGGAAAAATTGTGGGATTTGGAACTGTGAAGATTGGAAACCTCACAATAAGCAATGTTTCTTTAGTTGAAGGACTCAACTATAATCTGCTCAGTGTCAGTCAGATGTGTGATACCGGTTTCAAGATCTACTTTCAAGAGGGTATATGTTCAGGAACCAGTAAAGACTCTACTCATTCATTTATGGGTCGAAGACATGGAAATATCTACCTCTTGGATGTGAAACCAGATGAATCGCAATGTTTAATCTCAATACAAGATGAAGCAAGCTTATGGCACAGAAAGCTTGGACACATCAATATGAAGCAGATAGCCAAAATTTCAGCAAAGAAGCTTGTTCGTGGTCTACCCAATTTATCATACCAAAAGTCTGACCTATGTACACCATGCATATTGGGAAAACAGGTAAGAAATTCCTTTAAACCAATAAATCAAGTTTCCACTAACCGTGTACTGCAGCTTATGCATATGGATCTCTTTGGACCAACCAGAACACAGAGCATTGGAGGTAAGAAATATTGCCTAGTAATCGTGGATGATTACTCACGATTTACTTGGGTGTATTTCCTGGCAAGTAAGTCTGAAACTTTCTCTTACTTTGAAAAATTTGCTAAAAAGGTTCAAAACAAAAAAGGATATGTAATTTCAAGTATAAGAACAGATCATGGAGGTGAATTTGAAAATCAAGATTTTACAAAGTTTTGTGATGAATCTGGTTTTCAGCATTTGTTCTCCTCTCCATATACTCCAGAACAAAATGGAGTTGTGGAAAGAAAGAATAGATCGCTTCAAGAAATGGCTAGAACTCTTCTAATTGAAAGCAACATCTCCTCACGTTTTTGGGCTGAAGCAGTTTTTACAGCATGTTATATTATCAATAGAGTTTTTCTAAGGCCTATTCTAGAAAAAAAAAACCCCTATGAATTATTCAAAGAAAAGAAGCCTATTGTTTCATATTTTCATGTGTTTGGATGCAAATGTTTTATATTGAAAAATGCAAATGATCGAATTGGCAAGTTTGAAGAAAAGTCAGATGAAGGCATCTTCCTTGGATATTCAACCACAAGCAAAGCCTACAGAGTCTACAACAAGAAGACTCAAACTGTGGAAGAATCAATGAATGTCAAATTCCAGGATTCTATACAAAATGAATCTATTCGAGACTCATCTTGAAGAAACGAAACACTCCCGAGACTCTACAAAGTCTAAATCTCAAGAAGCGGCTCGAGACTTTGAAGAACCTGACAAGTGACTGTTGAAGATTCAAGTGAAGGAAGTGACCATCAATCGACAAATTAACCAGAATCGGAAGCATAAGTCCAGTCATCCCAAAGATCTTGTCATTGGCGACATTAATGAAGGAATTCGCACAAGATCCAAAAGGCGCGAAGAGTCTAGTCTTTGTGGCTCTTATTTCGAAATAGAACCCAAAAGCATAGATGAAGCTTTATCGATGAAAGCTGGATTGAAGCCATGCAAGAAGAGCTCGAGCAATTCGGTATCAATGATGTCTGGGAATTGACTCCTAAACCAAAAGGTAAATCTGTTATTGGAGCAAAATGGGTTTTCAGAAACAAGATGGACGAGAAAGGCAAGATCGTAAGAAACAAAGCAAGACTCGTGGCCAAGGGATACACGCAAGAAGAAGGGATAGACTATGACGAGACTTACGCACCAAGTAGCAAGGTTAGAAGCAATTCGTTTATTACTTGCATTTGCTTGTCATAAAAATTTCAGGTTATTCCAAATGGACGTCAAAAGTGCTTTCCTAAATGGATTCATCCATGAGGAAGTCTATGTGGAACAACCACCTGGGTTTGAAGACCCAAGGAAACCAGACTCAGTATTCAGACTCAAAAAGGCCTTATATAGCTTAAAACAAGCACCTCGAGCTTGGTACGACAGGCTGAGTAAGTTTCTAATTCAAAACGGTTTTGTGAAAGGTAAAGTAGACACTACTATGTTTATCAAAAGAGAAAGCAAAAGTTTTGTGCTAGTTCAAATATATGTCGATGATATTATATTCGGATCTCCTAATGAAAGTCTGTGCAAGAAATTCTCTAAGACTATGCAGGATGAATTTGAAATGAGCATGATGGGTGAGTTAACCTTCTTTCTCGGGCTTCAAGTGAAACAACTGAAGGAAGGAACTTTTATTCATCAAGAAAAATATGCTAATGATCTCGTCAAAAAGTTTGGTCTAAACAATTGCAAGAAGGCTGAAATACCAATGTCAAGTTCCTTGAAGATAGACAAAGATGAAGGAGGAAAGAAAGTCGACCAGAAGCTATACAGGAGTATCATTGGCTCACTTCTTTATCTTACTGCTTCTAGACCTAACATTTTGTTTAGTGTTTGCATTTGTGCCAGATTTCAAGCAGACCCTAAAGAATCTCATTTAAATGCTGCAAAGCGTATTATCAAATACATTGCTTCAACTTCAAGCATCGGCCTATGGTATCCTAAAAGAGGAGACTTTACTCTTCTTGGATACTCAAACGCAGATCTAGCCGGTTGCAGAGTTGATAGAAAGAGCACCTCGGATACCTGTCAACTACTTGGAGCGGGACGGTATCTTGGTTTTCAAGGAAGCAAAGTACGGTAGCTCTCTCTCGACGAAGCGAGTATGTAGCTCTTGGAAGTTGCCGTTCACAAATTCTATGGATAAAACAACAGCTAAGAGACTTTGGAATTGAAGATTCATGCACGAAGATTAACTGCGACAACACCAGTGCAATCAATCTTACCAAAAATCCAATTCTTCACTCAAGAGCAAAGCATATAGAGATTTGACATCACTTCATTAGAGATCATGTTCAAAATGGAGAAGTTTCGATTCAGTATGTTGATTCAAAGAACCAACTGGCGGATATATTCACAAAGTCTTTGGAGAAAAATCAATTTGAAATTATTCGTTCCAGACTCAACATTTTGAGGTTTGAAGAAGTTAAAGTCTAGAGACTCTCAGACTCAGGCATACAAGACCTTGACTGTAAGTTATTCTCTCTCTCGAATCTCATCTTGAAAAGGTACGATCATCAACCATGTCTTATTATTGCTATCTTTAATTGACGTGATTATTGCAACGTTTCCTTTTGAAAAAGAAGTTATTTTTGAAATGACTATTTTCTCGGAAAAAAGGCAGTTATTTTTTGAAAAGGCATCTTTTCACCTTCCTTTATGACGTTCCGTATGCCCCCTTTTTAACCGATTATGCACCGTTGCTTCTTCTTCGCTTTACTCTCCAAAAACCCTAAAAAGCATCGATCTTCCATTCCTGTTTTCTTCTCTTGCCTAATCTTCGAAAAAGTTGTCATCTTTCTTGGGAAAGTCAAGCAAGGAATCTTTCAAAGAGTGAGAAAGATGTCGTCTTCAAGAAAGTCTTCGAGGATCGCAAGCAGGGGACCACGGCAAATGAGTGAGGGGCCTACTCACTTCGATCTCACCGAGGAAGAAGTGTCTCCAAATCAGCAACAGAGCCCACAACATTCTCAGCAGCGTCATTCTCCACCATCTAGTCCTCGAATGTTGGTCATCAACAAGAGGAAGAAATCATTGAAGACGCGAGATCCTGTAAGAGTTCAAAGGCCCTCTTTTATTTATAAGCTTTATCGTGCTTTAAAAGGGACGGTACTCCATTGAACTACGTCGATGATTTTCTTAAGGACAAAGGATATGGGAATGAATATATCTTTTTGCGGAAAATGGAAAGTTTGGGAATTGCTCGTAAAGGGGTGGCGAAGAATCCCTTGCAAATATCCCAAGTGATCCTCGTGATTGGGGATTTAATCCGAAAGATGGGAATGATGATGACAAATTGTACAGCCAATTTCAACCGAGGATGGGTATTGCGGCGGAAAATCGAGGAAAAAGGGGAGAGTTGTTTAGATCGAAGGAACAGAAAGATCTATACTCAAAATTGCTGAAGCCTGGGGTAATAAACCCTAGGAGTGTGGATTTTGATTTCCTTGATGCTGTAAATGTCAACTTGAGAGAAAAGTTTAGTTTTCTTCAACTTGAGCATTACGTTCGACACCACGAAGCTTATCTTGAATTAAGCGCTTATTTCTATTCGAATCTTAGTTTCGGATGCGAATAGATTCTCTTTCGTGTCAAAGATCAAGACTTTGTAGTGGATATGGATATTTGGCAGATGTGTTAGGGGTTGAGAGAGGAAGATATCAACCGATCAAAGTTTCTATTGCTCGTGCTACATTGGAACTTGTTAAGGACAGGAGAACAGAGGAAAAGATTTCCTACCTAAGGATGAGTGCGTTCAACATTCTGCTTCACAAGATTGTGATCAATTGCCTCAGACCGAAATCAACTTCCGAGATTGATGTTTCAAGTTCAGAGGCAAAGCTGATGTATGCCATCATCGCTGGGAAAAAGTTTTCTCTTCCTCACACTGTTATGTTCCATATGTATAGAGCAGTGGTGAAGGACAGAGGTCAACTTCCTTACCCAAGTCTTGTGACGAAGTTATTCAGACATCTGAACATTCAGCCTCCACAAATTCTTTGTACTCGATCATGTGATCATATGGTGGTAGGGCTAAAAATGGTGACAAAAAGGGGGAGAAGTGCAAGATTTGAATCAAACTTTGAATTTTTAATCGTTTGGATTGTTTGATTTGGATTGATGTTTGACTTTATTTTTGTGTCTGGATTTGAATTTGGATTTGACTACTATTGACTGCTATTGATATCTTATGGATGGCTTTATCATATTCAAGACTAACCTATTTTCTGTGGTTGCAGATTCTAGTGTTATTCATTTAGCCATTTATCTTTATAAGATATGTATATTTGTTTGAGAAATGTTTTGTAGGTCAAAGTTATCCAAATCTGCAGGAAAGTTTTGTCACCATCAAAAAGGGGGAGATTGTTGGAGAAATCTTCTTGAAATGTTTTGAAGCTGACAAAACGTTTCCATCGATCTAGTCGAAGGTTTGCGAGACTCTTGTTTAAAGTCCGAAGACCTCCGGACGGTCGGACTCAAGATTCAAAGTCTATCCTCATTGACAGTTTCTAATCCGTTGAAGAAAGGCTATCCGGAACTGGATGTTTTATTAAGGATATGACCTTATCGACTGGAGAAGATCTCTTGGCTGGATATGACATAACGAAATCCTTTTAATTGATCGAGATTGATTCGAAGATTAAGGATCCGATGATTGGCGAAATATTCGTGAAAGGTTCTACTTATGGAAACCGAGATCCCGATTGTATGGGCGAACAGATTAATGGGCTATCGACATGTTCCTTTAATAGCTCGAATGATCTTCCTAATTGATTCCGTCCAACGGGTAGATTGGAGGAATTCCTTTGGTAAGTGCCAACGGGTATGATGGCGTAAAGGAGTATATAAGGAAGACGTTCTAAGTTGTTCGAGAAGTGCGCGATAGAAGAATTCCAAAGTCTGAAGCTCCTTGTTGTTTAGTCAATTCATTTGAGCGAAATCTTGTACGCAAAAGAGAGTTTATATTTGTGAGAAACCTTGAGGAAGTGTGGTAGGACATCTACACTGTGGAATCAAGGAAAAGCTGTGCTGTAACATCTCTTTTGTTTATAGTGGAATCCAGCCGATAGGCCGTCAGTGCGGAAGAGTGGACGTAGGCTTGGGATAAGCCGAACCACTATAAACCTTATGTTTAATCTTCTCTTCCCTACTCTTTACTTTACTTTGATCGTAATTCATTTTGGTTAAGCAAAAGAGTACTTCCTTTCTATTGTCTGCTTAGTATTGCTGTGGTATCTCGAAAAATTATTTTTACACCTATTCACCCCCCTCTAGGTGCTTATACTAGCTACATCAAGATTCAGCCGAGAACAAGATCACCAGAGAGAGCGATCGAGAGGGAGAAGTCAGAATTCGCGACTCGAACGGAGCCAGCAAGAACAGCAACCGAAACCCTAATGGATCGAGAAGGATAGAAAGAGAGCTCATCGATCCGAAGAGAAGATCGGTTAGGCGTCGTTGTCGTCGCAACTATCGCCGATCCTCATCGGTCGGTTTCAGATCAAGTTAGATCCGGTGAATAGAAAGCCGAGAGAGGGAGATCCGCCGAGCCAGAGAAAATGAGGGAGAGGGAGCTCCATCGGGGATCAATCGTCCGATCGATTCGAGCCCCGATCGTTGTTGTCGGGGAACCCCTTGGCCGAGAGAGACCGAGCGAAAGCCACCTCGTGCGGACGAACACCGGCAGCGAAATCTGGAACGAACTACTACTCCACTCGCCGGGGAGAGATTTCAAGATTTTGGGTTTCCTTCATTCCTCCCCTCACCAGAAGCCACCCCAAACCGAAGAGTTGAGTGAGCAGAGAGATCCTCCCCGAGAGAGAGAGAGAGAGAGAGCGTGCCCCGAGAGAGAGAATACGCGCAAAAAAAAAAAAAAAAAATCGAGCCCCCCCGCCAAAAAATGAGCCTCTCTTTATATATATTTTTCAGCGTTTTTCCCCTTTTTCTTTTTGTTTTCTCTTCTTCTTTTTCTTTTTTAATGTCTTCATTCTTTTTTATTCTTTTTTTCCCTTTATTTTTTTATATTTTTCTTGCACAATGAATGTTTAAAACGTCGACAAAAATTTCGGGTGTCAACAAGTAATTACTGAAAAATTGTAACATTTTTTTGTAACTTTTCCCTCAAGTATTTCCTTGGAAGTTTTTGTTATTTTCTCTCCATATCACAATAATGTTGTCGATTTCATATAAAAACAATAATTAGAGATTTTCCAATCATTCGAGTATCTTTATTTCACGATAATATATAATATGAATCAAGGACTATGCCTGTTTAATTTATTAAAAGGAGAAAGATTCATGTAAATTAGGATGCAACTTAACGGATAAAAAAATTTTAAAAATAATATGCCATAATTTCATACAAATGATAAATTTCAAGCCCCGCCAATGCACGGGCGTGCTTTTATTTTATATTAACAAAGAGAGAAATAGATAGATATAGGTCTGATTTAGGAGGACGTAAGGAGGGCCCGTGGGCCTTGGCCCCTCTAACTTCAGCGGCTTCGTATTCTTAATTAAATTTAATAAAATCTGCCAACCAAGCCTTTTAATGAAAACAAAAACAGGCGCATGACTATTCATATATTTAGGCTTATTACAGAAATAAATGGACAAAAAGTATTTTCTACATTCAGGAAAATATATAAACATAAATTACTGTCGATAATTGAAATATTTTTCATTAATCATTTCAAGCGGTATAAGTGGTCACTTTTAGGAAAATATTTTTCAAACAATTCTTTTTCAAGAAAAATAGAACCTTCAATTAAAATAAAAGTAGGTAGAAAGACACCTGGCATTAGTAGATGATACCCATGTTAAGCTTACTGCTTAACCAATTAATCAAACTAGTAGTTTACCTGTGTTTCGGTTGAGTTTCTTATTTGATATCTTAAACTGATTAGATATTTTATAAAATAAAAATTTATAGTTAAAGGGTTGTCAAATTGATTAAGTTTTAGGATAGACACAATTAAGGAAGTTGATATATGATTATATTCTATTTTTGTCATATTCTGATACTCATTCGAATTCTTGTAAAGGTCATCATTACACCGGTTCCTTCAATTGTTTGTTTACTACTCATTCTTTGTTTTATTTGCTATAGTTGCGTTTGAAGAACTCTTGACAATATGCATGAAATGCTATCATAAAATAAATGAAACGGAACCGTTGAACAAATTCTTATAATTTGAATAATGAGCTAAAAGTATTTAATTATGTACAGTATTCAATAGTGTAACTAATTACGGATGGTTGTTGTTGTAAAATTCATATTACACATATTCACTAATCAATCTATGCTTTAGTGTATTAAGTTGTATTGCAAATAGATAAAATAATAATTTTTATTTGATAGTCAAGATAGGTTAATAAAACTCATATATTGCAACAAATAAAACTGTTAATCCAATTAAAAAATATTTAAATATGTGTATATGGCTAATAATTCTGATTACATAAGTTTTCTACAAGGTCAAAATATATTTTCAATTTAATAGGGCGAATGCTTTCTCTTATCATTACCATTTTCATTGAGAAAATTATAAATCAATGAACACTGTTGGAAAATTGCATTTGAAGCGGTTCTAGAAACATACTTGTCATAAGGATTCCATGAACTTAATCACTAGTAACTCGATTTCACCCCTAAAATAGCGCCTGCTGAACTCGATCGAGTTAGCCCAATAGCCCATCTCAATTCATCAAATTTTGAAAGCGATGGCCAGCTGACAAGCATGTGCTTGTCACGCGCACTTTTTGCGATTTTCTCAAAGACAGTTTGATCCATAAACGACTACAAACCTATAACAGCAAGTTAAAGTAAAAAATAAGTCAGTCGACTTTACACTTACTTCTTGCACACAAGAAACTGGCTAGTTACTCGACCGCCTCCATGTAGCTCTTTTCCCATTTCTATAATGATTCTCCATCTCCAATTGTTCCATCCATCCTTGAGAAAATCCCAACCCTTTCTTTCTGATTTGCAAAGTTGGAACAAATTTGGAGCTTTTTAACATTTTCGATATGCACGTGTGGGGCATTGGTGAAATCTGTTTTTTTTTTTTTTTAACCAAAATGCCCCAAAAAAGAAGGCAAAACAAGTGCGTGTCGAGCATCCATTCATTGTTCAACCATTATTTCCGACGGTGATGAGCTCGAGGGCATTGTTGCGTCAAAGTATTCAATTTCGGAGTATTTTGAAACAAAGTCGAGTTAGAGAAATTTCAAGAAAAGAAGTACACTTCAGGGAGGTTATCAAGCCAAAGTGATCAATTTCACGAGCATTTTGGAATAAAGTCAAATTTGAAGCAAACTTGGAGAGTTGAGCGACCATTCGGGGCAATTGGAATTTGCCCAAATACCTGTGATACCAGAAATTAAGGAAAATTACTAAAGTGCATGTGTCACGGCCCAAAAGTTTTCCGTGTCAAGGACTATGAATGATCCATGAAGACCAAGTAAATCTCGAAACTTCTTAATTCTAAGGTTTCTTGTGTATTTTAGAACACTCTAGAAAACAGGCAATATTAGAAATGTATTCTCTTGTAATAAATGCCAATGATTGGTAAATGAGGAGATGGAACTCCATTATTAAATTAAGGAGAGATCTATGGTTGTAAACCGAGAAGTATATGTATGTATAAGGGTTCTCTCCCTCTTATTGGTATCATCTCACAAATAATAGAATTTCCATCTATTTCACTCTTGTTACCAGAAGTTTCTCTGTCTAGAGTTTTTCTCTTACAATCCTTTCAAGCATGAGTGAATAAGGCTAATTTGTGAAAAAATTTCTAAGGTCGCACGGATTAAAAAACGCTAGATCAACCAATCCGCAACACACGCCCCATACTCTAAAGTCCTAACATTTTATGTAAAAAATCAGACTGGGCATTAATGCACGCTCATGTTGCCTCACAAAGGCTCACCTCCAAAGCACATGACGGTGTTCGGCTCTTACTGAAATTCATTTGTACGGACTTATCTCCATAGGTGATCCCGCTCCATCAGAAATAAAAAATAAAGAAAAAGAAAACGTTAGCAGGAGAAACCTTTCGAGATTCTAAGCGGAAGAACTAAACACAAAATCAAAGTTATAGCCTTTCGCTCGAACTGAAATGAAGTTCCATGATCCGGAGACTTCGAATGATTCTCTATATCTTCCATTATTGAACGGCCAGCAGTTACTTATGCCTTTGCTCCGAGAAATGACTGCAGAGGAAACAAAAAAATGTTACGGGAGAAAAAGTAAACCATAGACAAAGAACCGATAAATAAAAAGGAAGATCGAAGTGTCTGCTGGTGAAGGTGAAGGCCCACAAAAACATTCCGTGCTGGCATTCTTCGATGCCAATACTCATAAACTCTTATGAGGTTGCAACACAAAACATTTGATTCACGACAGTTGCAAAGATCAGTTCTAATAATTAGCTCAAGATAGTCTAATCAAGGTTTTATAGAAGCTTCAGTTATGTGCTTCATTTAGAGCATTTACCACCCTCCTAGGCAATCTGAAGGCGATAAGAGCTGTAGAAATGCCGAAGACTGGTAGAAAAAATGATGGAGGTAACTGATCCTCTAATATGAATCTGGATCTCACAGCAAGATTTGAACTCTGAACGCAACAGGAATAGACATGAAACATACCAACTACTTACTTTTCATTACTACAAAGAAACGTACCAAAAGCCGTGTTTTTGTATCCAATTGATCTCTTATACTTGATAATATTTTAAATTGAACAGAGACAGAGAGGCATAATCAAGCCGTGTTGATTTGACAATTCAATACTCCAAATTGACCTAAATTAAGTCGCTCTTGACTCAAATCAACTTGAAGTCAACTCAATTGATATTTGAGTGAGTGAAGTTAATAAGTCGACTCAAAATAAATGGAGAGTCAAGCTCGAGTCAGCTGACCGATTAGCATTCCTAACCAAATTATGAAATCACCGCCGAGATACTGGAATTTGGAAGTAGTTCTTTTCTCCATTCCACCTCTCTCTGATTGGGCTTTTCACAAACAAAGCCATCAAGTCAAATTACGAATTCACCACAAATATACTGCTGTCTACACTATCGAATTGAATATGTTCAGCTGTCATACGGCAGCGCACCAATGGAGGCGAGAGCTTTTGAGAGTCAAAATAAGAAACAAACAACATGATGTTATCTCATCATGGAGCTAGAAAAGATGGGTCAAATCCCAAATAAGTAGCATGTTTACCTTCTGTTTTAAATAGTCAATATTTGTATGAAATGATCTTCTTCGGCTTGGTCAAATAATGAAAAGAAAAATTAACATGATGCGTGCATTGAAAGTTAACACTTCGAACACTGATTTTTGTCCAAGTTTGTATTTAACAGATTGTTTTGGTCTAGAATGCTTTACCAATCTTGGACTCCATGCACTTTCATAGTGAAATGTTGCAATCTACACACTTTATACAGCTCTCTATGACAACCAACAAGCTTTTCAATCTATAATAACAAATCAAAGCTCAAAGGACCCAAATCATTGCACAGATGGAACAATTAGGCCATGTCGCTTGTGGACGTTGCCCTTTTCAGAATGTCATTATATGTAGGTCTCATTCTTGTCAAAGATTTGACCTCATATTCTTCTTCACAAATTTACTCCATCTCAAACTCGGTCAGCTTTTAAAGTCTAAAGCCAGGTTTGAGTCCTATTTCCGTTTTTCTAAATGTTTCTTGTTGGAGTTGTGTCTCAGTGCTACTGCTGATGTTCTATTGTTTTTTATTATTTAATCAAGTTTATTTGTTAGGCGGTTGGTTTGTTAGCTATTTTCTAGGAAGTGGAACAAGTCTGTGTTGCACATTTGTGTGCAGTTCTATTTTTGCATGTTTGTGTGCCGTTCTGTTTTGCACGTTTGTGTGCGGTTTCAAAACAAGTTCTTATTTAGCTTATACTTGACAATTTTTTAATATAATGAATGAAGTTCAATGTTTCTTCTCTTTCCTTCTCTCTCTGTAACAAAGAAGTTCGTGTGTATTAGTTGATAGATCAGCAATAACAGTGGTATCAGAGCCTCTGTGGGATCTTAAGGGACTGTGAAGTGAGGGTAAGTGAGTGAAGACTGCTTCCAATCTGCAAAGAAAAAGAAAAGGCTAATGGAGGCAGGATCGAGTGGATTCTCTACAATGGCTGCTCAAAATTATCAAGCTTAAGCTGTCAAGATGACAGCATTCTTTGAGGGTCATGATCTATGGGAGGCTGTGGAGAATGATTATGAGGTTGCTCCACTTCCAAACAATCTGACCTTGAATTAGATCAAGTACCATAAAGAGAGAATCACAAGGAAGGCCAAGGCAAAGTCTTGCCTGTATGCTGCTGTATCACCCCCTATTTTCACAAGGATCATGAGATGTGATTCTGCAAAGGCAATATGGGATTTCTTGAAGGATGAATACGAGGGAGATGAGAATATAAGGAGCATGAAGGTGCTGAATCTCTTGAGGGAGTTTGAGAGACAACAGATGAAGGATTCAGAGTCAGTGAAAGAATATTCTTATAGGCTGATTGAGATAGCTCAAAAAATCAGAATCTTAGGGACTGACTTGAAGGATGAAAGGCTGGTTCAGAAGATCCTTGTGTCTCTTCCAGAGAAGTTTGAAGCCACCATAGCTTCTCTGGAAAATACAAGAGACTTAACTGACATAAAGTTTATAGAATTGTTAAATGCCCTGCAGGCATAGGAGCATAGAAGACTAATGAGAAGAGAAGAGCCTGTAGAGGGTGCACTGTAAGCTAAAGTGAAGTCTAATGATAGAGGCAAAGGGAAGAAATGAAATCAGTCCAAAGGAACTGTTGGGATATAATATGCGGAAATGACTGAATCTTGCAACTTACATCAACGCGAAATCACTAGAGAAATAAACGAAAAAAATAAGAACACCAGAAATTTACGTGGTTCGGTCTGAGTATCGGTACCTACGTCCACGGGGAGAGCCAGTAGCAAATAATCCACTAAAATCGGAGAAACAGAGTTTACAATTGCTCAATCGCTCAAGTGTTTCCCACACCTAGATTTAACCCCAAACCCAAAGTGTTTATAAATAAATAACTCACTTGGTTATAAACTCACGGCACAAAATTACCACGCGCACAAACTCAAAGTATAACATGCGCGACTCTCTCTTCGGCTTGTCGTGTGGCTCTTTGTGGCTTCTTCTACGTTAGGCTTCCGCTACTTCGTAGGGTTACAGCCGCGTGCTTCTTTCAAGCGGAAGACAAGACCACCTGCAACAATTATTTCTCCTTTTATACGTGTGTGTGCCCAAGGTCAAAAGTTTGACCTTGGGCCCCACCTTCTCCTTTTCTACGTGCAGGGCTTTGACAACTTGTAGCATCTTTACGCCAAAGGAAATCCTATTTTATTATAATAGTGTGCCCAGATTTCCTTTTTCAAAGGAATTCGAAAACTGCAGGGATTCCTTTTTTATTTATTCTTTTGTCTTGCTTCGCACGTCTGAAATAGAGAATCCAAGAAGGAAATTGTTTCTTCCTTCTTCATCTGATTTATAATCCGCTTGGGAAAATCTTTATCGACAAATTCGGTTTATCCGAATTCAAACTCGAGATATTAATTTAACAATTCTCCACATTGGCTAGATGTTTGAAGCCAAGTTATAGTGCTTATCATCTATGCTGCTCTCCCATCGCCTTGATGGGCGCTCACTCTCCATAGACGCCAATAGAGCTCAAGCAGAGCTTGAGCTTCGCCAAAGGAACAGACTTAGTCATCATATCTGCCGGGTTATCTGCTGTAGCAATCTTTTTGACAATAACAATACCCTTAGCTAAGACATCTCGGATGAAGTGGTACTTGATATTAATATGCTTCGTTTGCTCGTGATAAACTGGATTATACGCCAAATATATCGTACCTTGGTTATTACAGTGTATATCTACACTTTTCTATTCTAACCCAAAATATGAGAGCAAACTTTGTAACAATATCGCCTCATTCGCTACAAAAGTTAGTGCCATGTACTCTACCTCAGTCGAAGACAAGGCAATGTGATCCTATAAGGATGCTTTCCAACTAACTGCACCACCCGCTAGCGTAAACACATACCCTACTAAAGATCTGCAATCATCCAAGTCATCGGCGTGATTCGAATCCACAAAACCAGTGGTCTCACTACCATTGTTGTCCATCCTTCGATATACTATACCCACGTCTGTTGTCCCCTTCAAATATCTGAAGATCCACTTCACAGCTTCCCAATGAGCTTTACCAGGATGCTTCATATAGCGGCTAACCACGCTCACAGCTTGTGAAATATCAAGTCTAGTGCACACCATAACATACATAATACTACCCACGGCACTTGAATAAGGAACACGGGACATATGCTCCTCCTCCTCCTCAATCTGCAGTAATAATTTATTTGAAAGTTTAAAGTGCTTCGCTAAAGGTGTACTTACGGATTATGCTGACTGCATATTAAAACGTGCCACAATCTTCTCAAATTATTTCTTTTGAGACAAACGTAAAACTCCTGCAATCCTGTCACGCAAAATCTCAATACCTAAAATTTTCTTTGCTACACCTAAATCTTTAATCTCAAATTCAGCATTTAACTGCCTCTTTAGCACATCAATATCAGACATATTCTTAGCTGCTATCAGCATATCGTCAACATATAAGAGTAGATAAATCAAAAAACCATTCTCCAATCTCCTATAGTAAACGCAACTATCCATCTGACTTTTTGAATAGTCTTGACTAGCCATGAAAGCATCAAAACGTTTATACCACTGTCTAGGAAACTGTTTCAGCCCATACAAAGATTTCTTTAATAAGCAAACATATCTTCCTTACCCGGAATAGCAAATCTCTCTGGTTGCCTCATGTAAATCTGCTCCTCCAACTCACCGTGAAGAAACACAGTTTTCACATCTAGCTATTCTAATTCGAGATCCTGCAAAACAACTAAGGCAAGTAAAACATGAATAGAAGTATGTCTTACCACAGGAGAGAACACTTCATTATAGTCAATGCCCTCACGCTGTGTATACCCCTTCGCCACAAGTCTCGCCTTATATCTCATTGCCTCAACACCAGGAATGCCCTCTTTCCGTTTGAAGACCCATTTACTTTCGACAATCTTTTGACTCTTGGTACTTTGACCAACTCCCATGTCTGATTTCGATGGAGTGATTCCATCTCTTCACTCATAGCCCCTAGCCACTACGACGACTCCGAACTAGCCATCGCCTTAGAGTAAGACGAAGGCTCATCTGTCTCCACCTCATCACCTACAGTCAATGCATAAGCAATATCTGTATAACCATAACGTACCGGTGGTTTAATTTACCTTCTCTGTCTATCTGCGGCTATAGTCTACTGCGGCTTTGCTGGTTGTTCACTATCACCGACTTCAGGAATTACGACTTCATCTGCAGTCTCAACCTTTGTTACCTTCAAGGTCTCCGAAGTCTCCACCTGAAGCTCCACCTCACTTATGACACCATGATCTATCTTTTCTGCTGGTTGTGTCTCAAAACTCCTCTGTTGAAGCATTGCAGTCTCGTCGAAAATCACATCTCTGCTGATTAGAAAACCGGGTGATCTAAGATCGGTGCACCACAGCCGATAACCTTTCACCCCATGTGCATAACCCAGAAATATGCACTTCTTTACCCTCGACTCAAGCTTACCATCACTCGCATGAGCATACGCAAGACATCCAAATATTTGTAATCCGGAATAATCAACAGGTTTCCCCGACCATACTTCCTTAGGAGTCTTCTACTCGATAGTAGATGATGGAAATCGATTAACCAGGTAACATGACATGTTCACTGCTTCAGCCCAAAATTCCTTACCAAGTCCTGCATGCGAAAGCATGCATCGAGCTCGCTCAAGCAAAATTTTGTTCTTCTGTTCTACCACGCCATTCTGCTATGGTGTCCCAGATATTGTGCGGTATCTCATAATACCTTCTTTCTCGTAGAACTCAGTAAATTATTTACCACAGAACTTCATGCCATTATCGGTTCTCAGGCACTTGATTTGCTTATCTGGCTGCTTCTCAATCAATGCCTTAAATTTCTTGAACCGATCAAACACATCATATTTGTGCTTCAGAAAGTAAACCCATACCTTCCTCGAATAATCGTCGATAAATGTCAGCATATATCGAGCACCTCCTTTCGAAGGAACCGAAGACGGGCCCCAGACGTTTGAATGAATGTATTCAACTGGTTGTTTGGTTGAATGAATAACTGTAGTAAACTTAACTCGATGCTGCTTCCCATAGATGCAGTGCTCACATAAGTCCAGCTTCCCTATCTTCTGACCCTTCAACAACCCCATTTCACTTAGCATTGGCATACCTGCCTCACTCATGTGCCCTAAACGCATATGCCATAATTGAGTCAAGTTAGAGTCTGACTCGCCTGATGAAATTGCAGTGGTTCCAGTCACGGTCTCTCCTAGTAAATGATAGAGAGTATTCACTTTCTTCCCCTTTATCACTGTCATGGCACCTCGAGAGATCTTCAGTACTACACCTTTAGCGGTGTACCTACACCCGATGTCATCGAGTGTCCCCAGAGAAATAAGGTTCTTCTTGAGCTCCGATACATGCCTCACATCTGTCAATGTGCGCACCACCCCATCGTGCATCCAGATCCGAATTGTCCCTATCCCCACAGCCTTACAGACTGCATTATTCCCCAAAAGAACTCTACCACCATATGTAGCTTGGTAAGTAGTAAACCAGTTCTTATGAGGCGTTATGTGATAAGAACACCCTGAATCTAGCACCCATTCGTCTCCTGATGAAGTAGCAGTCACACATAAGACAGCTTCTACATCACTAGTGCTCCCCTCAGCAACGTTTGCCACACTGCTTGTAGCATTCTACTTATCAACTTTATTTCTCCGCTTTAAACAATCTCTCCTGATGTGCCTCTCCTCGTGACACTCAAAGCACTTCACGCGTCCTTTGGACTTTCTATGGTGTGATTTCGATCTGCTTTTACCTTTGCTACTACTAGGCTCTCGATGTTGTTCTCTACCCCAAATCGTTAGTGCTTGCGCTGCTCCTTTCGCCAGACCGTCATCTCGCAACTTTCTCTGCCACTCCTTAGAGAATAAGGTGGACTTTACCTCTTCTGAGATAATTGTAGTACGCCCCTGCAACAGTGAATTAGTAAAGTGCTCCCATGACTCTGGTAAAGAGGCTAACAACATCATGCCCTGTTCTTCATCATCAAATATCTTACCGACGTTCTTCATATCCAACGTGAGTTTATTAAATTCATCTAGGTGAGTTCTGATAGACGTACCTTCAGTATATCTAAACTGAAACATCTTCTTCAGCATATACAAGCGATTGTTCAAACCTTTCTTCACATAGAGTGCTTGACGTTTTGCCCATAACACTGCGGCATCCTTCTCCTCAGCAACCTCTATTAAGACCTCATCCGTCAAATTTAATAAGATTATACTCTTTGCCTTTTCAATCAGCTCTACCCTCTCAAAGGCTTTCATTATAATCGGCAACTCATCTTCACCATCTAGTGCCTTGACCAAACCTTGTATTGTCAATAATGCTCGCATCTTGATGCTCCATAACACAAAATTGTTGTTCCCATCAAATTTCTCAATCTCAGATTTCCTCTCAGACATAATTGCAATAATAGAATTTCCAGATAATAATCAGACAAGCAAAAGCCCCAAATCACAATCAATAAGTCCAACCCTAAGCTCTGATACCAATTGTTGGGATATAATATGCGGAAACAACAGAATCTTGCAATTTACGTTAACGCGAAATCATCAGAGAAACAAACGAGAAAAATAAGAACACCAGAAATTTACGTGGTTCGGTCCGAGTATCGTTACCTACGTCCACGGGGAGAGCCAGTAGCAAATAATCCACTAAAATTGGAGAATCAGAGTTTACAATCGCTCAATCGCTCAAGTGTTTCCCACACCTAGATTTAACCCCAAACCCAAAGTGTTTATAAATAAACAACTCAATTGGTTATAAACTCACGACACCAAATTACCACGCGCACAAACTCAAAGTATAACACACGCGACTCTCTGTTCGACTTGTCATGTGGCTCCTTGCGGCTTCTTCTATGTCGGGCTTCCGCTGCTTCGTAGGGTTACAGCCGCGTGCTTCTTTCGGGCGGAAGACAAGACCACCTGCAACAATTATTTTTCCTTTTATACGTGTGTGTACCCAAGGTCAAAAGTTTGACCTTGGGCCCCACCTTCCCCACTTCTACGTGCAGGGCTTTGACGACTTGTAGCATATTTATGCCAAAGGAAATTCTATTTTATTATAATAGTGTGCCCAGATTTCCTTTTTCAAAGGAATTCGAAAACTGCAGGGATTCCTTTTTTATTTATTCTTTTGTCTTGCTTCGCACGTCTGAAATAGAGAATCCAAGAAGGAAATTGTTTCTTCCTTCTTCATCCGATTTATAATCCGCTTGGGAAAATCTTTATCGACAAATTTAGTTTATCTGAATTCAAACTCGAGACATTAATTTAACAGGAATTGCAAGTGACTCCAAGTTTGCAACAAAAGAAAGAAGTTCTAGTTAGTCTGGCAAATGGAAGAAGAACAAGAATCCTTGTTAACACTGTGGTGGAACTAATCATTAGTCCTTTAGATGCTGGAGGAAGCCTAATGCTAAGTGCAGAAGATGTCATAAGGTTGGTCACATGGAAGCGATCTACAAAGAGAATAGTCACCAGCAAGCATGAGAAGCACAGATAGCAGTGAATGAGACTGAGGAAGAACACTTGTTTGTAGCTTCCTATTCTGGCTCTTCTATTGAGAATGATGCATAGCTAGTAGATAGTGGCTGTACCAATCATATGACTAGCAATTTGAAGCTGTTTAAGAGTCTAGATAGGTCTATCAGGTCCAAAGTCAGAATTGGCAATGGACAGTATATTGAAGTACAAGGGAAGGGTACAGTGGCTATTGAAGGAAATCAAGAGGTGAAGCTTATCAGTGATGTTCTCTTTATGTCAAAAATTGACCAGAATCTGTTGAGTGTTAGTCAATTAGTTGAGAAGGGTTATAAGGTGAAGTTTGAAGGGAAAGAATGTTTTATTGATAATGCATATAGCAAAGAAGTGCTGAGAATGCCAATGAGGGACAAAAGCTTCATGTTCAAGCCACAAGAGATGCAACAAATGGCTTTAAAGTGCAAAGAAGAAAATGCAGAGCTATGGAATAAAAGGCTTAGGCATGCTCATAGGAAGAACATGTTGTTTATGCAGAGGAATAGTTTGGCAGATGACTTGTCAAGTTTGGAGGAGGAATTTCCATAGCGCATAACTTGTCTTCTTGGCAAGCAAGCCAGATTTCCTTTTAAAGGAGGAGGCTGGAGAGCATGTGAGAAGCTGCAATTAGTCCACACAGACTTATGTGGACCTATGTCTGAGTCATCTCTCAGTGGTAGCAAGTATTTCATTACTTTCACATGACATGACTAGGATGAGCTGGATTTATTTTCTGCGAGCCAAGTCTGAAGTTGCTAATGTGTTTGTTAAGTTCAAAACCTTAGTTGAGAATCAAAGTGGGAAGAAAATTAAAATGCTCAGGTCTAATAATGGTTCTGAGTATACTGTTCACAATTTTAAGTTGAATTGTGAGCAAGCAGGCATTGTGCAGCAGTTCACTGCTCCCTATTCACCTCAATAGAATGGGGTCAGTGAGAGGAAATACATGAGCATTATGGAGATGGCTAGATGTATGATGCAGGAGAAGATGTTACCTAAGAAATTCTGGGCTAAGGCAGCTAATACTACAGCGTTTCTATTGAACAAATTGCCCACAAAGGCCTTAGAGACTTCAACACCTTTTGAAGTCTGGTATGGTGTTAAACCTTCTATGAAGAATTTGAAGGTTTTTGGGTGTTTGTGTTATACTCATGTTCCTCAGGTCAAGAGGAACAAGCTAGATAAAAGAGCTGAGCTTGGAGTTTTCATTGGGTACAGTCTTCAATCAAAGGCTTACAGAATTTTTCACTCTATGACAAGGAAGGTGACTGTGAGCAGAGATGTTGTTTTTCTAGAGGAAGATGAGTGGAATTGGATGGAAGAAAAGAATGCAGGACAACAGCAATCTGCAAAACAACAACTTGCAACAATTGTAGAGGTTTATGAAGTTGTGGATGGATTGGAAGATAGTATAGATGATCTGCCAGTAAGAGGCACAAGGTCACTTGCTGAAATCTATGAAAGAAGCAATGTGGCAGTGCTTGAACCATCTAACTTTGTGGAAGCTAAGGAGGATCAAAGGTGGATTGCGGCAATGCAGGAGGAGTTTGCAATGATTCAGAAAAACCACACATGGGAGCTTGTTGATAGACCATCTGATAAGAATGTGATTGGGGTTAAGTAGGTGTTCAAAAAAAAAACTTAATCATGATGGTTCTGTCAATAAACACAAAGTCATATTGGTTGTGAAAGGCTATGCTCAAATATGGGGAGTAGACTATTCTGAAACATTTGCTTCTGTTGCAAGGCTTGATACAATCAAGCTAGTTGTTGCAGCAGAGAAGGGGTGGCCTATATTTCAATTAGATGTCAAGTCTGCATTTCTGAATGGAGAGCTCGAGGAGGAGATTTTTGTTGAACAACTTGAAGCTTCAGTATCAAAGGGCAAGAAGAGAAGGTATACAGATTGAGGAAAGCTCTATATGGACTGAAGCAGGCTCCAAGAGCATGGTATGGGAAGATAGACCGATATTTGCAAGATTTTGGCTTTGTAAGAAGCTTGAGTGAGTTCACTCTTTATGTCAAGAGGGTGAATCACAGTGTTGTAATTCTGTCACTCTATGTAGATGATTTATTGGTGACAAGGAATGATGTGCAACTAACATAAAGGGTGAAGCAAGGTCTGTTTGCAGGTTTTGAGATGTCAGACTTGGGAAAGATGGCTTATTTTCTGGGTTTGGAAGTCAAACAATCTTCACATGAGATCTTCATATGCTAGAAAAAATACATGAAGGAAATTCTAAAGAAATTTCAAATGGAAGATTGTAGAAGTGTAAGCACTCCTATGGTTGCTAAGGAGAAGCTGCAGAAGAATGATGGAACAGATGTAGGAGATGCTTCTATGTATAGAAGCTTGATTGGATGTCTCATGTATCTTACAGCAACTAGACTAGATATTCTATTTGTTGTGAGTGTTCTATCCAGGTTCATGAGTAGTCCTAGTCAATTACATTTGGTTCCTACAAAAGGGTCTTGAGATACCTCAAAGGAACATTGTTCTTTGGTGTGAAGTTTAGGAAAGGTCAGAAATTTAAGTTGCAGGACTTTTCTGATAGTGATTGGGCTAGCTCAATGGATGACATGAAAAGTATATCTGGATACTGCTTCACTTTTGGTTCTGCTTGTTTCTCCCGATGTTCTAAAAAGCAGGAGATTGTAGTTCAATCCACAGCAGAGGCTGAGTTTATAGCAACTACTATAGCTGCAAATCAAGCTTTGTAGCTAAAGAAGATAATGAATGATCTGTGGTTGAATTCTGGTGATTGCATTGAAGTTAATATGGACAATTAGGCTGTATTAGCAATATCACAGAATTCAGTTTTCCATGGCAAAACCAAGCATTTTAAAGTCAAATTCTTCTTTTCTGCGTGAAGTGCAACAAAGTGGTGAAGTTAAATTGGTCTATTGTAGATTTGAAGATCAACTTGCAGACATGTTCACGAAGCCACTTCAGGCTGGAAGATTTGAGCTGTTAAGAGAGAAAATTGGAGATTGCAGCAGCAACTGATCCAAGGAGGAGTTTGTTAGAGTTGTGTCTCAGTGCTACTGCTGATATTCTGTCGTTTTTTTTATTATTTAATCAAGTTTATTTGTTAGGCGGTTGGTTTGTTAGCTATTTTCTAGGAAGTGGAACAAGTCTGTGTTACACATTTGTGTGCAGTACTGTTTTTGCACATTTGTGTGTCATTCTGTTTTGCACGTTTGTGTGCAGTTTCAAAACAGGTTCTTATTTAGCTTGTACTTGACAGTTTTTTTACGTAATAAATGAAGTTCAATGTTTCTTCTCTTTCCTTCTCTCTCTATAACAAAGAAGTTCGTGTGTATTAGCTGATATATCAGCAATAACACTTTTATGTTTCTTACGAGACCCTTCAAAGAAATGCTAATTAAGAAACCTTAGACATACCTGATGCCTCACTATTTGCCACAGAAATATGTATCAAAAAGGAAACTCTTTTTCCTTTTTTCTATTTATTCTATGACAATGACAATTACCAACCAGTCCCTTGTTTCATTTTTATTGTTGTTCAGAGCTAATACTGATCACAAATAAATCTGAAAATTTGAAAATCTGAAATTTTATAAAACAGATTAGCATTAAAGACCATGTTGGAGAAAACTTCCTTCTTTGTTTTGAAGCTGACAAAATGTTTCCATCAATCTAGTCTGAAGACCTCCAGACTCAAGATTTAAAGTTTGCCATCATTGACAATTTCCAGACCGACGAAGAGAAGTATTTATCCATTGAAGAAGACTTATCCAGATGCGAGTATATCTTTAAGGATTTGATTCATGCGGTTGAAGAAGATCTCACGGCTGGAGATGGCACCTCAAGATCTATTATTCGTATTGCAATTAATTCGAGTAATTTAGATCCGTTGATTAGCAAAGTATACTTGGAAGGTTCTATTTATGGAAACCTAGATCCTGATTGTATGGGCGAGCAGGATTGGTGGGTTATCATCACATTCCTTAAATAACTCGAGATCTCCCTAATTGATTTTGTCCAACGGGTAGATTGGAAGAACACCTTTGGAAGGTACCAACAGTTATGAAGGCATAGAGGAGTATATAAGAAAGATGCTCTAGTTATTCAAGAGAGTGCGAGATAGATAAATTCCAAAGTCTGAAGCTCTTTGTTCTTTGCTGTGCCAATTGTTGAGCTTAAATTTGTACTCAAAAGAGAGATTAGATAGTTGTGAGACCTTGAGGAAGTGTAGCAGAGTCTCCACACTGTGGAATCAATGACGTGAGACTGTAACATCTCTTTTGGTTGATAGTGAAATCCAGTCGGTGGGCTGTTAGTGCGAGAGAATGGACGTAGGCTTGGTCTAAGCCAAACCACTATAAACCTTGTGTTTTGATTCTCTATTCCCTAATCTCTTTACTTTAATTCACGGCTCTATATAACTGTCTCTAGTCTTTTACATTTTCATTCTATCATTTTTAAAAGACAAATTAATTTGTTAAGATTTGCGTAAACGTCTCTGATCACCTATTCACCCCCTCTAGGTGTTCTTACTAGCCCTTTCAATTGATATCAGAGCATGTGTACTCATTTAATTGAAGTGTTTTTACTTCTGAGTTAAAGATCAACGGCTAGTATGTTAGCTCCAGGTTTGGTGGAAGGCCAAAGTAACACCAAACCACCTTATTTCAATGGAAAAGATTATAGTATATGGAAAAACAAAATGAAAGCATTTCTAAGATCGAAAGATCCTTTGGAATGGGATGTGGTAGAAAAATGAATCATTCATAAAGTTACATCAGTCTTAGAATGGGGAAAAGAAGCTGTAGAGGCTAGCGAGATGACTCAGGAAGATATAACCAAGAGACAAGCTCTTGATGCAAAATCAATTTACTCCTTATATTGTGCGTTATTTTCTACTGAATATAACATAATATCTTCTTGTAAAACAGTTAAAGAAGTCTGGGATAGGCTGCACATTACCTATGAAGGAACTGATCGAGTGAAAGAAACCAGGATCAATATTCTACTCAGACAATATGAAGCTTTCAAGATAAAGCCGGGAGAATCTATTACTGACATGTTTAACCGTTTTATAAAAATCGTAAATGGTCTTGAGTATTAGGATCAACCAATCTCAAGACCCATGAAGGTTAACAAATTGCTGCGTGGACTTTCCAAAGATTGGAATCATGTAAAGACTTCAATAAAAGAAACACAAAGAATCATGCCGCTCTCCGTAGACAAATTGGTTGGCAAACTTCAGTCCTATGGAGTGGAGCAAATCAATGAAGAAGAAGATCCTAAAGGTAAGAAATCTATTGCCTTAAAATCTAACGATGACTCTGATGTTACAGACTCTGAAGACGATATGGACGATGAAGAGCTTGCTCTCATGATAAGAATATTCAGGAAACTGAACAAAAATGGAAGAAGATTCAATTGGAAGAAACAAAGCTCTCAAAAGTTTCAAAACAAATCAGTTGAGGATGATGAATCCAATAAAGATGTAATGTGCTTTGAATACAAGAAAAATGGACACATTAGACCCAATCGTCCTTTGTTGAAGAAAAGGAAAAAAAAAGTTGAGAAATACAAAAAGGCACTCAAAGCAGAAACATGAAGTGATACTGAATGCGAAAAAAAATGATGATGATTATGCTAATATTTGTTTAATGGCAAAATCAGAATCAGACTTAGACTCTGAGACAAATACAGACTCGGACTCAGATAGTGAAATCGAGGTAAGTAATTTGAAAATTCCTACTAAAGTCTCGAAATATATTAATGAACTTTGTCTTAGCCTCAAAACTTCTCTTTAGAGGATTTCCAAGCTAAAAAGAGAGAATTCTACACTGAAGCAACAAGAAAACTCTTGGAAAGAAAAGTTTGAAAATTTAGACAAAAGTTTTGTTGTTTTAAAAGAAAATGCAAACTCTTTTTCAAAAGAAAATACTTGTTTAAAACATGACATTTCAAATATTTCAAAAGGTTTTCTATAAGATCTGAGAAATTGGAAAAGATTCTTTCAGTACAAAGACCTCACTTTAACAAGTCAGGCTTGGAAACCATTCCTCTAATTGATTTTCCAAAAGTTAAAAAAAGAATCAAACAAAGACTTACAAAAGCCTTTGATTTCAAAAAGTCTTTCTAAAACCTGTTGGCCGAAATGCTCATAAATGTTTTAAGTGTAACAGTTTAGAACACTTTGAGAAAGAATGTCCTTGGAGACCTGTTAAGAAGGATTGAGCAAAGACTGTATATTGCACTAACTCTTTTGAACCCAAGAAAGTGTGGGTACCAAAAAAAGCTTGAGTTTATTTTTTAATTGCAGTTTACTATTAAGAAAAAAGTCAAATGGTACTTAGACAGTGGATATTCAAGACATATGATATGAGATTCAAATTGTTTTATAAAGCTCATACAAACAAATGGAGGAAAAGTCTCTTTTGGTAGAAATAGCAAAGGAAGAATTGTCGGATGCGGAACAGTAAAGATTGGAAGTCTTACGATCAACAATGTCTCCTTGGTGGAATTACTAAATTACAATCTACTTAGTATAAGCCAACTGTGCGACACAGGATTCAAAATCAATTTTCAGAAAAGAATATGTTCGAGAACCAGTAAAGATTTCTCTCAATCTTTTACTAGGCGAAGACATGGGAATATCTATCTTTTGGATATCAAACCAGAAAGATCTCAATGCCTAATATCAATTCAAGATGAAGCAAATCTCTAGCATCGAAAGCTTGGCCATATCAACATGAAACAAATTGCCAAGATTTCTTCAAAAAAGCTTGTCTGTGGACTACCCAACCTGAAATACCAAAAATTTGACTTATGCACACCATGTGTGTTGGGAAAACAGGTTAGAAGTTATTTTAAACCAATAAATCAAGTTTCTACTAATCATGTGCTGCAGCTCCTGCATATGGATCTCTTTGGACCAACTAGAACTCAAAGCATTGGAGGAAAGAAATATTGCCTAGTAATATTGGATAATTATTCACGATTTACTTGGGTCTACTTTCTGGCAAGTAAGTCTGATACCTTCTCTCATTTTTCAAATTTTGCCAAGAAAGTGCAGAATGAAAAATGATATGCTATTTCAAGCATATGGACAAACCATGGAGGTGAGTTTAAAAATCAAGACTTTGCTAAATTCTATGATAAATTTGGTTTTCAGCATATGTTCTCCTCTCCGTACACTCCTGAGCAGAATGGAGTTGTGGAAAGGAATAATAAATCTTTGCAAGAAATGGCTAAAACTCTTTTAATTAAAAGTAATATTTCTTCTCGTTTTTGGGATGAAGCAGTTTCTACAGCATGTTCTATTATTGACAGAGTATTCTTAAGGCCTATTCTGAAGAAAACTCCCTTGAGTTATTCAAAGGAAAAAAAGCCAATTGTTTCTTATTTTCATGTATTTGGTTGCAAATGTTTTGTCTTGGAAAATGCAAATGATCGAATTGGTAAGTTTGAAGAAAAATCAGACGAAGGAATCTTCCTTGGATATTCAACCTCCAGCAAAGCTTACAGAGTATACAACAAAAAGACTCAGTTTATGGAAGAGTCGATGAATGTCAAATTTCAAGACTCTATGCAAAATCAATCGATCTAGACTCAACCCGAAGAATCTAAACCTACTCTAGATTCTATAAAGTCTACTTCCCCTGAAGCAGCTCAGACTTCAAAACGATAACAACGAACGAATGTTGAAGAATCAACTGAAGAAAAAGTTTAGCGGTCTGTCAAACCAACCAGCAACTGGAAACACAAGTCTAGTCATCCTAAAGAACTCATCATTAGTGACATTGATGAAGGGATTCATACCAAGTCCAAAAGGCATGAAGAGTCTAGCGCTGTGGCTCTTATTTTTTAAATAGAACCCAAAAGTATAGAAGAAGTTTTAACTGATGAAAGCTAGATTGAAGCTATGCAAGAAGAGCTTAGGCAGTTCAGTGTTAACGATGTTTGGGAATTAACTCCTAAACCAAAAGGTAAATCTGTTATTGGAGCTAAATGGGTTTTTAGGAAAAAGATGGACGAAAAAGGAAAAGAGGTAAGGAACAAAACAAAACTCGTGTCCAAAGAATATACGCAAGAAGAATGGATAGACTATGATGAAACTTATGCACCAGTAGCAAGGTTAGAAGCAATTAGATTATTACTTGCTTTTGCTTGTTATAAGAATTTCAGGTTATTCCAAATGGACGTCAAAAGTGCATTCCTAAATGGATTTATCCAAGAAGAAGTCTATGTGGACCAACCTCCCGGTTTTGAAGACCCAAGGAAACCAGACTTTGTATTCAGACTGAAAAAGGCTCTATATGGTTTAAAGCAAGCATCTCGAGCTTGGTACAACAAATTAAGTAAGTTTTTAATCCAAAATGTTTTTATCAAAGGTAAAGTGGACACTACTCTCTTTATTAAAATAGAAGGTAAAAACTTTCTATTTGTTCAAATTTATGTTGATGATATTATATTTGGATCACTTAACGAAAACATGTGCAAGAAATTCTCTAAGTCTATGCATGATGAATTCGAGATGAGCATGATGGGTGAACTATCATTCTTTCTCGGACTACAAGTGAAACAATTGAAGGAAGGAATTTTCATTCACTAAGAAAAATATGCTAAAGAACTTGTTAAAAAGTTTGATTTGGAGAATTGCAAAAAGACTGATATACCAATGTCAAGTTCTTCAAAGCTGGACAAAGATGAAGAAGGAAAGAAAGTTGACCAGAAGTTGTACATGAGTATCATTGGTTCACTTTTTTATCTTACTACTTCTAGACCTGACATTTTGTTTAGTATTTGCATTTGTGCCAGATTTCAATCAGATCCCAAAGAATCTCATCTAAGTGCTGCGAAATGCATCATCAAATACGTTGCAACAACCTCTAAGTTAGGTCTATGGTATTCCAAAGGAGACTTTACTCTCCTTGGATATTCAGACGCAGATCTAGCAGGTTGCAGAGTTAATAGAAAGAGCACTTCCGACAAATGTTAATTGCTTGGTAATAGGACAGTATCTTGGTTTTCAAGGAAGCAAAGTACTGTAACTCCTTTAACAGCAGAAGCAGAGTATGTGGCTCTTGGAAGTTGCTGTTCTCAAATCTTATGGATAAAACAACAACTAAGAGACTTTGGAATCGAAGACTCATGCACTGAGATCAAATGTGACAACACCAGCGCGACTAATCTCACAAAGAATCCAATTCTTCACTCAAGAGCAAAGCACATAGAGATTCGACATCATTTTATTAGATATCATGTTCAAAATGGAGAAGTAATGTTCCAATTCATTGACTCAAAGAATCAGCTGGCAGACATATTTACAAAGCCACTAGAGAAAAGTCTATTTGAGTCTATTCGAGTCTATTCGCTCCAGACTTTAATATCTTATCTCTTAAAGTCTGAAGAAGCTCAAGCTCAATGATAAAAGTCTAAAGATGTTCAGACTCAGAAGATCAAGAATTACGACTGTAAGTTATTTCGGTTGTAGCAATTTAACTTTCGGATAAAAACTCGAAAATGTATGATTACTTATTAACCGTCAATTGATTGATGTTATTTCCAAGTTTTTGAAGTTGTAGCAATTATTCTTTTTCTAAAAGGAAGTTATCATTTTTGAAAAGATAGTTATCCATTTTCAAAAAGGCAGTTATTCAATTTTGAAAATGCATTTTTATTTTTCCTTTATGACGATCCGTATACCTCGTTTCGATTGCTTTATATACTATCTTTCTTCTTCATTTTTACACACAAACCCTAGAGCACAGATCTTCACTTTCTTACTTTTTCTCTCTAGTTTAATCCATAAAGTTTTTATCTTTCTCGCGAATCGAGTTCGAAAAATCTCTCAAAGACTGCGATAATGTCTTCCCAAAAAAAGTCCTCAAATATTGCAAGCAGGGGACCATGGCATATGAGTGAGGGTCCTACACACTTTGATCTGACCGAGGAAGAAGAATCTCCAAGGCAGTAGCAGAGCTCACAACATTCTCAACCGAGCCATTCTTCTCGGGCTAGACCACAAGAGCCTCAGCAACAACAAGCAGAGGAAGAAATTGTTGAAGATTTAGAACCTGTAAGGACTCTTAAGCCTACATTTACTTTCAAACTCTACACCGCCCTGAAGGAAGGTGGTTCTACAATGACCTTTATTGATGAATTTTTTAGAGAAAAGGGGTACCGACATGAAACCGATTTTTTAAGAACAATGGAACGTTTGGGAATTGCTCCTGTTGGTTCGGTAGAAAAAGCTTTTCTGAACTTCCCAAGTGATCCATGTTTTGGAGGAGTTAATCAACCGGAGCGAAAAGATGATGATGAAAAGATGTTCACTCATTTTAAGTCTAGAATAGGTGTTGCTGCAAACATTCGAGGAAGAAGAGCGGATCTGTTTCATTTTGAGGAACACAAGCGAGTTTACTTTAAGTTGCTGAAGCGAGGGGTGATGAACCCGAGTGTTGATTTTGATTTTCTTGATTCTCTGAATGTAAAGCTACGAGAGAAATTTATTTTACTTCAACTTGAATGATTTTGCTCTGAGACAGCTGTAGCTCATCTAGAACTTACCGCATATTTCTATTCCAATCTAAGCTTTTTAGATGCGAATAGATTTTCCTTCAGTGTTAGAGACCAGGATTATGTGGTTGATATGGACACTTTGGCTGATGTGATTGGAGTGGAGAGAGGGATTTTCCAATCAATCAGCATGTCTATTGGTCATGCCACTATAGAGCTTGTTCGAGATAGAATTGCAAAAGGCCGGATTTCGTATTTAAGGATGAGTGCCTCCAATATCTTGCTCCATAAGATTGTGATTAATTGTCTCAGACCCAAATCCACATCAAAGACTGATGTCTCTAATTCTGAAGCGAAGCTGATGTACGCCATTAACGTTGGTTACAAGTTCTCTCTACCTCATACCATCATGTTTCACATGTATAGGTCAATGGTAAAGGACAAGGGCCAACTTTCCTATTCTACTCTTATTACTCGGCTGTTCAGACATCTTAACATTCAGTCTCCCAAAATTCTATGTGTTCGAACCATTGATCCAATAGTGGTGGGACTAAAGATGGTTTCAAAGATACATCTGAAGGAGCTAAACAAGGCTTTAGAGAGATTTAAGGAGAACACCCCTATCAAAACTCGTCAAAACTCTGTGGCTGCAAAACGGAAAGGCAAGGAGCCCATGACAGCTCCATCTAAGAAGAGGAGAGCACTCATCTTATAGGATGAAGAAGATGAGGATGACATCACTATTTCCGCTCTTGCCTTAAAGAATTTACAGCGTCTCGTTCCAGAGACAAAGGATCGAGAGAACCAAGACCGAGAGGAGACAAAGCAGAGAAGAGAAGAGAGGGAAACGATGAGGAAAGAAGAAGAAGAAGGAAGAACAGCAGAAGAAGAGAAGAGGAGAACAAACAGAAGGAGAAAGTCATGGCGATTCTCTAGCAAAGGAAGAAGGACAAGATCATCGTGACATTAAAGAAGAGCCAAAGCAAGAAGAGTACTTTTCACCACCTGAAGGTACTGAAACAGGGGGAGCTGCTGATAAAATAAGTACTCATTCACTTGCTTTTACCAGTGATGATGTTAGTCATTCTCTTGCCGATCCAAAAGATGTATATGCCTCTCAATTTCCTGAAGATGGTAATGAGGTTTCATCTCCAAGTCTGGATGTTTATGCTGAAGTTCCATCATCTGCCAACACTCCACAAACTGATCATGCTGAAGTAAGCACTCAAACTAACAACTCAGCAAACCTTAAAAGATTGCTTGAAGTTCTTATGGAGATCAGAGGTCAGATTTATGCATTGGGATGTGAATTTCAGACTATGCAGAATGCTCATCACGCCACTTCAGTTTCATTGCACGACCAAGTTCAAGCCCTTAATCTTCAAGTTCAAGCAACTGCAAAGGGTGAGGAGTTAACGCAACTAAAGGAGGATTTGAAAAAGCTGGAGGAGACTGTCAAGTCTATGGGAGATTTCCAGCTCGTTCACATTCCCAAACAATCTTAATTTTATCCAATTCTCTTTTTATTCTCTACATTTTTGCTGTTGACAAAAAGGGGGAGAAGTTGGTGCAGATTTATCTTTGTTTTTTACTTTATCTTTGTTTGGTTGTGACTATTTGGACTGCTTTGGACTGCTTTGATCTTTTTAATGCTTGCAATATCTTATGCTATGATGATAATTATGGTAAAGATAGTTGTTTTTACAGAACTAACTCGTTTTCTATCAATGCAGAATCAATACTATCTTTATCCTAATTCACTTATCTTTTATGAGATATCTTTGTTTGCTTGAGTATTGTTTTGCAAGTCAAAAGTATCTAAATCTATAAGAAAGTTTTGTTACCATAAAAAATTGGGAGATTGTTGGAGAAAACTTCCTTCTTTGTTTTGAAGCTGACAAAACGTTTCCATCAGTCTAGTTTGAAGACTTCCGGACTCTACCATCAAAGTTTGAAGACCTCCAGACTCAAGATTTAAAGTCTACCCTCATTGATAGTTTCCAGACCAACGAAGAAAAGTATTTATCCATTGAAGAAGACTTATCCAAATGCGAGTATATCTTTAAGGATTTGATTTGTGCGGTTGATGAAGATCTCATGGCTGGAGATGGCACCTTGAGATCTATTATTCGTATTGCAATTAATTCGAGTAATTTAGATCCGTTGATTGGCGAAGTATACTTTGAAGGCTCTACTTATAGAAACCTAGATCCCGATTGTATGGGCGAGCATGATTGGTGAGCTATCATCACATTCCTTAAATAACTCGAGATCTCCCTAATTGATTCTGTCCAACGGGTAGATTGGAAGAACTCCTTTGAAAGGTGCCAATAGTTATGAAGGCATGGAGGAGTATATAAGGAAGACGCTCTAGTTATTTGAGAGAGTGTGAAATAGATAAATTCCAAAGTCTGAAACTCCTTGTTTTTTATTGTGTCAATTGTTGAGCTTAAATTTGTACTCAAAAAAGAGATTAGATACTTGTGAGACCTTGAGGAAAAGTAGCAGAATCTCTACACTGTGGAATCAAGGACGTGAGACTGTAATATATCTTTTGGTTCATAGTGAAATCCAGCCGGTGGGCTGTTAGTGCGGGAGAGTGGACGTAAGCTTGGTCTAAGCCGAACCACTATAAACCTTGTGTTTTGATTCTCTATCCCTAATCTCTTTACTTCGATTCGCAGCTCTATATAACTGTCTATAGTCTTTTACATTTTTAGTCTATCATTTTTAAAAGACAAATTAATTTGTTAAGATTTGCGTAAAGGTCTCTGATCACCTATTCACTATACAAGTATGACGCGGCAAATCATAAGATTGCACCAACCTTGACTTTATTTGGAAATGCGGTAGGCTTAGCTATTGCAGTGCTTCCGATGCTGAATTTTGACTTCTTATCAATAGTCATCACAACACCAGCATTGTCAAACTCCCCACAATAATTAGGTGCGGAAAGTATGGTCACGAGTTGCTTGTTGGTGAGAAACTCAAACCCATCTTCAACAACCTGACATGCCAATAATGAGGGTGAATGAATCTTACAAGTGAATGTCAACCCTTTTGAATCTGAGATAATCGATTCTAGGACTAACTATATTTTTTTTTTCTCAAAGCAATCCTGAACCTGGTGAGCATGGCAAATTAAGTCAAGATCCTGCCTCTTGAGAAAATCTGTCACTCTGTCAGGACCAAATGAATAGGAAACTCCCCTGTCATTCGGACCCCACCCTTGAATGTCCTTATTAGGATCAGACCAGAGAAGATCGCATAGCAAACCCTTCTCTAGAACATCGGTGGGTCGTGGTAACTGTTATAATATGTCTCAAGTTTGAGTCTATGAACGAAACCGAACCCAAGATAAATTAAAGGAAAGTGGATATTTGGATTTCAAGTTGCTAATTTGTAGAGACCAAGCCATGAATTTATAGATTACGGAAATTCAATTTCGTATATACTGCTCGTTCAAGATAACAAAAAAAAAGGGAAAGTCCAAGTTGGACTAGTTGACCGAAGTGTCCAACTTTCCTATTCTGATTTGAAGTTGGTGGCCATGCATATTATATCATATATATATTTGTTCTCCTTTTTTGCCGCAAGTTCGTGTGGTTGCCAGAGGGTTGTTGATGCGAGCAGAGCAACATGGTCTTCACACTGTGGCAAACGTGAAGATCTCTTGAAGCACCATTTTCTAAGCCAGTGCTTGACGTGGGTTTCGTCATTGATTTTTTTTCGTTCGTGCAATTACATCCAAGAAGAATTAGTGTTTGTAGCCAATTAAATCTTGAGGTAAGATTTGCATGTAATTTCTTCGTGAGATTGAGAGATTATTTCTTGAGGAATTTTGGGGCTAAACATTGCATGCATTATTGGGTGTAATTGGGGCTTGAGAAACACCGAGAGAGTGTTTGAGTGACTCGAGTGTGTAATCTTCTTGTATCGCTTGATCTATAGTAAAATTCGATGCTGCTCTCCCCGTGGACGTAGGTCTTTACGACTGAACCACGTAAATCTGGTGTCCGATTTATTTTCTTCTTCTGTCTATATTATTGTTCGATCGCTTGCCTTATCGCAACAATTGGTATCAGAGCCAGGCTTGACTAAGTTGAAGCAAATCGATGGCGACAGAAGAAGTAAAAGTGAGAATCGATATATTTGATGGGAAGGATTTTAGTTTCTGGAAGATGCAGATTGAAGATTATCTTTACCAGATGAAACTGCACTTGCCCTTATCTGGGGAGAAACCAAAGACGATGAAGCAAGCTAATTGGGATTTGCTGGATAGACGAGCTATGGGTGTTATTCGGCTGACGTTGGCTTGTAACGTCGCATTTAACATCTTGAAGGAGAAGACCACTGCTGACATGATGCAAGCCCTATCAGATATGTACGAGAAGCTCTTTGCGATCAACAATGTCTATTTGATGCGACGTTTGTTTAATTTAAAGATGAGCGAAGGAGCGTTAATTGCAAATCATATCAATGAATTCAATGTGATTGTTAGTCAATTGAGTTCAATTGAGATTGACTTTGAAGATGAGGTACATGCTTTGATTCTGTTATCCTTATTGTCTGGTAGTTGGAATACTACTGTTACTGCTGTTAGTAATTCCTCTGGGCCAACAAGTTTGACATTTGATGGGATTCGAAATTTGATTCTGAGCGAGGATATTCATAAAAGAGAATTTGATGAACCTATATCTATTGTTTTAGTAGGTGAAAATAGAGGAAGATCTATAACACGTGTGGGTAAGAATAGTACTAATATGAACAGACGTAGTCAATCTAGGACTACTAATGTTATCTGTTGGAGTTGTGGCAAGAGGGGACATCTTAGAAGGAATTGCCTTAAGCTGAAGAATGAGAAGGGTAAGGGAATTATAGTTGATTCTACAGATAATGTTGCAACTGTAGCAGATAATGCCGATTATGTCTTGTTTGTCACTAATGATTCATCACTTGATGGATGGATTTTGGATTTTAGTTGTTTTTTTTTTATGTCACACCAAATAGAAACTGGTTTACTACTTATCAATGCATGGATAATAGTAAAGTACAGTTGGGGAACAACAATGAATGCGATGTCATCGGTGTTGGCAATGTTAAAATCAGAATGCATGATGGTATCGTGAGGACATTGACTAGAGTGAGGCATGTTCCAGAATTGAAAAAGAACTTAATTTCCTTGGGTGTCCTAGATTCAGCTGGTTGCAGGTATTCTTCAAAAGGTGGAGTTCTGAAAATTGTTCGAGGTGCCTTGGTAATAATGAAATGAATCAAGCACGAAGCCCTGTATAAACTTCAAGGTAAGACAATGACAGATTTCACCCCGGAGACGTCGGATGTATCTGTACGAGAGTCTATTGACTGCTCGAGGAAGACCTGGGTGTTTGTGCCAATGCACAAGTTTGATGCTGGTGTCAAGATCACACGGTTGAGAGCTTTGATTGAGACGGAGACTAGTAAGTCGATCAAGCATGTGCAAACTGACAATAGCATGGAGTTCTGCTCGGAGCTGGCAAATAAATTCTGCATGAAAGAGAGCATAGTGAAACACTACACTAGTGCCAATAAATCACAACAATTTGCATAATTAACGAGAAGAACATTACTAGAGACGGCCCGTAAAATGATCTCTAGTGCTAGTATTGCTAGGAGAATCCTAGCTGATGTGCTTAGTACGATGAGCTGCCTGGTGAATAGATCCCCATCAACTGCTATTGAATGGCGGACTCCCGAAGAAGTGTGGTCAGGTAATGTTGCTAGTTATTCTATTATTAAAATGTTTGGTTGCCCGTGTTATTTTCAAGTGAGTAATGGTAAGCTCGATGGGAGGGCAAGGTGCATATTCCATGATTATGCACAAGGTGAGCGGGGCAATCGATTGTAGTGCCCAGATGAGTCTCTGGTAGAGAAGTTACCCTTGATGAGTCTCTTGTACTTCTGGCTAGGAGTGTTTGTGGCAGTGTTAATACGGATCTGGACGGTGTTCAGCTTGAGGTGGAGTTGCGACCAGAAACTCCTGAGACAACGTATACAGGTACTAGCAAAGTAATCGACACAGATGGTGTTTGTAACGAGGTGGAGTCTATAGAGCCAATGGTTACTATAACTGCTGAAATTAACAAGGTACGTATTCGATCTCCTGATAGATATGAATGCAATAATGGTTTTGTTTTATCTACGGTTAAGGAGATTGTGTCGGAAAATCCTTGCGGAACAGTTAAAGGTGCATGTGGAGTTGGTATTCTGATGAGGTCCTCAGTTATGGCAAAGTTCAAGCGAGGCTTGGACTTGGATAATATTTGTGGCAGTTGAGCCCATCAGGGGTTATGGGAAAGTAGCGGCAGAATTTGAATTTTTGCGAAGCGATTGCAACTTGGCTCAAACGTTGAGCCAAGGTGGAGATTGTTATAATATATCTCGAGTTTGAGTCTATGAACAAAACCGAACCCAAGATAAATTAAAGGAAAGTGGATATTTGGATTTCAAGTTGCTAATTTGTAGAGACCAAGTCATGAATTTATAGATTACGGAAATCCAATTTCGTATATACTGCTCGTTCAAGATAACAAAAAAAAAAAAAAAAGGAAAATCCAAGTTGGACTAGTTGACCGAAGTGTCCAACTTTCCTATTCTGATTTGAAGTTGGCTGCCATGCATATTATATCATATATATTTGTTCTCTTTTTTTGCCGCAAGTTCGTGTGGTTGCCAGAGGGTTGTTGATGAGAGCAGAGCAACGTGGTCTTCACACCGTGACAAACGTGAAGATCTCTTGAAGCACTGTTTTCTAAGCGAGTGCTTGACGTGGGTTTCGTCGTTGATTTTTTTCGTTCATGCAATTACATCCAAGAAGAATTAGTGTTTGTAGCCGATTAAATCTTGAGGTAAGATTTGCGTGTAATTCTTTCGTGAGATTGAGAGATTATTTCTTGAGGAATTTTGGAGCTAAACATTGCATGCGTTATTGGGTGTAATTGGGGCTTGGGAAACACCAAGAGAGTGTTTGAGTGACTCGAGTATGTAATCTCTTTGTATCGCTTGATCAATAATAAAATTCGCTACTGCAAACCCCGTAGACGTAGGTCTTTACGACTGAACCACGTAAATCCGGTGTCCGATTTATTTTCTTCTTCTGTCTATATTATTGTTCGATCGCTCGCCTTATCGCAACAGTAACCTACTGATCTAATTCAAATTGATGAGATCAGGAGAGAGTCCACAATGCATGCACAATATCTTATCATCAATGAGAGCTGCCATAGGGAGGCAGTTGAAACAATCGGTGAATATCTTCCAAAGCCTTACATTGAATCTCCGTTTATGCTCATCGTAAAATCCATAAATGCGGTTCACAGATGCACATTCATGGTTGCCTCTCAAGAGGAAGAAGTTTTGAGGGTACTTGATTTTGTATGCAAGGAGAAGGCAAGTTGTTTCCAGGCTTTGCTTTCCGCGATCAACATAGTCTCCCAGCAATAAGTAGTTTGAACGAGGTGGGAATCCACTGAACTCAAAAATCCTTAAGAGATCACTATACTGGCCGTGGATATCTCCTGTTAGACAAAAGGAGATATCACCCATTTCATTATTGTAGTAATTAGATGTGTATCATCTCTGATTCTAGAACCAAATTTCCGTAAGGCGAATTGTCATCAGCTGCAGGATAATACAGCAGTACAAGTTATGGTATTTGAGAATAAGATGGTTGGAAACTCTCATCTTCCAAGGACAAAAAGACATGGACATAGATGTATTACTGACGCTAGCTGACCTTCAGTTTTAATTATGCAAAACTTCATAGTGTCAAGACCGACGAAATTGACGAGTGAGAACATAAAAACAAAACAACGTTGGGAAAGCATATTGGGAGATGAACCAACAATATTGTATCACCGTATCAGGTACACGAATGATAATGATGCCTCTCGTACTGAACGCTGACCATAACAAGTGCCAGTCATTTGCAGAAATAAGGATGATCAGCCAGAAAGAAGGAATTCAAAAGATCATGTTTTCAGAATCATCATCCAGAAATCTGCAGTATCTCCAAAAACTTTCATCTGTCATCGTTTTCCAACAAATCACGCAATTTAGCATGTGAACTCTTCCTATTATTTTTACCCCAACAACAATATAGTCCTTCTAATTAGCTTCCATTTCTTCTGTAATATAAGCTCAGTAATTGTTGCTTCATTCTTCCATGCAACAGATCGTTGGCCATGCCAATCTCTTTCGAGCTAAGTAATCAATCCAAGCAAACATATTCTTATACTCAAAACAACTGTGGCCCAGAAACCCACCGATTTCACATACCAGACAACTGAAACTTGGATGCCAATTGTCCAACATGATAAGTTTTTTCTCTACATAATCTGTAAAATGTCCGACTGCAGCTGTGAATGGCGTTGGGTTCATAGCCCAGGACATACGGTTCCAGAACACTGCTGGGCCACAGAAACACCAGGCCGTCACACTCCGTGTCAGCGCAGACAAGTCGGTCATCAACGGGTGCCGCATTGATGCGTACCAAGACACCCTCTACACTTACACCAGCCGCCAGTTCTACCGAGACTCATGCATCACGGGCACAGTGGACTTCATTTTCGGCGATGCCGGCGTTGTGTTCCAGAGCTGCAAGCCCAAGGCACGGAAGCCCATGAGCGGCCAGTCCAACATGGTGACGGCCCAGGGCCGGACTGACCCAAATCAGAACACCAGGATCTCAAACCAGAGCTGCAACATGACCGCAAGCTCTGATCTCGCGCCCGTCAAGGGCTCGATTAAGTCGTATCTGGGCCAGCCTTGGAAGGAGTACTCCAGGACTGTGGTGATGCAATCAAACATCGGTGATCACATTGATCCCACAGGATGGTCAGTGTGGAGTGGAGATTTCACCCTCAAGACTCTGTACTACGGGGAGTACATGAACAAGGGACCGGGTGCAGGAACAAGCAAGCGGGTGAACTGGCCGGGTTATCATGTCATCACCAGCGTGACAGAGGCGAAGAAGTTCACAGTGGCCGAGCTGATTCAGGGAGGGACTTGGTTGAAGTCCTCTGGAGTGTCTTACACTGAAGGGTTATGAAAAATGAGTTTTGGTCCTTTCCTTTGGGTGGAGTTTCTGTAAGTCGTGTTGTGAATTCAATAATTTGGAATGTTTGGAGATCTCATTGTACAGTATGGTTCATCAAACATGTTTTAACTTCACGAAAATCCAAGTTAGTTCCATCTGTCAGTCATTATCTATGTAAGCCGCTACATGGAATTTTAACAATGGTCTTAAACAAAATCATGACCGATAGCATGTTTGTTGCACTGATACAAGTTTGATAACACAAAAAAAGTTTAGGGGATTAACATCATAATAGGTCTTATTTACTGTTCTTGGTGACACAAAGAAAATGGATATTAAGTATAATTGCACAGTTTAAAATACTATATTGTATTTTAAGGAACAGAATCTAATCATCCTACGACTCTACAATCTGCTGTACGCAAAAATTTTGAATCTTGTATCCCGTGAATGATTTTATTTCTCGCCGGAATTCTACAGACCTAGAGAGTCCAAAATTCGGGCTGGAGCTTTGCTCATTTTATCTTATTCTCTTCCTGTCACACTATTGAAAAAAAAAAAAAATTCCCACATTTTATGAACTGAATGGCCAAACGTGGCAATGCTTTAAATAATTTGTAATTCTTCAACCGGGAAAAAAAAAACTCCTTGAAGAAAATCAGGAATTGTCAATAATACTGGACTGTACATAGATAGAGTAGAGTAGAAGGAGCTCAACTCAATAAGCCCAAACTCACGCAGAATCGCACATCACCACTCAGCCATTGCTAAACACACAAGCCTCTCATTAAAAAAGTCTCCGTCTGATTCTCTCCAAGTCTCTATACTATGCATTCATCTTCTCATCCGCCATAATCACAGACCAATTTATCAAAGACCAGACATTTTGCTAATGCCCCTGTTGTGCATATCTGTGGCAGGGCCCAAGATCAGGCTCGAGCCATGGTTTCAGAAAGCATCCCCTAAGGTGGGGCCTCGTTCATGAGTGACAACAAGTTGGTCCAAGTGTTCGTGAAAAAGATGGCGATCCGCACGGAAAATGCTATAGATGCCACCAACGATGTGAGCCACAGGGTGAACGGTCCTAGGGAAGAAGCGGCTTTGGCAGATTGCATGGAGTTGATGGAAACGTCTGTGGATATATAAATGTATAATTTGCCAGATTCGAATCAACTCAATCCAAGGCTTTTTTCCTCCTCAGCATCTGCAGATATCCATACATGCTGAGCAGTTCACTCACAAATTACATCACCTGCTTGGACGGTTTCGAAGGCTCATCGTCTGCTGAATCTTCAATCGATCCTATTCTCAGCGACTTGATATCCAGGGCATGAAATTTGCTAGCCATTTTTGTTGCTGATTCATCTCCTGAAGGACGCAAATTGGATGTCCTGGAGTCCTTGATTGACTATTTTCCATCAGGGGTCACGGGAATCAAGTGACACTTTGGTTCTTGAAAACAGAAACGCCTGCATGAGCTGGTGAAGATTTGCTTAGGACAGAAATGCGAATGAAGTTGGAATGACATGACAATGGTAGTAGAACCTCAAGTGGATCAATAGGTCTGATGGAGGTTTGGCAGTCATGCAGGAATGCTAACATAAGTTTACAAGTCATAAGTTGACTGCAGTTACCTTCCGGAATCTGTTTTGATGGACAATTGCTCTTGACGTTTCCTGTAGGACTAGCCTCTCCGGAACATGCTTGTTTCCTGCTTCCGCAGTAGAGATACTAGGGTCTGATGTACCGTGTATATGCCTCTACTTTCTCTGTTTCTCCTTCCTGAAATTAGTAGGAGATGTTCAGTATGCCGTTGGAGAGGTCAGACAGAAACTTTGGGAGTTAAATCCTGGTTCATGCCATGCTATCATCAGCTCTAAGGTCTCATTTGCTTTTATGTCAGTTCATTCCCAGAAGCTGAACTCACATACAAACAAGTGTGGCTCAAATTATGTAATATAATACACATTTCAATTGGTCTAGTTATGATGGCAAGTAAATGCATAGTTGCCGAAAGTGGGTACAGATTAACGAATGCCTTTGAAAAGATCTACCTTTGCTGAAGCTAAACTGTCTGATGTAAGATAAACATTGGTTGGATTGACAATCCCCGCTGTATGCTAGATTTTTCCCCCTGAATCTCGGCTAGATCTGCAATACATGTTGTTGCAAGGGCTCACAACAAAAGAATCCGATCTGAGCATGCCTGCATTTGTTCTTGAAGAACTCTGCAATAGGAAGCTAAGGAGGTTTGTATTCAATGATGAAAGATGCTAGTTATATAAAGAACTGTTTAAGAAGTAACACAATAGAGCTTTTTTTTTTTTAGTTCCTTCTTCAAATTAAAATTTTGGATTAATATTTTGAAAAACTCAAAACTGGTACATCTGTAAGAAATTTACCATAAACTAATTTTTTGACCATGAAAATCTCAAACTGGTATACCAGTGACAAATTTATCACTAATGATCACAAAAAAACTCAAACTGGTACACTTCTGATAAATTTACCCCAAACTAACTTGTTCGACTAGCAAAAACCCAAAACTGATACATTTTTAATAAATACACCCTTTGTTAAATTAGATTAATACTGCAAAAAAAAACTACAAAATTGTATAACCATAATAAGCAGAGAGTAAAATCTTAAATTAATACATCAATCAATTGTTTTTTTTGTTCTTTTTTGGTAAAAACATCAATCAATTGTTGTGTGTCATTCAACTCAGTAATTTGACAGTAAAATTTAACGGAAATTAATACAGGGTAAATTTGTCATAAGTGTATTGGTTTGTGATAAATTTGTGTTAAAGTTTGAGATTTTTGTTATAAAAAATTAGTTTTGGGATTTGACAAAAAAATTATTTTGACCAAAAAAAGTTTTGGATAAAATTGTCATAGGTATACCGGTTTAGGATTTTTTAGGATATTAATCCTAAAATTGTATTCATTTGTCATGATCAAATATGAAAGGAAAATGAAAAGCTTCCAAGCAAATCAAATCCCTAAAGAGTTGAAAAACAAAACGAGACCTAGAAAACAAAATACTCGTCAAGATATGTTTGCAAATGAGATAATTGTCTCTTCAACATAGCTGCGTCTCTTTTCGGAAGACGATTGAGTCTCCCCGCCTTTTGTTCCGTACGGCTTGCAGCTATAAGTAGGCTATCATTTGAAAATATTAGATGTGTCATAACATCAAAAAACAATTGATAGTTAATCATTGCAATCGTTAGTGATAGACATACGACGAGATTTTCCCACTTAGACTACAATCGCGCATAGGGTCGCCGTATTCAATCTCATCGCCATACAAAGACAATATGTTGAACCACTATAGATCAAATATCTTTTGAAAACTCCCATGTCCAAATTTAGATCAAGAAAAAAAAAAAAAAAACTCTCAGATTGAGATTTACACATAAATGAGGAGAGAACTGCTTTCGTCAAATCTTAGAGAAGTCATAAAACTACGTTTTGAGCACATACAGGTAGACTGGTGACGATGTTCTCACAAATCTTTTAGCTACAAATAGATTTATTCAACCAGACGAGTGAAGAAAAGCAACAATAATGAGCAAAAGACGCTAAACGAGGCGGAAAAAGACTCCCATATTAGATTGAAAGAGAAAAAAAATAGAAAATCAAGGCCTAGAAAGGAAAAACAAAGCAAAGCAGGCTCTCGGCTTCATAAATTAAAGTTGAGAGCATGCAGATGAAGTTCCTTTGAGGGGGCAAATTACCAAAGAAATTCTAAACTCATTGCTCAATCATAGATTTTTTTTTTTTTTGGTCAATTGAGTTTTAAACTTTTTGCAATTGTGCCAATTCAATCTATTCGGCTAATTTTGATTGGTCGGCACTAACGTAGACAATGGCTGTCTTATGTGGCATGGCTAACGCTAACGTGAAAAATTTTAAATAATATTTTTATTTTTTATGTTCTTTTTTCTTCTTCTTTTTTTTTTTTTTTTCCCTTCCCGTCCTCCTCCTTTTTGCCGATCGCTAGCTAGCGAGCCTTGCCCTTACCCTTACCAGCAAGTTCAACTTCATTAGCCACTAGCGAGCCTTGCCCTTACCAGCAACGGTGAGGGCAAGCCTCGCCAGCCTCACCCAACCATGGCAAGGTTGGGCCTCCCTTAGCCCTTGGCAATAGTGGAGCCCTTGTTGGATCTAGCGAGGGTTGGGCCTTGTCGGGCATGGGCGAGGCACAACCTCGTCAGCTAGCGGGACTCTAACTCTTTGCTAACGGCTAGGTGAGGCATGACCTCGCTGGATCTAGCAAGGTTGAGCCTTGCCCAGCAATGGCAAGGCTCACCCTCGTCATTGTTGGTGAGGGCGGGCCTAGCCAGTTGCCGATGAGTCAATCTCATTGGCTTTCACCTCTGGCTCATTATGGAGGTTCGACGAAGAAAGGGAAGGAAAAAAAAAAAGGAAAGAAAGAAAAGAAAAAATAATTTTAAAATATTAAAATATTACTAAAAAATTATCCACGTCGGTGTTGATCGGCTAATTTTTGGTTGGATTGATAGAATTGACAGATACAAAAGGTTAAAACTTAATTGATAAAAAAAGTTTATGATTGAATTAACATAACTATAATAGTTTTATAACTTTTTTTGATAATTTTCCTATTCAATGTCAATATCCTTAACATTACCCAAATTTTTCGTTGTGAAAACGTGATATTTTATATACGATATGACTCATTGCTTCTAATTGAGAATGAAAATAATGAAGAAAAATTAAGCAAGGACCCGAGAAAAAGATGTGCTCTTTCTATGCATATTACAGCGCAACCATCTTCCAGGTTTATCGTATGATCCTATCGTGAAAGAACATTGTATGATTTGAACAGCATGTGGGTATGCTGTCAAGAAAAGCACATGCTCTCTCTGGGAGTGCATGCTTCCTGAAATTTATCTGTTCCAAGTTCATAGGCCTTTCTAGCTTCTTCCAAACTCAATAATACCCAAGTCCATACACCTGACGAGTGATGAAGTTGTTTTAGTTGAAGAGATTAGAGATGATCGGTTCTTGGTTCCATCTTAGAACTAAGAATTAAATCGGAAGGACCAATTTCCAAAATTAGGAACTAGTGATCGGGCCGGTTGATCTTAGGACTAGGAACTGGTCACTTACTTTTTCCCACTACTTTTTTCATTACTTTTTTTCCCACTATTTGGAACCAAACCGAAATAGTATTGATTTTACATTTTACTAATTTTTTGAAGGAATAATAAAATAAAAAAGGTATATTTAGTCGGTTCGATCAATTTTCTCTTGAAATCGGGAATCGGACCGTCTGGATATCAATTTCATTTTTAGGAACCGAGATCCAAACCGACAATCATGGGAACCGGATTGGATCTGGTCCAGACAGTTTCTATTTAGACAGTTCATTTTACACATTTTTAGACGGGATAGTTCTTTCTCAAAAGATTTAAAGTGGAAAACAAACTTCAGCCACTATTTGCACGATCACTGATAAAATTGGATCTATCCATTCAGGGGTGTCCAACTATGTCAGTGGACTTTTCCCCCGAAATTTCTCCGAAATGCCCGGCCAGATCTTAGTTCTCTCCTTTGAATTTTGCTGTGTGTGGTGGTGTGGTGGATTGAACCACAGAATCGTTCTGCATGATGGTTTATCCGGAGCGTGGTAGTGCCAGTGCATTCATTATGTCTTTTGTTTTGTCCTCATCAATCCCCACCGACATGTGCTTCCCTTTGGACAGATTTACATTGATATGGACTTCTCCGCTTGTTCTGTAACCTTTCTGGAGACTTGGTACATGTAGATGAAGTGGTGGTGGTGGTAGTGGTGGTGGTGATGATGGTGATGGACATCGCATGCTCTTTGAATTTAAGAAGTCTTGGGTTTGATTATTATTAAACAAGGTCATGTCCACATTGGACTTGGACAAATTGGACAAACCCTATCAGTTAATGCCTTGTCTACATCTAGGTTTTCGAGAGGACAAATCAAGTTGAAACTTTAATAAAGTGGACTAGGACGATGTTCCCAATGCTGCAAATGTTTCAAAGGCTCAATCATTCGTCACCTTTCAAATTCGTCAATCCCGGCGAGAAATGAGGATAGCTTGCTTATACTAAGATTGGAGAGATCGATCTAGGTCGATGCACAAAACCTGACTTAAGATGCTATATGATTCTTATATTGATCGATTAAACTCATGTCATGTAATGTCATGTATATTTACTACGAGGTTAGGGCTTCTTCTAAGGAAAAAAAAAAAAAAGGTTAGTTGTCTTCTATTTTTGTGTATAGAGTAGTATTATCAAAATTAACTTTCAATGCCTGGCCAAACAAAAGAAATTACAAAAATTAGTCTTCATTACCCTAGGGAGTCAATCGTCATTATGACGATAATGCTCTCGCAAAGGTTTGCGATCATTATGATGGACAATGGGTGGAGGAATCCAAAGCATCTGCGGTTATGCTTAGTGGAGTCGATCATTTAATGCCGCAATCCTGCTTCAAGGAAGGAGCATAACTTTTCATTTTTCCACAGGAAAGAAAGTGCCCCGATGATGTATCCTTAAAAAAAAAAAAAAGAAGAAGCAAGGGTTAATGAATCAAATAACAACTCACTGAGGGACTAAACTTCAATTGTGCTCTGAATTAGGAATCAACGGTTTTGGGATAAGTAGATTCCGGGTTAAAATATCTAAAACCTAACTTGTTAGAGTCAATTTCCAATTTTTGGTCCAAAAACCAAATTGGTCGACCTCAGAATCAGCTTAGATTTTTTTTGGGCTTCATTTTTTTTTTTTTAATTCAAATGTATTTATTTTGTACTTATAATGTAAAAATTTTCCATCAAATAAACATAAGATCAAATAATATACTTCAAGATGGTGGAAAAGTTTATTATGTGTAAGAGATCTAGGTTGGTTTTGAACTGGTTCAAGACGGGTTTTACCTAAAAAGCAAGGGCTGACGTAGATTATGAATCAACATAGGTGCAATAGTGCTTGATATAGAAACCCCCATCACCTGTTCAAAACCGATTCTACTCGAGAGCCGATGGTTCTCGATATAGAACCATGAACCAAACCAGTCAAGGCCGGTTCCCAAGTTTTTTAACTAGTAATCGAACCAGTCCTTGTGTGAATTGGTTTGGTAAGGCTGGTTTGGTTTGAATCCCAAATGGAATTGGGCTGGGTACTCATTGCTCATCCCTAATTTAAACAATAATTTTGCCATTTATTTGAAGTTTATCAGCATCAGTATGAAAGGAAAAAAAAAAGGATTTAACCATCATACGACTCTAAAATTTCAGTAAAAAAAAAAAATTGGAATTTGGATCCCATGAGCGATTTGATATCTCACTATGATTCTACATAATAATTTTTTTTTAGCTAAAGAGATCAAATCGGGCAGGAGCTTTGTTCATTTTATGTCATCCACTTCCTGAATAATGTGCGACTCTTTAAGCATTGGATGGCCAAACGTGGTGAAGTTGAGCAATTTGTATTTCTTTAAGCGCCGGCACCAATTAATAATGTAAAGCTCAATCAATTCAATTGTCTCAATTTCCACTTTTAACTTTTTCTACAAATTGGAAAGAAAATAAAATATATAATATGTCATATGACTTATGAGTATCATCTTCTCTGCATAAAGACTGCACATGAATGTGCTTCGCAAGTAGAGAGTAAAGATAAGCTCAATCAAGAAGCCTAAAAGTCACTTCTCAGAATGGCTACCACCACTCAGCCATTGCTAAACACACAAACCTCTCACAACAGAAGTCTCTGCCTGATTCTCTCCTTGATTGCAATCATCCTCTCATTTGCTGTGATCACAGACCGCTTGATCAAGACCGGTGGTGATTTCGCTGACGACCCTCTTGCGCGTATCTGCAGCAAGGCCCAAGATCAGGCTCAATGCCGGGTCCTGGTTTTGGAAATCGTCCCTTACGACGCGGCCTCGTTCATGAGCAACGACAAGTTGCTCCGAGTGTTCGTGGAAAAGATGGCTATCCGCACAGGAAATGCTGTAGAGGCCGTGAAGGACGTTCGCCGCCTGGTGAACGATCTTAGAGAAGAAGCGGCTCTGGCAGATTGCGTGGAGTTGATGGAAATGTCTGTGGATAGATTGGAAGACTCCACAAGGAGTCTTCGAGAACAGAAGGTAATTATTTGAGTAATTGACCATCAGAAGCTCTAACACTTGCTTTCAGATAGTATGAGTCATAAAATTCATAACCCACAAACTTAGAGATATCTAAATGAATACTTTCCTATAATTGAATCAACTCGATCCAAAACTTTTTCTCTGCCCAGTCATCTGCAGATGTCCATACATGGCTGAGCAGTTCACTCACAAATTACATCACCTGCTTGGACGGGTTTGAAAGCTCATCATTGGCTAAATCTTCGATCGAGCCTATTCTCAGTGACTTGATCTCGAGGGCAAGAACTTCGCTAGCCATCTTTGTTTCTACTTCATCTCCTGAAGGACGAAAACCAGATGTCCTAGAGTCCTTGATCAGCGATTTCCCATCATGGGTCACGGGAAAAGATCGTCGTCTCTTGCAATCTCCGGCGAACGCTGTTAATGCTGATGTGGTGGTGGCAAAGGACGGAAGTGGGAAGTACAAGACAGTGAAAGAGGCGATCGCAGCTGCTCCTAGCAAAGCCCACACCCGGTACGTTATTCATGTGAAGAAAGGCACATACAAGGAGAATGTGGAGGTGGCCAAGACGAAGAAAAACATCATGCTTGTTGGCGATGGCATGAATTTGACTGTCATCACTGGCCACCTCAACGTCGTTGACGGTGCAACGACATTCAAATCCGCGACTGTTGGTAACGATCAATCTAATCTCATATCTTTGATGGTTATTGACTATGGAACCTTTGAAATAGGGAGTGATAAGCATGATAATAGAGTAGTAGTTTTTTCTCTACATAATCTGTAAAATGTCCGGCTGCAGCTGTGAATGGCGATGGGTTCATTGCCCAGGACATATGGTTCCAGAACACTGCTGGGCCGCAGAAACACCAGGCAGTCGCGCTCCGTGTTAGTGCAGACAAGTCGGTCATCAACCGGTGCCGCATCGATGCCTACCAAGATACCCTCTACACTCACATCAACCGCCAGTTCTACCGAGACTCTTACATCACGGGCACGGTGGACTTCATTTTTGGCGATGCGGGCGTCGTGTTCCAGAACTGCAAGCTCGTGGCACGGAAGCCCATGAAAGGCCAGTCCAACATGGTGACAGCCCAGGGCCGGACTGACCAATATCAGAACACCGGGATCTCCATCCAGCGATGCAACGTGATCGCCAGCTCCGATCTCGCACCTGTGAAGGGCTCGATCAAGTCGTATCTGGGCCGGCCTTGGAAGTTGTACTCTAGGACTGTGGTGATGCAATCAAACATCGGTGATCACATTGATCCCACAGGGTGGTCGGTGTGGAGCGGCGATCATGCCCTCAAGACTCTGTACTACGGGGAGTACATGAACAAGGGACCAGGTGCGGGAACGAGCAAGCGGGTGAAGTGGCCGGGTTATCATGTCATCACCAGCCCGGCAGAGGCAAAGAAGTTCACTGTGGCCGAGCTGATTCAGGGAGGGACTTGGTTGAAGTCCACTGGAGTGTCTTACACCGAAGGGCTGTGAAAAATGAGTTTTGGTCCTTTCTTTTTGGGGGAGTTTCTGTAAGTTGTGTTTTGAATTCAATAATTTGGAATGTTGGAGATTTGATCGTACTGTATGGTTCATCTAGCATCATTTTAGCTGCATAAAAACTGCATCATATTCAGGTCAACGCTGTTTGTCTATCATTATCCATGTAAGCCACCGGATGACCGATAGTGTATTTGTCGCATTGACATAAGTTTCATAACACAAAAAAGGTTTAGGGTATTAACATCTTACCGTGGGGTTCTTCACTCTGCACTTGTGTTGTTGTTGGGCTCTTTGTTCTTTTTGCGTCCTGTGTAGGCCGTTTGGTTTCCTTTTGCTGCTGTTTTGACTTTTCTGTGCTCATGTGCAGGTGGTCTTGTTTTACTTTGGCATCCTTCCACTCACTCTGATTGTTCTTGTCCTCGTGAGTGTAAGTTTTTGGTGCCAAGTTCTTGTTGTATAGCTTCTTGCTTCTCTTTGGCTTTAGTGAATATAATTCTTACCATTTACCCAAAAAAAAAAAAAAAAGCTGGATATTAAGCATCATTGCACGGTTTAAAATTCCATATTGTATTTTAAGGTACAAATTTAATAATCCTACGACTCTACAATTTGCTGTAAGCAAAAATAATGAATCTTGTATGCCGTGAATGATTTTATTTCTCATTGTAATTCTGCACCATATTTTCTTGACCTAGAGAATCCAAACCGGGCTGGAGCTTTGCTCATTTTATCTTATTCTTTTCCAGTCACATTATCAAAAAAAAAAGTGCCACATTTTAAGAATTAAACGGCCAAACGAGGCAATGTTTTTAATAATTTTTATTTTTTAACCGGGAATACTCATTGAAAAAAACAATCAGGAAATGTCAATAATATTGATATTGTCTTCTTTATATATAAGGACTGTACATTGATATGGCAGAGGAAAAAGAGCTCAACTCAATAAGCATAAACTTACTCCTCAGAAGGTTATCACCACTCAACCATTGCTAAACCCACAAGCCTCTCATAGCAAAAGTCTCTGTCTGATTCTTTCCATAGCAGCATTCATCTTGTCATCTGCCATAATCACAGACCCCTTTATCAAAGACCAGCAATTTTGCTAATTCCCCTCTTGTGCAAATCTGTGGCAAGGCCCAAGATCAGGCTTGACGCCGAGCCATGGTTCCGGAAATTGTCCCTCATGGCGCAGCCTTGTACAAGAGTGACGAGAAGTTGCTCCAAGCGTATGCGAAAAAGATGCCAATCTGCACGAAACTACACTATAGATGCCGCCAAGGATGTGAGCCGCTGGGTTGAATCAGCTTTGGCTGATTGCGTGCAGTTGATGGAAATCTCTGTGGATAGATTGGAAAACTCCTTAATAAGTCTTCAGGAACAGAATGTACAAGTTTCTAGTTTGTTTATTTTTTCTCTTTAGTTATTTGGGTGTCAAAGCTATGGTCACCTAATTTAGTTAGTATGACAGTCGTAAGACTCATAACCAACGAACTTAGTGATATATAAATGTATAATTTATTAGATCCGAATCAACTCAATCCAAAGCTTTTTTTCTCCTCGGTCATCTGCAGATCTCCATACATGACTAAGCAGTCCACTAACAAATTACATCACCTGCTTGGACAGTTTGGGAGGATCGTCATCTGCTGAATCTTTGGTCGAGCCTATTCTCAGCGACAGGATATCCAGGGCAAGAACTCTGCTAGCCCTGTTTGTTTCTACTTCATTTCCTGAAGGATGAAAATCGGAAGCGTTGCAGTCCTTGATTGACGATTTCCCATCATTGCTCATGGAAAAGATCGTCATCTCCTGCGATCTCCAGCGAACGCCCTTAAGGCTGATGTGGTGGTGGCAGCGAAGGATGGAAGTGGGAAGTACAAGACAAGTGCAAGAGACAATGGCGGGTGCCCCTGACTCAACGCCCAAGACATCTGCTGGGCTGCAGAAACACCAAGCGGTCGCGCTCCGCATCAGCGTGGACAAGACTAGTCATCAACTGGTGCTGCATAGAACCCTACCAACGACAGCCTCTACACTCATTCCAATCGCCAGTTCTACCGAGACTGCTGCATCAAGCACACGGTGGACTTCATCTACAGCAACTCAGCGGTCGTGTTGCAGAATTGCGAGCTCATGGCCCGGAAGCCCCATGTGCAGTCAGTCCAACAAGATCACGGCCCAGGGTCAGACGAACCGATACCAGAACACGGGGATCTCAATTCAGAGCAGTGATGTAATCGCGAGCTCCGATCTCAAGCTCATCAAGGGTTTGATCAAGTTGTATCTGGGCCGGCCTTGGAAGGAGCACTCTAGGACTGCGGTGATGCACATTGGTGATCCATTGATCCTGCAGGCTGGTCAGTGTGGAAGGGGGATTTGGCCCTCAAGACCCTGTAGTATGGGGAGTACGAGAACAAGGGACCGGGCACGGGAACGAGAAACCGGGTGAAGTGGCCGGCTTATCATGTCATCAACAGCGCGGAGGAGGCAAAGAAGCTCGCCATGGCTGAGCTGATCCAGGGAGGGTCCTGGTTTTAGTCCGCTGGGGTGGCTTACACTGAAAAACTGGAAAAAAATGAGTTTTGGTCCTTTCTCTTTGGGGAGTTTTTGTGAGTCTGTAGTGAATCCAATGTCTGAACGTTTAGAGATTTGTATGGTTCATGAAGTTTAATGTGGATTAGAGCTTATGTTCCAAGCAAATTCAGGTTCACATTCATGAAAATTGATGAAAACACTGCAACAACATGCAATAAATATCTTATCTAATTTTATTAGGTCGTGCTTGAGGATAGGATACTCATTGAACATCACATTAATTGTTAAAAAAAGTCATTCTCTCTTTGCTGAGTTGGCATATGTTACGACACTTAGAATAAAGAGAAAATTATATAAACCAAGTGAATTTGAATGTGAATATATGGGTATATAGAATAATTTGCATTGTCAAAATTAGTAATGCTCACATTGAATATTCCATGTAATCTTCCCGATAGCATTTGGTTTTTCTTTGCTCAGTGTACATTTATTTGTGATAACACTCAGTAAATTTTCCATTACTTTATTATTGACATCTTGAGCAAGCTTAAGTCCCCGAATCCATGACAATATTTAGTTGCACTTAATTTAATTTGGAACAATTCAAGCTATCGAGTTATAAGATCATTGAATATGGTAATTACTATAGATCATATTTATAATGGGAAATCTATTTTTCCAGATATCATGACGTTTAGATATGTGTCTTAACTTATTAATTCAGTTTACAACGTACAACTTTCTAAATCCATACTAAAATTGATTTACAAAATGACAACATCGTATTGCACGCCATCAAGAGCAAATGGGTATGAGAGTCTTTACCATACCATAAATGAAAACATAAAAACAGCAGTCCAAATTGAAGTTTGATACAACGTTTGTTTCAGTCTCTGTCCAACCACCTCTGATTTGGAGGTTATTCATGGTTGTCTTTGTCTTGTTTCTCTCCTATCCATCTCCTTCCTCTCCTCTCTTTTTTCCCTTTTCTTCCTCCCCTGCTTTTCCAACTCTCATCTCTTTTTTCTTTCCTTCCTTTGAAATTAGGAAAGAACCCAGAACCAAGAATCACACCCTTCATCCGTCACCATCGTCACCTTCCTCTCCGCGACGCCAATGCGCAGAGATTCCTGCATTTGCACGCCGAGCCGCTTGATTTGAGAAGAGGGTACGCAAGACTTCGCCATTAGCGAAGAATCCTTGTGACCGAATGGAGGATGGAGCCTTCGCAGGCAGAGTAAAGGAAGGAGAGGGAGAAACGTGAAGATGTTCCATTAGAACCGATTCAATTTCGTTCTTTCTTAAAGGTAAAGAACGCGTGATTGATTCGTGCATTTCCATTCGTTTTTATTGTGCAATTTGAAGCGAACAAAGGAGGAAAAAATCATCCCTTTATCGACCAGACTCGTGGAGGGTTCTCAGGGGCTGCTTGTTTTGGAGGGTTGGATTTGCATCTATCATGACAATGACGATCAAAGGAATATACAAGAGCTTTAGGTACATCTCCCAAATCTTTGGTGAGTAATGCCCCTCTCTTCTTTCTTTTGTGAAGCAAAGCGTGGTTGTGTTTGAGTTGAGGAAAAATGGATGCATTTGCACTTTGTGTTTTTTGAGGTTGTCACATGTGGGTGGTCAAATGGGTGATTAATGCTTCGTGACTGATTATGTGAAAATGGGGGATATTCGTTCTGTAGTCGTCAAGGACCGCGAAATGGAAATCGGGTACCCGACTGATGTTAAGCATGTTGCTCATATTGGATGGGATGGTCCTACCGGTAATGGACCCAGCTGGGTATGTGATCAAACGCACAAATTTCCCGTATTAGAGCTTTTGGTTTTCTTTGTTTTTTTGATCCTTCATGAAATTCTGTTTTGTGATTGTGATTACTTTGTTTGGGATAATGCAGATGAATGAATTCAGGGCCGCACCCGAGTTCTCAAGCTCGCTCCATTCGATTGGTGAGCCTGGAGATTCTAATCCGGTGGCTCATCATCGTCCATGGCCCTCTCGAGGTATGTTGTCTTCATAGATTTTTCTTCTGTTAATTTGCAGTTCTCTGCATTTGCTAGTTGGAAAGAAACATGGTTTGTGCTATCTCTGTGCCTCCAATGTTGCCAGGACAGTTTACTCTTTGCAAACAATAAACTCTTACATCCATAAGACCACCAAGAAGAAACAAGCTGCAAAATTTTTATTTCTCAGTTCTTTTCCTTCCTTTATGTTAGAGAAAAATGTGAGTTGAAAGTAGTAATGGGATTGCGTTAATTTACATCTGATGTACTATAAAAGATCGAAGGTCTTACTTGCCTTCATCCTTAATGTCACACTAATCCGACTCCATATAGATATTGGTTTTCCCCTTTTCTATGTCAGTGCACTATTTTCTCTCTTTTCAAGTAGTGTAAGATTGTCCTCTGAAAGCTTGTCACGGTGCAATAATAGATTTGTGGCATGACAGTTTCTAATGGTTGCTTGTAACCTGTTCCCTCACTTGGCGATTCCTTGCGATCTGAGAGGCTTAGGGAATAATTCTCGCACATCATCTTTCTTGAGCATACTTTGTCCCGCACTAATTGTTTAAAAACCTTCCTTTATCCTCTCTATATCAGTGGAGATGTTGCATTGTTTGTAGTCATTTCAGTAATATCCTCCTGAAATAAATATGTGTATCTTCTCCAGATCATGTCAATATGAGGTTTTGCAGCAATTAATTCTCTGATATGTTTCTTATCTTATATGAGCTGGTTATAGTTTTACATTTTTCACTCTGGTTCTTGTCAACTTGGTCATATTTCAATGAGCCCTAAATATTGTTTTCCTCCTCTAATTTGTTATTTATCACTTCGGATGATTTCTAGTAGATTCTGAACAATCTGGGTCAGGCCAACCTGCAGTTGGTATATTTGAAGACTCTCCACAGACAGAACTCCCAAAAGGATCGAAGAAACAAAAACGGAAAAAGGCTAGGTCAACATCATCTCCAAAGTCATCAAAGCCCTCTAGAGCGCTGAAATCAAAGGCCAAGCCCTCCGATGTGGAGGACACTCCTAATTGATAAGTGTAATTTCCATGTCAGAGGCCTTCTGCATAAGAAGCGATGAAGCTGTTAATGTCCATGACCACAAGGAAGATCACAAACCACTTCCTCGGAGGTTGACAGAGGACAAGAAGTGACACTCAGAGAGCTACACCTGGTGCTGTAAATCGAAAGTTGTCTAGATGTTTATCAGTCAATGTCTGTAATGAAGATTCATATCGCCTCTTTTGGAGGATACCAGCGTGTGAGAAGGAACAGTTGGAAAGCTATCAAACATAGCGTTAGTATAGCTAGGGATTTTTTGTGTATGGAAAGTATTGATCAATCTTCAATTGCATTAGTAATTTGGTTAGGTTTCTTCTTAGAGTGAAAGATTATGAAGTTACATGATGATTGTAAAGCCAATATTGTGTTTCTGGTTTTTGGACATGGCCAATTGTATCGTCTTCTCTGACTCCTGACTTTAACCTGTTCAATTTGAGAGGTAATGTTATTGAATTGCCTAGAGGCTCTAACAAATTGAGCTTCTGGCACATTGCCTAAAATTTGTCACTGCTGTGGTTAAAAATCCTCGCGAATAGCTGAAGTCAGCTGCTTGTCGCACAGACGCATAGCAATTGTAGGTGAGATCAACTCTAATTTAAACTTGATCCTACACAGAACTTACTACAGTATCAGTGCAGAGAGATAAGTATTGTTACACTCTTCCATGCCGGTTTTTGAATGTTAGGTGCTCAGAATTTCAGAATCAATCAAACTTCTTCCCATGTTTTCACTTTCTTCAACTGGAGCTATTATGATTTCTTAGGCAAGAGAAACTTAGAGTAGTCTAGAGCCAAGCAACCTGAAACAAATTCTGCTCCTAGTTCAAATAAGAACCATGATATTCCTTACATGGTAGCAACATAAAACAGGTGAGATTAAAGTAATCAATATAGGTTATCATGAATTAATTCGGCGAGGAACCTAAACCTGCATGAGTTTCCAAGTTCAATTTCCCTGTTCATATTCTGTGCTGTTGATGTTTAGCTATGTTTCATCTTGACCATTTCATAATGTGGAATCTAAAAATGCCAAGTTACACAATATATTTGTGATACTTTCAACCTTTTTCAGTCTACCCACCGCCGTTTGCTACTTTTAAGTGAGATATAAGAATAACCGTTTTATCTGTTAACTGTCCATAGTCATCGGTGACTTTGAGAGGATGAGAATGGAGAGCTGAATTTGTCCCTTGCTAATTTTGCACACTTGTGCTTCTCTCCCTCCATTTCCACTTTTCCTCCTTCACCCCACTTTTCACTCTCTCTCTATCTCTCTCCCCCTCCCCAATAACCAAAAGATCAAGATTCAATCACTCTAAACAAAAGAATAACAAAAGAGGGAGGAGGAAATGAGCACACATCAATGAAATCTTCAGGTTCATTTCAGATGAGATTTTCCTGGAGAGATTTCCCTTGAAAATACCACTACAATCCTAGGACATCATGAGCGAAGCCAGAAGAGCATTGAGCTTGTTCATCATTCTCTTTGTTTGTTTTGCAATCCAGAACAACGTCAATGCTCAGGACTACGACGATGATCCGCCTGCAGCTCCTCCTCCTGCGGAAGAGAACTGCAACGGCATCTTCATCTCCTACAATTTCATCTCGAGGGTCAAGGAATTCCCGCACGTGAAGAATGCGTCAGCGCAGTCCTGGGCCTTCAACTCAACTGCGACGGTCTTGAACACGGGCACGAATGAGCTCCAGGCCTGGAAGATATTTATTGGATTCCAGCACCAGGAGATTCTAGTCTCGGCGGGTGGGGCAGTCCTGGTCGGCAGCCAGGATTTCCCAGCCTCGGTCGGGAATGGGACATCCTTCTCAGGGTATCCTCAGACAGATTTGAAGACATCGATCCAAACTGCAGGGGATTTGGCCCAAATCCAGGCGAAAGTTCAGATCTCGGGCACACAATTTGGTGTGAAACCGCCAGGCGTCCCAATGCCAAAGACGATACGGCTCGAGAATGACGGATACAAATGTCCTGCACCTGTACATAAGAGTAAGTGGCACATGTGATACGGAAAATTTCTCGATCGTGGCTCATATTTCTTCTGTAACCTGCTGTGACATCACTGATCGGCTTAAACTCTGGCATTGATCAATTATCTGTTGCACAAGATTGCTTGATCTTCCCTTCTGCGATTGCTCACATCTTAGGAAATGTGATTTGGCAGAGACTTCAATGTACGCATGCTGCATTCGGGATCCGAAGTACAAGGTCAAGCAACTGAAAACGAAGCTGTTGCCCCGTCGGAAGGGCGACCTCTCATTTAGCTACGACGTGATCCAAGCCTACGAAGGCAACTATCTTGCTCAGGTGACGATCGAGAATGACAGCCCTTTGGGCCGCCTCGACCATTGGAACTTGACTTGGGAGTGGATGAGAGGGGAGTTCATATACACAATGAGAGGAGCATACACTCACCAGATAGACTATTCGGACTGCATCTACGGCATCGCAGCGCAGCACTACACTAGCCTTGATTTCTCGCAAGTGATGAACTGCCAGAAGAAGCCGGTCATCGCGGATTTGCCCCGCGAGAGGGCAAACGATACGAAGGTTGGAAAACTGCCCTACTGCTGTAGGAACGGAAGCATCTTGCCGTCGATCATGGACCCGAGCCAGGCGAAGTCCGTATTCCAATTGCAAGTGTACAAGCTCCCGCCCGACATGAACATGACTGCGCTCCATCCTCCTGAGAAATGGAAAATCGTCGGCACCCTCAACCCCGACTACCAGTGCGGCGCACCGATCCGAGTGGACCCCACGGAGTTCCCAGACCCCAGCGGCCTGCAGGCCACAACTTCAGCCATCGCAAGTTGGCAAGTGGTCTGCAACATTACGAGGCCGACGAAAACGACCTCTCATTGCTGCGTTTCCTTCTCGGCGTACTACAACGAGTCAGTCATCCCTTGCAACACCTGTGCTTGCGGCTGCAAAGGCTCGGATTCGTGCAACCAGAAGGCCCCGGCAATGTTCCTCCCCCCGGAAGCCCTCCTGGTCCCCTTCCAGAACCGGACGGCCAAGGCCGTGGCGTGGGCAAAGATGAAGCACTTCCACGTCCCCAGCCCTTTGCCCTGCAGCGACAATTGCGGGGTGACCATAAACTGGCACGTCTACACCGACTACAAGAAAGGGTGGACCGTCCGGGTCACCCTGTTCAACTGGGAAGAGATCAATTTCGAGAACTGGTTCACCGCGATCCAAATGAAGAAAGCAGCCCGCGGCTTCCAGAAGGCGTACTCGTTCAACGGCACATTCTTTCCTGACCTGAACCACACCATCTTCCTCCAGGGGCTGCCAGGATTGACATTCTTGGTGGGAGAGACAAACGGGACAGACCCAAGGATTGATCCTAGGGTCCCCGGGAAGCAACAATCCGTGATCTCGTTTGCGAAGAAGCTCACGCCGGGCATCCAAGTAGCGAAAGGCGACGGCTTTCCTTCCCGGCTCTTCTTCAATGGAGAGGAATGCTCGCTTCCTACTTATTTTCCCACAGCAAATGGGAATCTATGTCGAGTTAGTTTAGCGCAGCTAATTTTGATTGTAGCTGGGATACTTGTACTTATGAATCCTCACCATTGACAATGGAAATTGTTCTTTTGCCATGTTTAGGAGGCAATTTTTCAATTGAATCATGAAGGATAGACTTAATTCTTAGAACGGATTTTTAGCTGAAACCTGGTCTCATATCATGATTGGTTACATGCTTATTCCGCTACTGCACCCAAACAAGTCATTAGTGGTCTTTTTCCCTCATACCTCGTGATGTTGTATTGGATATTCACCTCGTGATGTTGCATCGGATTTTCATTCGTGTCGGAAATTGCCCCCCGAGACACGGGTAATATTTTTCTGCGGGCCAAGGATAAACCATGTGACATGTCATGGGCAAAGGAAAATGGGCCTGGATTCTCAAGTAATCAAATGAACAGAAACGCTCTTTTCATTGGGCCTCTAGACTTTAGTTACTAAAAAAAAAAAAAACAAATCGGCCTAGCATTTATGTCTGCTGGTCATATGGCATCAGACCAATCTGACGGACAAGAGCATAGGTCAAGCCAAAAAACTATGAGATTTCTCCATTGATTTCACCTACACCAGCAGAGAAACCAACAACAACAATCCAACAAAAGGCACTTCACATTGTCTTCTGCTCATATACAATCTTACCTTGTTATAATCTCCATCTTTACCCATTTCTGCCCTTGAAGAAATCTACAAAGTCTGAACTCACTAATCCAAGGCCAAAAACTTCTGCTGCTGACACCTTCTTCTCTCTAATCCCAAATACCCATCAGGGTAAAATAGCATGGTAACCCGAAAATGCCTCAAAATCAGCTGCGCGATTTCGGTCATTCTCTTGCTCGTAATCGTAGGAGTTGTGCTGACCCTGTACTTCACAATCCTGAAGCCTAAAGAGCCCATAGTGATCCCTCAACCGGTCACCTTACTACACTTGCATTTCGCTCTTTCTCCGTTGGAGCTCAATCTCACATTGGGACTGACGATCACAGTCGATAACCGTAACTACGGTAGCTTCACATACCCAGACTCGATGGTGTACATCAACTACCAGACCATCGAGGTCGGGAAAGCGTTATTGGCAGCGGACACGATCCCGGCTCGAGCGAAGCACAACATCAGCACCTCCGTGGATGTCTTCGGGGACAGGTTGGTGACGAACATGGACTTTATACACGATTTTTTGGGAGGAGTCGTGAATTTCACATCATCGACCGCTTTGCACGGGGAAGCGAAGGTCCTCAGTTTCATTAAAAAGAAGGCAACTTCTTATACTACCTGTAACATTTCCATTTCATTCAAACAAGGGACAACAGATTCTGTTTGCAAAAACAAACTCAAGTTATAAGTTGCGGGAATTCTTCTTGCAATACTTAGCTAACTATATTAATAAGTTTCTGAGTTCATGTACTATTGTTTTGGGCTGCTGCAATAAAGAGGAAGTGGTTGAATGGCTTTTATTTCATATGGTAAAGGTGACGAAGGAACGATATAAAGATGCAGAAATAATTAAAAGCATTTGCTTAATCTTTCAACCTCCGTACTGGCCCATCTGGACTCTCTTCATTTATTTTCTTTTGAGAAGTGAAAGGCTTGCTTAATTGAAGATGTCCGCAGAGAGAAACTTTCTATGTGATATAAATGAAATGAATAGAACATTTATGAAAGCGCATTTTCATTAAAAGGTGATCTGAGAATGGATGAAAGGGATTGAACAATGTAATGACATTGGAGCACGATGGTCAGTGAAGCTGGAAATCGGCGAATTATGATCTTGTACGTTGGCGATGTATTAGAAACCCCAGTCTAATTCTGATTTAGAAATTCACCTAAACCCTGTTCACATATGTTAATGGGACTCCTGAGAATCCAATGTTCACTGGACATCTCCTTTTGCCCTTTTGCTGGAACATATCACATCATTCAATGAAGCATCGAGGGGCCGGTGGGGGCTGTTGCTCTCTGCGGGGCCACTCGCTATAGGTGATCGTGGGTTTGGCAGCATGCTGGCCCGGCTTAAGCTCGATCAAAGCAAGCATTTCCCTTCTTGAGCCTGACCTGCTCACTCAGAATCTAACTAGGCTCGTCTAGGCCTAATCAATTTTATATAAAACGCTTGACAATTTTTTGTCATCATAAGCAGGCTTGGGCAAGGATTGTTAGGCCTTGGTGGTTTCGGCACGACGTTTATTAATAAATAGGAACCCGCTAGCATGACCGTCCTTTGTAAAAGGGAAAATTCCAAATAAGGATCCGAAGTGGATCAATTTTCTCAAATAAGGATCCGAAATGAATTTTGTGTCAGATAAAGACTTCAAATGGACTAATTGTCTCAAATAAGGATCCGAAGTGGTTGAATCAATTCCAAATAAGGATCTAAGCTTGTTGGTCAGCCAAACATTCGCCAACTATCAAGCATGTGACATTTATGATGACTAGAGTTTGGGCAATTTTGTTCAAAAAAAATATAGGGAAAATTAACAAATCCTAAAAAAAAAACAAAAAACCCTAGGTTTTCTATGGTCTCTCCGTTCCTTGTACCCATCTTCTACAAATTCAAAGACCGAAGTTCTCCCCATTCCTTGTACCCATCATTCGCAAAGTCGAAGATCCAAATTCTCCACCGGTTGAGGCACAAATTCAAAAACAAGAAGAAAACCATATTCTTCTTTCTTTGTTTACAGAGACCCAAATTCTCCACCGGTCGAGCAAGGCGAGGAGCGATGAGAATCGAGTCACGACAAAGACCAGGCAACGATTTGGTTGAGGAGCAGTGGGGGAGAAGAAAGAAGAAAACGTAAACATCTAAATGAATAACCTAAACTAAATTAATTTAGAATTTTCCCTTTTTTTCCAATGACAAATTTCTGACAAAATTGCCCCTATTTTAATCGCCAGAAAATGTCTGCCGGCAAGCTAAGATCCTTAATAGAGATTAACTTAATCACTTCGGGTCCTTATTTGACACAAAATTCACTTCGAGTCCTTATTTGAAATAATGAGTCCACTTCAAGTCCTTATTTGAAATAAAGTTTACTTTGGGTCCTTATTTGAAAAAATAGATTTACTTCGGGTCCTTATTTGGAATTTTTATTTCGTAAAATGACGGAGTGATGGTCAAACTTCAACCACAATCCTTTTTTGAGGAGACCGTGAACATCTTCAAGCAGTTTGATTTTTCGCTTTATTTATTTTCTTTTTTTAAAATTTATATGTTATTGCAAACACAAACTGAGAAATAAAATCATAAGAGAGTCCACATAATCAATTTTCTTGAATATGAAGAAAGAAAAATAAATTAGATACTGAAGTATAAATAATTACAAGTAGAAAATATTATTACTTTCTAAAAGAAATCATTAAGATTATTATATATATTTATTAAATTTAAAAGATGAAAAAACACTCGAAACGTTCGTTTTGCAACTAATAACAAAATAATTGTATAATAAATTGGCTTCTCAATCCTTTTGGTCGAATCAAATTGCTCTAGTAGAACTATTCGGTGACCTAAAATTAAAATCAATGATATCAATTATGCATAAAACAAATGAAGTAAAGAAAAGATCAAAATAAGAATAATGATTCATTAGAGAAAAAAATTTACCCCATTTATCCGAATCTCGTAGATCAAGATGTGTTGGGAACAATATGCATGCAATTTTTTTCTTTGGCTGGAAAATAATATCCTCTATTTTAAAAGTTGCAACTGACTTCTTCATATTTATTTTTTGAATATTACCACTTTGGTTTGTTTCTTATTGTGTGAATATTATCATTTTGATTTGTTTCTTTATATATCAACCGGTTTCAATATATTTCTTATGATTTAATCTCTCAATTTGAGCTTGCAATAAAATGTTATACAAATCTCAAAAAAGAAGAAGAAGGGAAAAGTAGAGTCAAAATTTGAAACTAGTTGAGGATGGTTATTGGTTTCCTTAAAAAAGTTTTGTAGCCCATGTTTGACCGTCACTCTGTCATTTTACAGAGGACGGTCATCTAAGCATTTTCGTTATAATTACTATAATCTATAAAGCTTCATATGCAATTTTGATCTGGTCGCCTTTGAGTTAGATTTTGTATCTCCCACTAGCATTATCTATGGAGAAATTTGTTAGGGTCACTTGTTAGGAATTCAAGCAAATCGTATTTGGCACGTTGATGCAACAAGTGCAAAGCAAAGATTAAGAAATATGAAGGAATGCCAAGTTATGAAAGCGTAAAGATCAGAGTGACACACAAACCAAACCTCAAGGGGCAAATTGGTAAAGGGGACAGATTTTAGGACAATAATGAAGTTTTTCCATGAAGATCATGTGACGTGCCTGCGTAGTATTGCCAACATGAGAATAAATCATAAGATACGCATCTAATCCATCGAAAATGCTTGGAGGAAAGGGGAAAGAAAGATAAAGATGATGTTTTAAGCCGTTGTTCTAGCTTTCTTTTCTTTTTTTTTTTTTTTTTTACTTTTTTGTTTCAATGGTAATCATGGAAACATGAATCATAAGAAACCCTGAAGCATAGATGAGAAGAAGATGAGAGCGTCATTGACATATGAGAGCCTAAAGAGATTCGCCCAAGTTCGTAGAGAGTGAAGGTCGTCCTCATCTGATGAGGCAATAGGAGTGGTGGGTAGTACTGATGGCAGACATCCGATGTAGCTTTAAAAGGGCCGGAGACCTGATGACCAACCAAGCCAGACCAGATGGAGTTAAAGCACTAAAAGAAAAGTGACCAAAGAAAAGACAGAATCCTTACACGCACGCACCTTAGCTGAAAGCCTCGATCGATTCCATTTCTCTGATTACCTACAGAAAAAGGGTTTGTCCACTTCCATTGAAGAATCAGGTTAAGAATGCTCTAACAAGAGACTAGTCCTTTGAAGTTGGCGTGCCGTTGCTCCTTCCCTTTTGAGCATTAATGAGTTTGGGTTATGTGTAAATCTAATTATACATGGGTTGTAAATGGATTTGTCTTTAAATTCATTTACAACTAATTTAACTAATAAAAGTTATTAGTTGAGTCAATCTATCATTGAGATATCATCTTCTTTAGTAGTTTTGATGATTTTTATTTTCATTATAAGAATTCAACTTTTTTTAATATTTTTTTTAATTTTTAATTTTGTCTTTACTTTTTTTCCCTACAAATTCAACAATCAACCCTCGTCGACGTAGGCAAGGGCTGCGAAGCCCTCACCCAATTGCCAATTGCATTGGTGAGGCCGATGCCTTGCTAGCTTCTAGAGAGCTTGCCATATCTAGTGAGGCTGAGTTCATCCATCTTGGTGAGACTCTAGCCTCCTAGATCTAGCGAGCCTTGAGCTCGTGATTAGAGAGGCAAAGGCATCAACTGGCCCAAGGTTGGCGAGGCTTGAGTTGCCTATTTTGGCCACGGCAGTCGTGGTGGCAACCAAAAGAAGAAGCTAGACACAAAAAAAAAAAAAAATTCTAATTTTTAAAAGATAAAAATACAAATACTTAAAATGAGTGCACGGAAAATCAAATTAGATTTTCTATGCTAATACTCCATTTGTTTCACAAAAAATAACTTTCAAGAACATTTTTCAAATTTTCCAATGTTTTTTTATGGAAAATGAACTAGTTAAAGAAAAACATTTTTAGCTATTGAAAAAACACCTATGAAAGTTAAAAAAAAGGTTTTCCACTTTTTAGAAAGTGAAAAACCATTTTTTATAACTTTTTCCACCTCACTTTCTTTCACCAAACACATTTTTATTTTATTTTTATGTTTTATTTTTCTTTTTATTTTTTTCAATTTGAGTTTTTTTTTCTTTTCTTTTCTTTTTCTTCTTCCTTAGCTAGTTGTTAGACTATAGCAAGGCTTTGTCTCACATAATTTGGTGAAGTCGAGCTCGCCTGAGCTTAGGCCTTGCCAAATTCGACAAGTTGGGCAAGGATTAAGCTTTGCCCAAGGTTGCTAAAGCCTCGCCAACTTCTGGTGACCTCAAGCGGGGCTCAAGGCTTGACCTCAGGCTTGAATTTGGCAAGCTCGAGCCTCACTAGCCTGGGGCGAGAATAGAGCTCACTAATGGCTAGTCATATGCCATTGCTAGCCTTTTTTTCTTTTTTTTTTTTTTTTCTTCTATTTCCCTGGCCTTGGTTGGTTGCCAGTCATCGTAGTAGCTAGCTATCGGCCAAGGCCAAGGAAGAAGAAGAAAAAAAAAAAAAAAAAAAAAAGCCAAGGACAAAGAAGATAAAAAGAAAAAGAAAACAAGGAAAGGAAAAAAAATAAAAAATTGAAAATTGATTTAAAAAAAGTGAAATAATAATAAATTATTGAAAATAAGTGCATGGAGGAAAATTTTTTCCTTTGAATGGCAAAAATATTTTCTAGTTTATTTTTAAATTTCAGTTGATCATTGGAAAATATGGTTATTTTCTTGGAAAATAGCTTCCTAGAAAATGATTTTTGAAAATGCCACATTTTCGATGAAACGAATGGAGCCTAAGTGAAAAATATTTCTAATTCATTTTTAGGTTTCAACTAAACATTGGAAAATATTATCATCTTCAAAAATACAATATTTTCATAATATAAATGAGGCCTCAATTTAAAAAAAAAAATGTAAAAATTTATCCATTAAATTTGTAATTGTATGGAAGTGTTTTGGTACTTTGTTTTGGCAATATAATTTGCTTAAAATTTTTTTGAAAATCATAAGAAATAATTTTTTTTTTATGATTTGATTAAATATATAAAGAAATAATTATTTTTACAATATCCACCCCTCCTTGAGTGGTTAGCAATTTGGTTTTAAATTCTACAATCTTTCTTTAAAATCATTTTAGTTTAATAAATTTGTATTGAACTATTAAATGACAGTAAGTTTCCAAACATTATGACATTTTATATAACCTTTTATGACATCTAATCACATACTTGATTTAAAAACAACATTTATTTTTGGTTACCATTTGAGTCATGCTCTCACAAATAGATTATATAGTTTAATGGAATGACCCTAAAAAACCAGAGTAAAGCTACAACTTCTACCTATTTGATCATAAACTATATCTAGTTATCAACAAATTTACAATATAATTTTTTTTATGAAAATCATAAGAAATTTACATGGATTAATAAATTTGGCCAGTGTTTAAAGTGTTTTCGTTAATCACACCAGAAAGATATAGATGAAAATTGTCACCGTAATCAACTAGGAGATTATGAATACAATAGTCCATTGTCTCTAACCAGACTTCTCTCACAAATAAAATCACTATGTCCTGAATCTACATATGGTTCCCTAAATTCTAGCCCCAAAATTATTTCTCACACAAAGATCACAAAGCAAACTGCAGAGAGGAAACTCTTGGAAGATCATTGGGGTTTGCTCTCTAAAGCAATCTCATGATATGTATTCTTCATGTTGCTTCTCTCTAAACATTAAGCTCTCTCTCTCTCTCTCTCTGCTGTCTCACCTGTCTCAAAAGCAAAAAGAAGGTCCAAAAGAAAAACAACTTGAATGTCTAGAGAAAATCATTAAAGCCCTAATGTAGAGCATCTTGGATGCCTCGATACATCATACTCCTCGCCTGTTTGAGTTACGAACTTCCTAGGACTTTATCAGGGTCTATTTTCTTGAGCCAGAGGCTAGGAATCCATTCCAAGGTTTTCTGTTCATCCAGCACAACATGGGCACCTAGTCCCCTGCTTCCAACCATTAGAAATCATGCCAGATATGCACATTCTATGGGGTCTTATTGCCTTTGATGTCGCTTAACCTAGAAATGATCAAGAACATTATACTTGATGAATCAACGGTTCCCTACTACCCATTTTTGCTTAATAGAAGCTTTCAATCTCAAAGTATCTCGATTCATTGAATTTTACTCGAGCCGATCTCATTACTAAGTAAGCGAACCAACACTTCAATAATCATTACCTGAGATATTATGCGAAAGAGTCAAGATTTCACATGCATTTCGTCAAATAATTAAAGTTGACGCAATTATCCTGTCAAACCAATTCAAAAGAGCCCTTTTGTAAAGCTTATGCATCTCTTCCACTCTATCTGCAGACCATCGTCTACGACTAAATTAATTAAAACTAATTTCCTTTCTTAGTCTGTTAAGCATCTGTTAGTTGAAGGGAGAAAGGATGATTATGGGATGAGGAAAGATGATCAAGAAATTAAAACCAAATCGGTTAGAGGCTGATGATGTTGGCCAACATCTCTAAATATTTACTTGTTCTTACTTTTCAGAACTTTTGTGTGGAATATATAGAGATAAAAAAATTGGACAGGACATATAGAAGAATTTTGGGAAGTCACTATAATATAACACAACAATGAAATCTCTAGTGGAATCTAGTCTAGGAAATTGGCCTATTATTGTGATGGCCCAGGCGGCGGTGCGCGGGGAGGAGGGATGGCGGTGTGTCTGGGCCTCGGTCCCCGGACATGCTCAAGGAGGGGGCGCGTCTCCTGTCCCACATCGCTTAGGGAGAGAGTTCTGGGCTAGTTTATAAGGCTTGGGTTTTTTAACCCGTATAACGCATTTTAAAGCCGTGAGGGTCGAAAGCCCAAAGCGGACAATATTACACAGTGGGAGGCCTGACTCCTTACAAATGGTATCTGAGCTTATGGCCTTATGGCCTAGTTTATAAGGCTTGAGTTCTTTGTCCCATATCCCTTACGCGTTTATAAGGCTTGGGTTCTCTAACTTGTGTAATGCACCTTAAAGCCATGATGGCCGAAGGCCCGGGTCCTTACAATTATCATGGATTAATTAATGTTAAAGATAATTATAATATTTCTTCTAATTCTCCATATCTCTCAGGAATATACATATATCTATTCTAATTGTGAAGATTATATTTATTTTGTTACCTTAGATAATTATCTAATAAAGTCTATAAATAGGCTTATTTCAGTGAAACACATAGAAATACACAAAATTTACACACAATTATCTCTTCTGCATATTTCTTATCTTTAGGAAACTTTGAGTGCACTTATGCATACCACAACACATGCCTGAATTGCCCAACCGGAGCACCACATATTTTGTGGGGTTCTCTTTTCAATTACTACTAATATCCCTCTCTTAAAGTCGATCCTCATCATTGTTCATCACGTTTGTAGCCGTGTAAACTTGTTTTGCTATCGCATAGTTTGCAAAGCAGCTAGATGTGTAGTCAACACAACATCCATAGCAGTGTCCTGTTGTTACAGCGTCCACAGAAGCAGCCTCTTGCGATGCAACCTGCACAATAGCCACGACATCCTCTTGCTGCATAGCCATGACAGCTTCCACAACCTTAGCCACGATGACACACGATAGCCACCTAAGTAGCCTCATATGCTGCGTAGCCCTCCACCCATGCATTTTTTCGGAACTTTTCTCCAAATTTCAGATGACTTCTTCTATGTCAACTTGAGCTTGAGAGACACGATAAGGATAATTCATTTAATTCTTCATATCTCCCAAGATTATACGTATATCTCTCTTAATTGTGCATATCTTTGATTAATAATAATTTGGATTATGTTCATCTAATTATCTTATATAGAAAGTTATTAACAGGCTCATATACTCTTCACAAGGAAAAAAAAAAAACTAGAATTTACATAATTTATCTCTTCCGCATATTTCTTGTCTAATCGGGTGCTCTTCAACTGCCTTGTGAGTTGAGGATTGGCAGATCAGGTTTCTTCCTCCTCCATAGGTCGAGGATTTTGGTAGGTCTAGTCTTCTGGAATTCATTTCTTGCTCGATCTTTGGCTAAGCCTTAATACAATTATGGATCGTGACTTTGATCCCAAACACTATCAAAGTGATCTCTAAGACCCTTTACTACAAATGATTCTCCACCAAACCTCGTACAAAACGATGTAGTCAGGACTTGGAGACTCCCCCTTTGCCTTGTAATTGCCATTTCCACTTCACTATTCCATTTTGTCTTCAGGAGCTGAACTAGAAACAGTTCTCTTGTTACGCAAACTGAACTGATACAGCTTGGACATTCAGAGCCAATGGTATAAATCATTGTATGCGGACTATTTAATTCACATCCACCGGGACTTAAACTTTAATAGGTAAACAATGCGGTTCTTAATTTTCTTTTCATATGGTGCATTTCATTTGACACATTAGATGATTCAACTCCAAGAAGCATCATCAGTTTCTGTGCATCTGAGAATATGCGAAACTGTTCGCAAGACTTTCACCGCGATATACTAAAATTTCTAGCAAGACTTGTACCACTTTCTTGCACCGAAAAGCTTTCACTAAGATGTCTTGATAGTTTGTCATTTCTCGGCTCTCTCACATATGCGTGCAGTTCTTGCAAATATCCTAATTCTAATATTTCAGGTCGAGTAAATCCTTAACCCTACTGGATGTCAAAACCATGAAAAATGACTCTCTCTCTCTCTCTCTCTCTCTCCTCCTCCCCCCCTCTCTCTCTGTCTCTCTCTCTCTGAGAGAACAATAACTCTCCTCCTTCCCCGCCATAAATGCAATTGCACCCTCTCAATACGCTCTGCAATAACTCCTCTCGCTACCCTCTTCCTCTTCTTCCCCAAAACACTCCCCTCTCTCTCTCTCTCTCTCTCTCTCAAACTCAAACAGACACACACATCTTCCTCACTGTACAGTCTCTGTAAAAGAAAACCCTTCTTTTCTCTTTTCCATTTCTCACTCAAGCAGAAGAAGCTCTCAAGCAGCCCCAAGACATGCCAAAGCGATCAGTCTGAGCTTCAACCCTCAAAGCTTCTCTCCTCAGTAAGTCTCCCTCCCTCTCTCCCTCTCCCTCCTCCACCCCCCCCCCACCACCCCGCCCACCCCCCCCATCTCTCTGTGGACACGTTATCACATAAACCATCACCTTTTCAAACAGTTCCCCAGATCGCTCACTGTCAACCCTTCGCTTTGATTTTCCTTGAACGAAGTTTTACGTTATTTTTTTTTCCACACACAGAGAGTGAGAGAGAGAGTCTGAAGAGATTGGTGGGCGTTACGATTTAAGTTTGACTTAAGAGTGTATAAGAGTTGCTTGCGTTTTTTCTTCTTCTTTTTGAAAAGTGTTTGACAGCTTTCTTCTCGCTTGAGTGTGTCAACTCCTCCTACGTACACCACATTTTTTTTCCTGTTCTAACCTCTTGGCACGTAACAGCTCAAAGACTCGAGACTTTCTTTCTTTTTCCTTTTTCTTTAAATTTTAAAAACCCCCCCAAAAAGAAACCGTGGTCACGTCATTAATGCCCCTTTTCGGCTAACCTGTAGACAAACCCCCACTATTTATCTTGCTCATAGAAATCAACCCATCAAAAGCAGACTTGCTCATTGAAAAAGAGCAAAAAATTACAAACCCTACAAGCATTTTCCTTCACATCTGGGAAGATTTAGGACTTCCTGAGGATGGAGAGAGGGAGACGTGGTCGGTTTCTAGGGTTGTCTCATGCGGTTGCCGGAGTTTTGTGCTCTGACTTAGTTGAATGTGAAGACGGCGTTCTTTCTTAGGGGATAAAGCTACTTGAGGTCCACGAATTAATTTTCTGTGATTTTTTTCCATTTCATCTTCCAAAACCCAAGTTGTGTTTGTTTCCATCTATTGTTCAGATCTTCTGAACTTACTTTATATTTCCTATGTTCAATACCACACCACATTTTGCTAAGCCCTGTTCGTGTGGGTGAGATATAACCCTAAATCTGAAATGGGTTGAAGACGCATTAGTTCTTCAGTTAATGGGCGTGCATTGGTTGATCCAAAAAGATCTGAGGCACGACCCTTCTCAATGAAGGGATAGTTCCTTTTTTGTTTTTTATTTTTCATTTTGTCCCTTTAGAGATCAGTAGACAACTCCATATATTCTGTACCTTCATGTATGTGTGCTTGCCAGCTCTCTGTAGGAGAAGATCTTTTGACTTTTGAGAGCTCCATAGTCCATACTTATCACTTACCCTCTCCCTCTCCCACTCCTTCCCTCTCTCTCTCTCTCTCTCTCTATATATATGACTTGAGGGTCACTAAATACTCGTCTTTTTCTTTTTTTTGGACAAGAAAAAAACTCTTAGTGGGTTGCTCTCTCACAGTCTCCCCACACTTTGCAGAGAGTAGAGAGCCTTGAGGGAATAAAATCAGCGAAAAATGTTCCAACCCAACATGTTCGACAGCCACCATCACTTGCTTGACATAACTGGCGCGAGAAGCTCCGAGAGCGAAGTGCTGAAGATGAGAGAAATCGAAGATTTCGAGACCAAATCTGGCACTGAAACCATGGAACCCGACCCTTCAGGCGACGACGTTCAAGATCCCAACAACGACGACAACAGCAATAACAACGGTCAACGCCAGAAAAGAAAGCGTTACCATCGCCACACTCAGCGTCAAATCCAAGAGCTTGAAGCGTGAGCAAACAACACAATTAACGCCGATTTTTATTTTCTATATTTATTTTAGTGGTTTTTAATTTGGGTATGTGAAACATTTTTTTTCTCTCTCTCTCTCTCTCTCGCTCTTATATTTATTTATATTTTCAAGTTTCTTCAAGGAGTGCCCTCACCCAGATGACAAACAAAGAAAGGAACTGAGCCGGGAGCTAGGGTTGGAGCCTTTGCAAGTCAAGTTTTGGTTCCAAAATAAGCGAACCCAAATGAAGGTAACTTCTCTATAATAACTTTGCATTTGAATGTGCAAAATCCAGTGTGGCAAAAACAGATGCTAAATCTATGCCTATAAAATTACATAATCAAGACCCCAGATAGCTTCCTTAGATTTTATGTCCAGAAGGTAATAATTACATAATACAAGCTACAAAATGCACATGCAAAAATGATGTACTCATGTATGATCAGGAGTTGGCGGTCTAACTAACAGATGGAATAGAGAGATGTATATTTTGGCGGTAGTTGACAATTGTTTTAAGGTGGAAGTGCCTTCTAGAGATTAATGATACAAGTGCTGAAGGATAGTTTTCTAACTTACAGGCTCAACATGAACGCCACGAGAATGCAATTCTGAAGGCTGAAAATGAGAAGCTTCGGGCTGAGAACATGAGGTATAGGGAAGCTCTCAGCACCGCCACCTGCCCTAACTGCGGCGGCCCTGCTGCCCTTGGGGAAATGTCTTTTGATGAGCAGCATCTGAGAATTGAAAATGCTCGTTTGAAAGAAGAGGTAGCATAGGAATATAAGTACAATTGGTTGTTGCACTTTCTCACTCATGACTCACAAGATTGGCGCATATCGGGCCATGAAAAAATGTTGAACCCTTTTTTCTTTTATTGCAGATAGATAGGATATCCGTGATTGCTTCGAAGTATGTTGGGAAGCCATTGGCTACTAACTACCCTCATCTTCCTCCTCACATGTCATCCCGCTCCCCAGATCAATTCCCGGCACAATCAGGTCTTGTTGGAGAGATGTATGGGGGAATTGATCTTAGAAGATCAGTATCGATGCCTTCGGAAGCAGATAAGCCGTTGATTGTCGAGCTTGCGGTTGCGGCAATGGAGGAACTGATTAGGATGGCACAAGGAGGAGAGCCGTTGTGGATTCCTGCGGGCAGTGGCCAACCATCAGAGATATTGAATGAAGATGAATATTTTAGGATCTTCCCCAGAGGAATTGGGCCAAAACCTTTAGGGTTCAAATCGGAAGCTTCGCGAGAGTCGGCAGTGGTTATTATGAATCACATTAACCTTGTTGAAATACTCATGGATGAGGTGACTTATAACTCTGCTTAAAAGCTATTTGAGCAGTCGATTGGTTCCATTTTTTCTAACATCATATGTCTCTCAGCATCAATGGTCAGGTGTTTTTTGTGGCATCGTCTCAAGAGCAATGACCATAGAAGTCCTATCAACTGGTGTTGCCGGGAATTACAATGGGGCATTGCAAGTGGTAACACTCACCTTTGCATGATAATCTGACACTATTTTTCCATTTATTCCGTTATAAGAAGGCTCCGTTCATCAAATTTTCAGATGACAGCCGAGTTCCAGGTCCCATCGCCGCTTGTTCCTTCTCGAGAAAATTATTTCGTGAGGTATTGTAAGCAACACGGCGATGGAACTTGGGCTGTGGTCGATGTTTCCTTGGACAATATACGAGGGAATCCCATACTACGGAGCCGGAGAAGGCCATCCGGCTGTTTGATCCAAGAATTGCCCAATGGTTACTCAAAGGTGGTCATATATTTCCTGGACCCTCTTCCTCTCTAGAAATGAGACATCCCAATTTAATCACCACTCTTTTTTCACATACATAATTTCTACTGAATAAATTCTTTTGTATCATTATCTGTTTTCAGGTCACATGGGTCGAACATGTAGAGGTTGATGATAGAGCTGTTCATAGCATATATAGGCCCCTAGTGAATTGCGGCCTTGCCTTTGGAGCGAAACGTTGGGTGGCGACACTGGACCGGCAGTGTGAACGTCTCGCGAGCTCAATGGCCAATAATATACCATCAGGAGATCTATGTATTGTTCCTATTTCACAATGTTCCTTAAGGAATCCCCAAAAGTTTTATTGCCAGCTTTAGTGATGATTAATATTATATGTGCACAGTGATAACAAGCCCAGAAGGAAGGAGGAGCATGTTAAAGTTGGCTGAGAGGATGGTGCTTAGCTTCTGTAGCGGTGTTGGTGCTTCAACTGCACATGCTTGGACGACATTATCAGCGGCTGGTTCTGATAATAATGTGAGGGTAATGACAAGAAAGAGCATGGATGAGCCGGGCAGGCCTCCTGGAATTGTGCTAAGTGCCGCAACTTCCTTCTGGCTTCCAGTTCCCCCAAGCGGGTTTTTGATTTCCTCCGTGATGAGAACTCTCGCAATGAGGTAGAGAATTTATGCTTCTTTATTGGAAGATAAATTGGGCTTCATTTCTTGGACATATGTCGTGTTTTTTGGAATCTTAGATTGCTATTGAAGTTATGTCTCTGGAGATGTATATTCTTCCTTTTAATTGGCTTTATAAATAAGTACATTAGAGGTCTTAACCAAGAGGCATGTATAAATAGAAATTCAACATTTTCTTGTGGATATCTGTTTGAGTTGAACTAATGATTTGTGATTTGTTTCCTAATGCGATGTCCATGCTTTGTTAGTTTTCGAGTAATTGGTGTTGTGTCAAATGTTGACAAGTCTTGCCTAGTTGTATTATCCATTACTGCCGATAAAGAAATTGATTTCGTTTTGCTTGTTGCTTATCCATTTGTGGTAAATTGTGATCAATGTAGTGGGATATACTTTCAAATGGGGGACAAGTTCAAGAAATGGCACACATAGCAAATGGCCGCGACCCTGGCAACAGTGTCTCATTACTCCGTGTAAATGTAAGTGGCCACCAAAAGGACACTATTCTTACATTAGAGAGAAAAATTCATGCTTTTCGCATCTCTTGGGACTGATATTTCTACCTGTAAATTGAGCTGCAGAATGCAAATTCGAGCCAGAGCAACATGCTTATACTGCAAGAAAGCTGCACAGACTCTGTTGGTGCTTATGTGATCTATGCTCCAGTCGACATTGTCGCTATGAATGTTGTATTAAATGGTGGCGACCCCGACTATGTAGCGCTGTTACCCTCAGGTTTTGCCATACTTCCTGATGGGCCAGAGTTTGGTGGAGGAGGAGGCATTCTCGAGATTGGCTCAGGTGGCTCGCTACTGACCGTCGCATTTCAAATCCTAGTCGACACAGTACCATCTGCTAAACTCTCTCTTGGGTCGGTGGCTACGGTGAACAACCTGATCAAGTGCACCGTTGAAAGAATCAAGGCATCAGTGTCGTGTGACAACCCATGACCAAAGAAACTGCTATTATGGTTAGTGCTGATCTCCTTTGATAACTACACACACGCATGAGTTTGAATCAATTTCTAGCACCTCAGTACAGTGACACTTTGATTTTGGGTTGACCAATGATTTATAAATGCAGTGGCAAGAGCTGAGAGATAGCAAGAGCGAACTTATTTTCTCCAAAAAATTTTCAGGAAGTCAAGAACGCACCTGTGCATAGTCTTTTTGATGTTGCAAGAGAGAAGCTGCTAACACAAGAAGTGAAGTGCATGGGTTCGGGCATTGACTTTGCCGAACAAAAAAAGAGATCAAGTCAGAACCCTTTTGTTTGTAGTCTTTTCTTAATCTAATCATTCTGTGTTGTTTTGGTTTAGTTTTGTTAGTTCAGTACGAAGTTGTTTCCTGCAAATGTGTTGTCTTTGTGCCTTGAAGCTCAGACTTGATGACTAACTCAATGTTTGTTTAGATTCAAACTTCATTTGGTTCAACTGGCAGAACTTTAGATGCTACTGTTATTCTATGGCATGATTCTGGTGTCTCATGTGAGATGATCAATTCAAAATACTTTGCTGCTTGTAGATATCTAGCAAGGTGCATACAAACTGTTCTAACTTCATTTGCAAAACCAGCTCATCTCATATAATATTAGTCGATCCCACTCAAATGATTAAAAACCGATGCGCATTGCCTTAGTAAATTCTACATGCTAGATTTGAAATTATATACACAACAATCCACTCGGTTTCCTTAACAATTTTACACTTCGAGAAAAGGGAGCACTGCTCTAACATTCACATACATTGGCTGCTCCCTTCTAACCTCTGCAGATTTGCCATCTCGAGTGTAATTGCTGGCCTTTGGCTGCAAATTGTGATAAAACGCACATCATCTTCCTCAATCAATGTGGACCCACAGTGCGACATCGTAGGGTTTTTTGTATTTTAATCATTGGTGGGGTTAGATAGATGCAATGCAGACTTATTGAACTGTGAGTCAGTGGTTGTTGGCAACAATGAATGAACGGCGAAAAACCATCCAGACTGTGGGCCTGAATAGCAGGTTTCGGAAGAGAGTAAATTTTGTTTTAAAAGAAAAGATTGGGGGCTTGAGTAGCAGGTTTCGGAAAAGAAAGTAAATTGAAAGTTTGAGTATTGTAGGGTTAATGTTTTCAATATTCTGAACTAATACCCCATAAAAAAAAAAAATTTTGTCCCAAATTAATTGTCTCGCAAAAAATCCAAAAACCGGCATCTCATGTATCCTAAGTTAATTTTCGTCTTATGAAAATTCTCAAACTAATATCTCTAACATAGATCTACCCTCCGTAAGCAATTCTGTGACTTGACATGGAGGATAAGTTTATCCTCCCGAAAAAATTCAACTCTGTATATAACGCTAGTGGTTTGCATTCTTCCTATTCCATTTTATTGCGAGATTGGCAACTAATAATAATCTAATAAACAACATTTTTGTCGTTTGACCAATTGGCTAGGACAATAGACAGCTCATGCCCGCTCATAGTGTCTTGCCCTACCTAAATATCTCTCTTACTCGCTCTACATCCAGACTCTGAAGTCCCCACCTCCGCTCTTCCTCGATAGCAAGCCAAGAAGTAGACTTTGCAAACAAAACATTAGGGCCACAACCCCTTCATTCTATACGGATGCATTACAATGGATGGAAGAACTCAACTTGAAAAGCTAACTACCCAAGAAAGAGAATCCGATTCATTATAAGTCTCAAAATATCTCATTAGTTGCCAGATGTGAGACTTTGATTGCATCATCCTCCCTCTCTTCAAGAATTTTGCAACCTCATAGAACGACCTCGAGGACGACGCCTCATGTCACCACCAAGGGACTGCAACCACGAGGATAAAGTGCTAGAAGGTGCGCCTAAGGAGTGGCTCTAATACCAAAATGATGTGTTATAGTAGGTGGAAAAACCATCCCGGAAAGCTAGCTATTCAGGAGAGGGAACCCAACTTATTATAAGTCCCAGAATATTCCTTGGTTGTCTGATGTGAGACTTTGCTTGCATCATATCTTGACCCTGGCTAGGACTGGGTTTATGGGGAGTCAGTTCCCACTGCACTCATAGTTTGGCTAGCCTACCAATAGTAGCAGGAATTTTCACGATCCCTAATCAAAGACTTGATTGGATGCAGGATCTACTTCATGAAGAGAGGTACAAATGCAAATGATATTGTTATAAACTCTTTTTTCATTTTGTTAGGATGCTTAATGTGAGATTTGGATAAGGGAATTAATTTGAGATTCTTCGTGAGACTAAAATTAATTTAGGGTAATTATTTAATAAATGTACCGATTTAAGTTTTTTTTTTTGTGAATCAAAAATTAATTTTGAGTAAATGTGTATGAGTTATTATTATGATTTTTAGTGGTAATACCCAAGTTTTTTCTATGAAGTATTTTGAGCGCCAAGTGACTCTGTATAATGACCCTAAAAAAATATGCTAGTGTGTAATGAGTCGAAATCAAACTTCAAACAACCAAGATGAAATACTTTTTGTATTCCATTTTCTTGTGTGATCAAGTCTAACCTTCTTTTTTTTTGTTTTTTTAAATAAAAATTGGTAGCATATAAAATGAATTTGGACTAACAATATGGTGGACACCACATCCAACAGATTATACCTTGTGATTGTACTTTTGACAATTTATAGAGATTTAACAAGAATTTTACAAAAGAAAATAGAAAATGATAGATATTCTTTGCTTTACGTAAAATAAAATTGGAAAATAATAATTTAAGAATAGGTACCCAAATTTTAATTTTCCATAAATTGAACTAACATTCTCCAATTTTTCTGCTTTTCTTCATCTGGGGGAAACATCCTTAGTTTTCACGAAATAAGCAAAAGAGAAAATAAACAGGTAGATAAATAAATTATAGGCCTGCCGTTGCTCGAGTGATATTGGGCTTGTAGCAGGCCCAGGCCCATTGCGGATCAGCGACTCTTCCGTCGTCATCTTTTCTTCTTCTTCTTCTTTCTTCTTCTTCTTTTTTAGTTTGCCGTCCCTTTTTCTTATGGACGAAGACACAGAGTAAGTGGGTGTCCTAGTTTTGAGCGAAATCTAGCAGGTTTATTGCATGATCACCGAGTGTTTGACTAATTTCATGCGTTCATATGGGAGCATGATCTTGGCTTCTCTTTTTCTTCCTGGCGTATTTGGTGACTAAACTAGAGCAGCCAATCGCAGAGGCCAACCCTGTGGATGGATATATCTTTCTTGAGATACTTGTGCAAGTAGAAATATAGATGGTTGTAATTCGACTTATGCAATCACAAGAAACCTGGAATCCTAATGTAACAATTTGGCATGTTGTCCAAGTCATGGGGTTTCATTCTAACTTGCCCTCCTTTGATTTAGGAAGTACCATTCTCGACTTGGGTTCTGCGGAGGGAGGACCAATAAAGTAGTCTCCAATAAACAGCATAACTTTGTCTCATTTCAGAAGCTTGCTTACATTGGATGTCACCATGTCAAGCTGAAGTATGTCTCGATGGCTTCATCAATCATGGCGAAATGAGTGAGTGCACAATTGCATATTACATGGCTTTCGTGCTATGTTCTAGTTACGTCATGAGCTCTAGTAAGGATCTCATGGTTGATAGTTTCAAGTCTCGTGCTAGAGAGATGTAGTACTCCTCCATTTTTCCCGTTCTTTAGTTAACCTGGGCTGGGGTCACTGTTGCAGATAGTAAATACTTCAAAATACAAGTTTCAATATCTTAAATACTTTTGTTGCTCTAGCAATTCCATGAATCATTTGTTAATGGTAGTGGACTGTGTGTGCTAGTAGGATGTCACGAGTTATGGATGAAAGTACTGTCAATGGCAAATCCAAGGGTCAGAAGCTATGTAAAGAGCAAGATATGGATGCTGCTATTGACAATATAAACAGGCTTCCCAAGGCAATCCTAGAACACATCCTATCTTTGCTTCCGATGGTGGATGCTGTCAAAACAAGTGTATTGTGTAAAAAGTGGCAGTATCTATGGACATCTATTCCTAATGTTGAATTTGAGAAGGATTTTGAGTCTGAGAGAGAGCTCTTCATGATTCTGTGGAAAGAGTACTTGTCCTTCGTGGATCATCTCGCATAAGATGGTTCTACCTTGCTTGTAATGTGTCACGTGATGCATCCCGTATCAATTTATAGGTATTTGCAGCGGTTCAGTGAAATGTTGAGGAGTGCTTTCCTTACCTTTCAGACGTTGAAGGACCATTTGCCTTACCCTACTACTTATTCACTTCCACATCATTGACCAACCTGAAATTATTTGTCCTAAGGGCCTTAAAGCTACCTTCTAAAATACTCCTTCCTAATCTCAAACACTTGATTCTTATGAAAATCATATTTTCAGATGAGTTCTCGAACCGAGCAGCTATTGTCTTGCTCGGCTCTTAAGGAGTTAACTATAGAGGATTGTGATTGGTCTTATCTCGGGCAGTGAATATTTTCACTCCCATGCTAGAGATCTTGACTATGACATCTTGAATTTCGACCATGTCTCGATTAAATGAAATTGGCATTTCATCGACGCGCCTATGGTCATTTTACTATGAGATGGGCCCTCATGAGTTAATTAATCTATTAGGTGAAGCCATTAAGGGATATAAACGCGACAAACTTAGGAATACTATTATAAATCGATTACTTAATCGTGATAATCGGCATGGGTCAATATGGTATCGTTATAAGCGATTAGTGATTGGATATAGGTTGATTCGATGGGAGCACGCAATTGAATTGTGGGTTATTCCACCTGATTACAAAATTCGCTTCAAACGGCACTAACCCAATTTTCTATCGATTCGGTACCCAATACTTGTAATTGAAATCTTGAGATTTTTACAACAATCGAAAGTCGCCTATGAGTTGGGGATGCACATCGTGGATCGAAAATTATTGACCACGGGTTAAACACGCTAAAATCTCTAAAAGCTACCCGATAGATAGATCATACTAAAATCGTGTCCGGTTGAATTTAACCATAAAATTGAACTTGATTTCGGGAATCAAAAGTTCGAGCGTATCACGATTTATTTTTAGGACATTGTCACATCCTTTGAAAAACTTTCAGCGAACTCAGAATTTTGGTGGAAAATCAAAATTTACCAATTAAATTTAAGAAAATTTGGATGGGCATTTAAATTGGCAATTTTGGCTACCAAAGTGAGTTGGTTTATGAGGGATTGAAGGGAAATTTGTTTAGGTTGCTGCCATGGCATGTTGGGCCATTAAATTGAAATTGTTATGTGAGAAATTGAATGAAGACCAAGGCAAATTCGTAGGGGCAGCTATTGGGTTGATTTTGGGCACCAAATTGAAGTCATGTGGTGAAGTTTTGTGAAGAATTGGCTTGTGGGAGAAGCTTGGACAGTAGGGGGCAAAGACTTTGGTGCCAAGAGCACTCAAGTGAAATATATTTTCACCTTGGACCTTATTAAACAACAGCAAGACTTCTTGGTCCCTTGTCCCCTCCTTGTTCCTCCTCCCCTACGTGAACCACCCTAGCAAACCAGCTTTTGCTTATGTTTGAGTTTCTTCTTCTTCCTTAAAGCTTCCATTCTTCTCCATTGTTGAACCTACAGATAACTAGGACCAGGCCAGCACAACCAACAGCCTTGCAAGCTACCCGCAAGCCCAGGCCAGCCCGCTCGTCACTACCCTCCATTGCCCAGCTCTGTCCGCCTCACACTCGTGCCAGCACCGACGCCAGCTCGCCACCATCGTAGGCCGTTTGCTCGCCTGAGTTGCTCCAATCACTAGCCCGTCGCCGCCTAACTGTCTTCGCCGTCCTCACGCCATGACTAGCCTCTGTAGCCCCTTGAGCCAGCTCAAGCAAAACCGATTTTCCAACTTGAGCTGTGAGCTTGCAAGGCCTTTTTCGGCCCCTTCCAAGCCTCCTTTGGAGTCGCCATAGGCTCCAGTATTGGTCGCCTTCGCGCTGTCGTTGCCATGGACCATTTGCTCGCTTATCCGGTGAGTTAACTCCCTAATATTTAATTAGGTTGTTAATTATGCTTAGGAGTTATATTAGTGTCAATTAGCTTGATTAGATTGGTGTTAAACTAGATTATCTTTAAGTTGGATTAGTGCTAATCTAGTTTAGTTAGATTAACCTTAAAATGGATTAGTGTTAATCTAATTGGTTAGATTATGTGACATCCCGATTTTCCAATTCTATTTTCAATAAATTGAGATGGGCATTTCGTTGGCACGCATATAGTTCATTTCCTTGAGTCGGCCACTCATGTGAAAACTAGTCATCGGGTGAAGCGTTAAGAGTTTCTAATGCATCGACTCGAGAATTTCGGGAAGCGACCTTTCGACCGAGCTAATCCGCAAAAGTCATTACGGCACAATTAAAATCGATTAGAGATCGGAGATAGGTCGACTCGACAAAGGCATGTGGTAAGGTGTGGGTGATTCCACCAGATCGCATAATTCATGTCGATCGGCACTGCACCGACTTTTCTATCGATTGGGTACCCTGTGTTCGTATTTGAAACCTTGAGATTACCCCGACAACTAAAAGTCGCCAATGTTTCAAAGATGTACATTGTGGCTTGAGATGATCAACCACAGGTCAAATGCATGAAAATTTCTAAAGGCTACCGGTAGGTTGGCCGCGCCTAAGTATCGTCTTAAAGTGAAATTAATCGTGGAATTGAGATCGAATTAAGAAATTGGAAGTCTGGGTGTATCACAAATCATTTTAGGAATATTGACTAATCTCCGGAAGATTTTTTTCATGCAAGCCAAGTTTTTCAGCAAAATAATCAGAGAATGGCTAATTTGGCTCGAGAAATTAGTAGGCCCGCTTTTGGTCGTACTTTTGGGATTTAAGTTGATTCTATGGACAAGTGAAGATGTGAATTAAAGTGTGGTGACATTGGATTAATTTTATGGACTTCAATTGGACTCAATTGGAAGAGAATTGAATGGAATTAAAGAAATTAATGTACAAAGTTTCATGCCCCAAAAAAAATAAAATGCAACCATTGGAAGAGGTTGTGGAGGATTGAGTTAGTGGAGATGACATCACGTATTTGGTGATGTCGTGGTGTGAGGCAAAAGTAAGATGCAAAGATCTTGAGTGGAGGGTAGGGATTTGTTTTTAAAAGGTGGGATGTCACCTCCAACCCATCTCTATCATCTTCAACCTTGAGTTTGTTCTTGAATGGAGAGGAGGGAGAGACCGACGGAACCAGCAGCTTGCCGGCCACCCGCCCGCACGCCATCGTTGCCATCGCCGGAGCTTGCCGTCGTCGCCGTCGTCCGCGTGCCCGCATGTCGCTCCGCCGGCCAGCCGTCGTGCGCCGCTCCGCCTTGCTCGCCCGACCCCGAGCTCCATCCCCTCCGCCCAGCTGCTGTTCGGAGCTAGCTCGCCGTCGCCAAGGCTATCGGAAAGCCGCCGGAGCCACCGCCAGCAACCGTTCGAGCAGCGGCCATCCTTCTTTGCCGGTTTCACGCCCGAACAGCCGCCCAGCCATCTCCGTCTACCTCTGTCCGTGAGTTCCAGGAGCTGCCGGAGCTCGTCCCCGCCGTCGTGAGCCGCCGCTGACCTCCCCACTGGCCCGTCCAAGTCCCGTCGGTCTTCTCCGCCTGTTTTCGACCCAAGCCGGCGCCGGATCCGCCCCCAACCAGCAGCCATCGGTGAGCAGAAAAAAATGGGTATGGCAGCCCGTGTTTGGCCCATTTTGGCTGCCTTCCCGAGCCCGGATGCTCGGCCCGCCTTGAGGAAAGTCGATCCTCGCGTCGTCCTCGTCGTTTTGGTCGCTTGGTTAGTTAATCGGGTGAGTTTAGCTCACTAAACCTCGCTTAGAGGGTTAATTATGCTTTAGGTGTGCTTAGCTTAAGTTAATTAAGCTTAGGTGGTTAGTTTAGTCTATTTAATTGTGAATTAGATTAAGAGGTTAGTTTAACTTAAAGTATATTTAGTTAATGTTAAATTGATATTTATATTAGTATAATGGTGATTTGACATAAATGAATTACTTTTAGGATTAAATAAATATTTCGAAATTGTTTAATAATTTAATAATATTTTATTATTCGAAATTATTAAAATATTATTATTTAATTATTTTCGGAATAAATTTAATTATTTATTAAATTCCGAAAATTTTGTCGGGACCCTAAATTCTCATAATTTCGTCTTAGGTTCTTTTGCTTTGTGTAGTTAGATTTTGAAATTGATGATTGGATATTATAAATTGAGTGTGGATCGTGAAAGATATGGATATTATTATTTAATTAATTTTCGGAATAAATTTAATTATTTAATAAATTCTGAAATTTATTTTGGAACCCGATTTTCTTAGAATTTCGTACTGATCGCTGCTGTGCATTTAGAATTTGAATTTGATGAATGGATGTGGCAAATTGAGTGTTGATTGTGGTAAATAGGGATTTTATTCATAAAAACCCAAGTGTCGGGTTTTGATGCAAAAATTGGATTTTAATGATTATATTAAATAGTGGGGTTTGAAAAAGTGAGATATTGGCTTTCTGGTTCGAAATTAGCGTGCCCCCACACACGTGAGTAATTTCTGGAATATTTTTAATATGAAGAAAAATGGCCGGGATCACTATTTTAAATGGAAGCGTTGAGTGAAATGTAAAGTGGTCAGGGTAGAAAGTATAATTTGGCTGTGTGATAATTAAGATGAATCGTCCTGGGCTGTTGAGTCGGACTTGCCCCTATATGGGATGCCCATGCGGTGGTTGCGGATCGCAGTAGATTCTGGGCCCATGCTCTTTCGGGAATGCCGTCGACGTACTGACGAAGCCGCGCTCCAAGGTGGGGAGGCGATGCCTGGCTATATGCTAGTAGATAGCCAAACTGCGAGTAGGCTATGCCCTTGTGTGGCAGTGAATAACAATTGGAATGCATGTTGAGTGTTGTTGATGTGTCGGATTATGAGACGGAATTGTGTGGCATGGAATGGGACGTGTAATAACGATTTAGTCTTATAATCAGGACCCCCGCGATTGTTGGTTATATGAAAGTGAATGCGTTCCGGTTGTTTAAGTTCCTATTACTATCTGTGATTGAGTGATTTGAATTGTGTTAACCTACAGGAAGGAACTAAGGCGAGGTAAGTTCTCTGTGTGATGTGGCTAGGCCACCCTTGGGCGTATTTTCTTTCTAATAGGGGTTTAAGGGGTTGAACTTGCTGAGACATTGTCTCATCCCGGTTTGGGGATTAAAATTTCAGGTCCCTGGTGGACGGAGCGGCTAGATAGCTTTGGTTGGCCTTGAGGAGAGACAGAGGTGAAGTCATAAGGATTGGAGAACGTGTCCGACTTGTAGGTCGTAGGACAGTTCCTTTTTAAGAGCCGGTCTTTTGTAGACTTTTGGCTGTAGGCCTTCGTTTGTAATTCCGTTGGTCTATGTAAGTGATTGGTTGTGAATTTGCTTCCTGTTTTTCTATTCCGTATTTCAAAGTCAGGGGTTTTATAATACGTTCCGCTTGCGTAATAATAAATGAATGGGGTCGGCGACACTACCTGGGAATGTCGCATTTACATGACCATGGTGGGATGTTGGCGCGCTCGAGGTTCGGGGCGTGACAGATTAACACTAATAAGGATGGTTTAGTCTAATTTAGTGGATTTTTCTCCATATTAGTTTACTGGACCCTCACTACTTGCCATTTTTGTGGATCGAAATGTGCTAAGATTTTGAGATTGATTCCTTCTTGAGAAATAGTTTAGACATCCTCATTTATGACATATATTTTATTCAAGATTTTAGGGATTTAAAAGAATGAGATTTTGACTTCATTTAAAACAAAATAGAACTTCTATTTGTGTTGGAACTTGTGACTTTTTGATGTTGCAAAGATTTTTATCAACTCTTAGGGTTTGATTTTTAAAAAGTTTCTTCACAAAAGTTGTTTGTCACATTTTCTAGTTTAACATACTCAAATTTTGGATTAAATGAACAAGTTTTGGATCTTGAACCAAACTAATTTCGGAGAACGTGATATCTGGACACGAACATAGTTTTTATAACGGTTTGAGCGAATTACTGCTCTTAATCTAGAATGATCTGGGTTTTTATGTCTTCATAAAAAAATATTTGTTTAAGCGTCATTTATAACATATACAATTTTAGGAATCTTTTGAGCTCGTTTGGATATGATTTTGGAATTAAACCTGGAGACGCGCGAGTGGCCCGGTTTCTGCTAGTTATGGCCGATAGTGGTTTGTGATTATTCTTGATATTGTGCTTGCTGAACAATGCATATTTGGTGATATGGTTGACTTGTGACATGCTTAGAACTTATGCATGATGATATGTGAATGGTTATTCTATGGTGATGGTTTATTGTTATTGCAGAAGATGACTATCTAAAGATGATGTGTTGTATTGAGGAAATCAAGTGTGTTGTGAAAGGGTAAAGGGCTAAGTGCTACATGGTGACTTGATTCACATGGGAGCCACCTCTAGAGCCTTGCACTATTGTCATGCATAATCAATGACTAAGTGCTACGCAATAATGTAATTTTATGGGAGCCACCTCTAAAGCCTTGAGTTTGAATATTGAGTGTGGATTAAACCATTTATATGAGATATTCGAGCCTGATTATGGAACGGAATTATGTGGTAGGGAATGAGACGTGTCATGATGATTTAGTCTTATAATCGGGATCATTGTGAGTATTTGATGAATAATATGAGGTGTTCTAGCTATTGAATACATTTGCTGTATGCATATGTTGTATGAGATGCATTAATGTGCATGGACATGCTCAGGTAAGGTAAGTCATGTATGGTGCATATTTAGGCTGCCTCTAGGTAAATTCTCGCCCTAGTCGAGGCTTAGGGTTTGACTCGCTGAGATTTTTATCTCACCCTGTCGTGGGTTACCGTTTTCAGGGCCGTAGCGTGGAGGATCTAGAGTCGAGGCTGAAGGGTCCAGAGTGTAGATGGCCTAGTGGTTTCTTTTTGAATCAGACTTTCTGTATAAGAACTCGTAGGTTGAACCTGAATTTTTTTTTTTTTTTTATGACCTAGGGAACCCCGTACAGCTAGTAGCCAGCAAGCACCCTGGGGTGACGCTAGCGGAGGACCCACCACTCCAGCGTCACACTTAAGACACCAAATGCCTCCACTGGGTTTTGAACCCCTCACCTTTAGGGAAGGATCACTAGAGCTCTTACCTAGTGAAGCCACCACGGCCAGTGGTGAACCTGAAATGTTTATAAAGCATGTTTTGTGAAAATTGTTGTCCTGCTTTTCTATCCCATGTTTATTGTTGTCTGGGTATATGCTTTAAATTTTGCTTCCGCATGTGCATAAGAACCAAGAACGTCAGAACCAATGTTACTAGAAGGCATCAGATGTCCATGGCCAAAGTCAGAAGAACGTTACAACTATTGTTGTGAGAACATCAGACGTTCGTGTTCAGAACCCGAAGAAACTTCTTAATCAAATTTTGGAACACGGTACAAGATTAATATGATTAGCCCCTTTAGCTCTTCTATTCTTTTTTGTTAAAATGCATGTAAATACTATGGAAAAATGTATATAAGTGTTTTTACTTCTGCTGCGATTAGACTTTTGGTCTTAATTTACGTATGCATGTATGCTTGTTTATCGAAACAAACACCAACATAGTCAATTTGAAGAATTTACATAATTGTTTGATCCTAGTAAGAGAAACAAGTTGATAAAGCAACAAGCCTCGAAAGTTGAGGAAGAACATGAACAAAGACATCGGCATTTTAATAGGAATTCTAGAGGACTATATTGAACCCTAGACTAATATGGACTCGATATTAAGTTGACAGGACTTGATCTTCCAATTCACGTGAGCAATAAGACTAGAAACTAAATTATCCCTTAAAAGTTTCTCTTTTTTCTTAAATAAAAGATAAGTTAAAAAAACAATCAATACGATTTAAATGGGGTTGACTAATTTGACCAAACCCGCCAGATTACTAGAGGTACTTCTCATTCAGGGTACGTATCCTTCAAAATCGCCAAAAAAGAAACTTAATCTTTAAATATCTAGATTCGTTGAAATTTACCCTAAATTTCCTCTTTTCTCCTCATCGCCGAGCTCTCACATATATCTACGCCAAACTCTCACCACATATAGCATACGTTATATACCTTCTATGTGAAGAAGAAGAAGAAGAAGCAAAAACAGCGGCAGCAGCAGCATCATCATTATCATCTCTAGCCTCCAAGCAGCGTCGTCTTTTTTAAGGTGTTACTTTCACTTCTTCCTCATAGCTAACATCGCATGTTGGCACCATCGTCTTCTTCTTCTTCTTCTTTGCACTAGATGGGTTGAAGTTATGGATGAATCGTTGCACTAGATAGAACGGGTTGAAGTTATGGATGAAACAGCTGTTGCCAGTGAATCTAAGCATCGGAAGCTGAATGAAGAACAAGATATGGATGCGGTCGCTTACAACATTGACGATCTTCCAGAGGCGATCCTTGAACACATCCTATCTTTTGTTCCACTGAAGGATGCTGTCAGAACGTGCATACTGTCGAAAAAGTGGCGATATCTTTGGACCTCCCGTCGTAATCTTGCACTTTTGGAGTGGCCCTTTCCGAGGAGGGAGCATTTTACCAACCTTGTGGATAGAATAATTGTTCTACGAGGTTCGGCTCGCATAGGACGGTTGATCCTTAGTTGTGACGTTTTGGGCGATGCATCCCGTGTAAATTCATGGGTATCTGCTTCTGTAAAGTGCAAAGTCCAAGAGTGCTTTGTCGACCTTTCGGATATCCAAGGAGATTTCGTCTTGCCGAATTGCTTGTTCACTTGCGCAACACTGACCCACATGGCATTATTTATCCCATGGGCGTTGACTCTACCATCTCGAATTCGCCTTCCAAATCTTAAAGTCTTGCATCTCGTGAGCATCACATCTTGTAGAGGAGCGCTCGACGGAGTTGCTGCTATCAAGCCCGGTGCTTGAGGAGTTGAACATAGAGGAATGTGCTTGGGTTAATCTCAAGACACTGACCATTCGTGCTCCTATGCTGAAGTTCTTGACGATACGCAACGAGGATTTCGATTGTTCATCAATTGACCCATATAGCTGCCGAGTTTCAATATATGGAAATAATCTTGAAAGCATACATTGCATAAGTCCATTCCTGAATGACTATCAGATCGAAAACACAGGCTCATTGCTGAAGGCGCACATCAGTGTCACCGACTGTTTATCAAGTAGGTTCGAACAACTTGCCAACCGTATATGTAAGCTTCTCAAAGCGATGTGTTCTGTCAAAAAATTGAAACTGTCTGTTGGGAATAACGGATCCCCAAAAGCCGGATTCGACACTAAATCGAACCCCTAAAAACGAATGCGGAAGACGTGCCTGGGAAATACATGTATCACCGATCCTAAAGCACACCACGGAGTCGGAGCGTACTTTGTTAGCCACAGATTAAACACCAATACTGAAGATCGATGAAGAAATTCTGATCCCTTTAGATCCGATGATGTCAATTGTCCTTGAAGGGAAGACAACGTCGCCTTAATCGCTTGGAGGAAAAGAGAGAGAGAGGAACGTACGTTGGAATTGCCAAAGGGTGCGTTCTCCCTCTCTTTCCTCCCTTATATACGTTCCCTCCAAACAAGAATCGTGCCCCTTCATCCATGGGCCCTAATCTTGTGGGCCGGGCTTTTAGGCCCAACATGGGCGGACGGGCCTTAAGCCCATCACATAAAACCATCATCTCCCACTCGCACATGGTGAGCTGAACAGGATTCTCTTTACCTCTCTTCAACATTCATACCGGTGAATAATCCGTGCGACCAGCATACTTTGAGAGCTCGTTGCTATACATTTGTTAGGAATATATAGCAGCTCATAATGGGCATCACATCCTGAGTAGATTTAGTATGCAGTACCCTAGATCGATCGATCATATTTATATCTCTCTCGATCTCTTTCAAACAACGATATATATATTGTATTCACAATTATGATTATCACAAAGACAGTTATAATTGGTTAATCGGTGAATACAAAACTATAATGTGATTCTCCAAATTCGATCTTCCTCTTTCCTTCAAACTCTCAATTTCAGTTCAGCTTGCTTTTCTAGAAATGTCCCATTAGATCGAATCAAACTCATGACCATTGGCAACATCCTAAGATAGCAAACACTAAATAGAAATCTTGAGAATAAGTAAGAGTCATGAGGGGACTAAGAATTGAGGAACTCTATTCCTCAAGAGTCTCACACGACATAAAAAGTTGAGATCAAACTTTTTGCCACTCTTATTGGTCGTCTCATGCATACGTAGTATGAAATACGTATTACGATATTAAATCCTTTCCCATGGAGCGTATGTCTACACCTTTCAATACCGTACAGATGATAGTTCAGACATACCCAATGTCTAACTTGAGTTCACGTACCTACTCATTCACTAAATTCATCAGAACTCACATCTAGCATCATAGACAGATAAAGTAAAATATGTGGGGTATTTTACTTTCGGACATAGTAAGTATTATGTCCTCATCTTAACACCCAGTTAAGGCGACATACGTGTTTTAAGCTTGAGCTCTCGATTATCACCTAGATAATAAGCTTAAAAACAGTCTCATCTCTATTTATCACACAAGTAAATAGAGGCGATTACCCGTGTGAGTGGGCTAATCTTACATCCGTCCGACATACTTCTCAACTTAAAGTAATGCACCGAGCATTAAGATGCATAAATATCAAACAAAGATTCATAGGCATTAATGATGAAAAACACAAATTCATCAAATGTGAACACTTCGTGGAAATTACATTATTCAAGTACATCGGCCTCTACGCAGTCCTAGAGATTTCATATGGCCACAAAACACATCTCTAGGTATTGGCTTTGTCATAGGATCTGCTACCATTCTATGCGTAGTATGTACTCTAAGTTCACATCTTTTCGTGCAACCATATTCTTGACAAAAGTTATACTTGGTATCTACAGGTTTGGTCTTGCCATGATATTTTGGATCTTTGGTGTACGCTTTCGCTGCTTGGCTATCACAGTTAATCAATAACAAATCTGCAGCACTTCCAATAACACCTAAATGATCCAATAATCTCTTAAGCCAAACATCTTCATATCTGCGCTTTGATAATGCCACGAACTCGGTTTCCATCGTGGACAAGGCTATACACTTTTGTTTCTTACTGCTCCAACATATGGTGCGATTCAGTAAGAAAACAAACCCAGAGGTAGATTTTTCTTTCATCTAAATCTCCTCCCCAATCAACATCAGAATAGCCTCAGAGTCGCAGATCCTTTCCTTAATGACTCAGCGTATAATCAGCAGTCCCCTTTAGATACCTCAGTATTCTTTTAATGGCTTCCTTTGTCTTTGGACTGGATTGGATTGGTATCTACTCACCATTCCAACTGCAAAACATATGCCAGGTCTTGTACACATCATAGCGTACATCAAGCTCCCAACAGCACTAGCATAAGGAATATATTTCGTTTGTTCCTTCTCTTGTGGAGTCCTTGGACACAGTCTATGGCTCAATCCTTCACCTTTTGCAATAGGAGTGTCTATGGGTTTACAATCTTGCATACGAAATCGTTCAAGAACCTTATTTATATATGATTCTTGCGAAAGAGACAACGATCTCTTCGAACGATCTCTTGAAATCTTAACTCCAAGAGTGTATGCAGTCTTACCCATATCCTTCATAATCAATCCCTTCCTGTTGATTATACCCCTTCGCCATAAGGCGAGCCTTATGCCTTTTCTATCGAGCCATCAGCCTTTCGCTTTATTTTGAGAACCCACTTGTTCCCAATAACTTTGTGTCCCTTCTGAAAATCAACCAGTTCCCAGACTTGGTTTGATTTCATTGACTCCATTTCCTCTTCCATTGCATGAATCCATTTTTCCTTACTAGGGCAATTCAGAGCCTCATTAATATTTCTTGGCTCATCCTCATCTTGTGGAGCAATCATAAAAGTTTCCCCTTCAATGTCAAAATGTCGATGGGGAATACTCTGGCGACTTGTTCGCCGTATGGGAGATTGTACACTTAGCACATCATTTCCCATAATGCTCCCACAAGGATTAGATAATGATGATGTCGTTTCATCATGTGGTTGTAATTGAGAATGAGTGGAATTCAATTCACCACTTCTCATATTACTCCCACTTGGATGAACTCCATTAATATCATTATCTTGATCCAAGATTACAAATATGGAGTAATCTTCCCCTATTTCGCCCTTCTTAGGAAATTCATCCTTTAAGAATGTGACATCCCGTGATTCAAATTTAGTTATACTCCCACTTTCCTGCTCACCTATGAACACATACCCTTTCGAGTGTTCGCAGTATCTCATGAAAATACTCTTATTTTCTTTGAGACCCAATTTTCCAAACTTGTGAGAGGACTTATGAGTATAGGCAGCACAACCCCATGGCTTAAGAAAAACTTAAGTCCGGTTTTTCTACCTCTCCATAACTCATATGGAGTGGAAGTAACTGATTTGGAAGACACATGGTTAAGTATATAGGCAGCAGTTAACAACGCATCACTCTAAAAGGTAATAGGTAAGTTAGCATGCGCCATCATGGACCTAACCATTTCCAGTAGGATTCTGTTTCTTCTCTCTACAACATCATTTTGTTGAGGAGTATACGGAATAGATAACTGTTTTTCTATTCCTTTTTTATCACATAATTTTCTGAACTTATCAGATAAATATTCTCAACCTCGATCGGATCTCAATACTTTTATTTTCTTGTCTAATTGATTTTCTACCAAGTTCATAAACCTTTTAAAACAACATAATGCTTTAGATTTATGAGAAATCAAATAGACATATCCGAATCGAGTATAATCATCTATAAAAGTGATTAAATAAACAGCCCCATGCCTTCCTCTCACATTCATTGAACCACAGACGTCAGAATGGATTAAATGCAGAGGAACGTCAGCTCTTTTACCTTTTCCAAATGGTTTCCTTGTCGTTTTCCCTACTAGGCAATGCTCACATATGGGCAAATCGACTTTTTCAATATTGCCCAACAAGCCATATTTGGCTAGTCTATTCATATGTTGTTGGCTAATATGATCAAGCTTAGCATGCCACATAATCATATCATTATCATATGAAGTAGAAGACGTGAAACAAGGGAACAACAAATGTTGACATCACCACAGTCAACATCTAATATAATAAAACCATCCAGAAAGTGACCACAACCATAGTAGTTTGTATCCAAATACAAATCTACACTTTTATTATGGAAGTTCATACCAAAACCAAGCTTAACCAACACCAAAACAGACACTTAAATTTCGACGAATCTCTGGAGCATATAGGTCATCATGTAGGAACAAGTTGCGTCCACCACGCATGTTCAATTGGCAGGTGCCAATCCATTTAACTTCATCTCTGGAGTTATTTCCTACATAGATCCACTTAGTTCCAGTTGGTACTCGTCGGAATTCTACAAAGGATCCTCTATCCTTCGCTACATGGTCTGTCGCTCCTGAATCTACAGTCCACAAAGGATTGGATTCAGCCAATAATTCAGAACTTGACACATAAGCAAAGTTCTCAAATGTACAAGAGGTGTATACCATCTTTGGCTCACGTCAGTCGCGAGCATAGTGACCTCTCTTGTCACAATTGTAACACCTCACCCTTGACATTTTCTTCACTTGAGGACGTTTTCCTCTCTTGTGTTGGTTAACTCTTGATTTCTTGCAATAAGGACTTGATCCTTTACATTCTCACATATTGAACCAATCAATACGCTTGCGCTTAGAGCTCAAAGCCCTTTCTGAGCTAGAACCAGCATAGCAAATAACTATTTTCAGCTCAAATGCCGTTAGACGGTCCTCAGCTAGCTCAAGGTGGCGCACAGCATCCTTAAGTTCTTCCATAATATGGTCAAGAGCTTTTAGTGCTTCTTGCTTTTTCCAGCACATATTGAATCTTCATATTCAATATTTCACAATTGTTGCCGTTCATATCAGCAATCACCTTACTAGTTGCTGAAACCAGCGATCTTAACACATCAGACATACATGCACGAATAATTAATGCCTATCATTTATGCGCCCCTATTTGCACAGACCAATCATATCAATGAATAATTTCAAGTAAGGCTTCAGAATCAAAAGGTCACTATGTTTCCAATCATCCTCCAAAAATCCTAACTCAAAATTATTATTAATATAATTGTCTTAAGCAAATGCATTCTATAAAGTTACAAAAACTTCTATAATTACCTACAGCTAACTACCCACAGCAACCAGCAGTAAAAGAAAGCAAATATTATCTAACATCCAATAGAATAATAGTGCTTTCACATAATACAACTAACATGTGGGTTGCTACATCAACAACAATCAGGCAGTAAACATTACATAATTAATCATAGAAATAAATAGGGAATGTCCATTCTAATCTATCAGTCAAAACATCTGAGAAAACTGAAGGCACATTTGCCAACCATGGAAACACTTTTGGAGAGCTTTCATGTCGCCACCAAGGCGCATTCACTCTGTGCCATGTGGCGCTCAACCTAAGGGTTGAAGTTTTGGTTAACTCAATCCTATAGTGCTCTCTTACAAAAGCTTCCACCAGCCTCCTATAACCCGGGACCACGTTGACCTCCCATAGCCGATCTAACACTACTTGCCATTCAGGTGGAAGAGTGTTCATCAAAGCCGGCACCTTCTCAAAATCCAGCATAAGATAACCATTCCAGATGATTTCCTGTATCATCTGATTGACCCTGACCACATGTGATACTAAATCACCGTCACGTCACCGATAATTAGCTAAATCGACATCAGCCTTTTAAGTCTTGCATTTCCTCGTCCGTTCTCGGGATTGCGGTGTATCCGTGCATAACGCATCATAGTTCCCGCAACAAATGCGGAACCAAAAATGGATTACTCATAATCCATAATTTACATAAGGGAAAATACATAATTTTCCAAAATTCATGCAACAAATGCAGAATAAATAATGGATTACATATAAACCACATAGGCATACATGAAAAAGAAACAAATTCCTTCTTCTTCTTTTTTCCGGGTCAAAGGTCAAAGTCAACGGTCAACGGTCAACGGTCGTCGGTCAATGGTCAACAGGTCAACGGTCAGGTCGTTGGACATCGGACCGGTCGGACCCGGACAGACCGGTCGGACCGGTTGCGCGGTCGAGCCGGTTTGGGCGAACCGACGGCACGTGCCGCGCGCGTGCGCGGCCGACGTCACGCGACGTCGGCCGACACGTGCGCGCGTGCGGGCGTCTGCAGTTCGGGTCGCATCGCCGCCGGTCGGGTCGGGTCGCCGGCCGGCCAACGGTCGTCGGCGATGACGTCACCAATGACGTCATCCCGGCGGTTACCGTGACGTCACGGTGACGTCAGCACGCGCCGGTTCGCCGACCGGCGCGTGCCGGTTCGCCGGCCGCCGGCGCGCACGTGCCGGTTCGTCACCGGTGCGTGTGGCGCACGCGCTGGCCGATGCGCGCCGGGCGCGTCGCGCCCACACGCAACGGCTTGGCCACGCGTGTGGGCGCGTGCGGTGTCGCCCGGCGACGCACGACCTGTCGCCGGACTCGTCTCGACGAGCCCTTTCTCCCAATGCATTCAGAAATTGATTTCAACTTACGGAAACTCAGAAAAAAGGACGAACAGTGTTCGGGTGTCGGGATTTCTCGCCCCGATCCGTGTCGGCCAATTTTCTTTGCGAAAAATCAATCAAAAAACATGAAAAGGGTCGGGAAAACATGAACTAGGGCTCTGATACCAATGTTGGGAATAACGGATCCCCAAAAGCCGGATTCGACACTAAATCGAACCCCTAAAAACGAATGCGGAAGACATGCCCGGGAAATACATGTATCACTGATCCTAAAGCACACCACGGAGTCGAGCGTACCTTGTTAGCCACAGATTAAACACCAATACTAAAGATCGAGGAAGAAATTCTGATCCCTTTAGATCCGATGATGTCAATTGTCCTTGAAGGGAAGACAGCGTCGCCTTAAGCGCTTGGAGGAAAAGAGAGAGAGAGGAACGTACGTTGGAATTGCCAAAGGGTGTGTTCTCCCTCTCTTTCCTCCCTTATATACGTTCCCTCCAAACAGGAATCGTGCCCCTTCATCCATGGGCCCTAATCTTGTGGGCCGGGCTTTTAGGCCCAACATGGGCGGACGGGCCTTAAGCCCATCACATAAAACCATCACTGTCAAGCACGACTGTCAACGTACGTATCTCTGTGCTTGCACTACAAAATCTGGAAGTTCTATCTAGCCTCTTTTAATAACAGTTCCACATGCTTTTGATACTTGTTATAATGTGTCCTGCCTGATTTCTCAATATTATTCTTACTAGCGAGAATGTCATGGTTTACCTTCTTTGCAGGTTCTAAGTAGTGCAGACGGGCTATACTGGCATCTGCCTTTCCTAATCTAAAGTCGTTAGAAGTCGGGTGCTTACACTTAAAGCGTCGAGTGCTTTTCAAGTTGCTGCACAATTCCCCACATCTCGAAAAGCTTGAATTTGGTGAGGTAACGGATTCAAAAGATCAACATGTTCCTTGTTGTTTTCTGCCATCAAAACGCCCGATGTCTAAATTGAACTTCTCTCATTTTTATAATCAGGGTATCGAGCTACCCCAGAATAATGAAGAAGATGGTGCGATATTGGATCCCGCACCGCGATGTTTCGCCTCGCACCTTAGGAAGATTAAATTATTTGATTTGTGCCTGTGCGAGAAGAAGGTTTGCGTGCTGGAATTGTTGCTGAAGCATGCGACGGTGCTGGAAAAATTCATGATATGCACCAGATGGCTTCCTTCGGAGCAGGGAGACAAGGAGATGTTCTGCAAAAGGTTACTAGAGATCTGCTGTGGATCGAAAAATCTCGAAATTTCCTTTTTGGACCCCTAAAGAGTTAATTCACCGAAAGCCGTTGATAGAATCCATAACTTGCTGTCTTGAAAGTGCACATGTTCTTGCAAGTCAGACACATGAATGAAGAGAAGGGCGACCTGTTGAAATGAGGAGATTTGCATTAATTAATGGAATCTAAGTTACAGATTTTGTAACTCTTAATTGCTATTTTTCACAAAGTCAAGGAACCATGTCACTATTAATAAGAAACAGAAAGTCAAAGGACTTGACTGCTTACAATTCATTCATATGTTTGGGCCATCCCCAATACCTTAGAAAGGATTAAGGTAGTCTATGATTATTCATATTAATTTTATGTCTATCTCTTATGTTGTTCATCGTTTGCAGGAAATTAGCACTAGCATGTGGGGGTGGGAGATGATGAGCTAGTAGGACTTGAAAAGAAAGTTAGAATCCTGGTAGGACTCGAAAAGAAGTTAGAATCCTCCCTATTTGATTGATCGTCGAGTTGATCAATATATCATGGTTCCTATTGAAGGGAAGGATCAATAAGTTGCACTTATCACTAGGAGATTAGACTATCCATTGCTTGCTTTATAGTTCTCTCGTAACTCTCGAGCGAAAGGAAAATCTCCTTTCCCTTTGAATGAGTCATGGGAAGTCCTGAGTAGTTTACTTGACAAAGAAGGTTGTTGGGACAATATATGATCCATGATTAAGCAAACCCTATAGATCGGTTCAAAAATCGTAAGAATTTGTGTCACTGCGAATTCGCTGCACATAGTTCAATTTTGGCTTCCTAACCTATAAAAGCAAGCGATTTTGTTATGAATACCTCGGGTATTAGTTTATTCCAAGTCTTGCCTAGGGCCAACGAGGGAGTCCTGGCCCCGCCCTAGCTGCCACTAGCGACCTCCATTGGCCATCACCGAGGATGGTAGAGGAAAATAAGGAAGAAAATAAAAGAAGGAAAAGAGAAGGGAAAAAAAGGAAAAATAATTCAAAAAATTTGAAAAAATAATTAAATATTATATAAAATATCATTGTCAATGCCGGTCATGCCATGTAGGGTGACTAGCATCTATGTCAGCAATTTCTAACATAAATTGGACGGATGGACTCAATTGATATTAATGTAAAAATATTTAGAACTAAATTGGTCCAATTAAAAAGTTTATAACTGAATTGATATCAATACAATAGGTTTAAGACTTTTTTGGTACTTTTTCCTTAAAAGAAATTATACATATGATTTCTTATATTGAATTGGTGAATCAAAATAATTTGAATAATTTTCTAGACGTATTAAGACTTGTCTACTAAACATGCTTGTTAATGAAAATATAGCAAATTTCTTTTTGTTTCTTGAATTAGCCTGTTAGCTTACTTAAATTGTCACATTAGTTAGCAATCTAATTTACTAGACAAATCTTAGGACTTTTAGCATTGGTGAAGTGATTTATAGATTGGGTATGGTCAATGAGGTATAACTCTACCTGACTCAACGCATGAACAGTCTCTCTCTCTCTCTCTCTCTCTCTCTCGTATGATTCTAAAAACTTTATATAATTTTCATAATTTCTTAGAAGTGCTGTTTTTATGATGGAATCTCAAGTTGGATAGGAGGTTTATTTTTAATCTTGTTTTTCTTATTATTTTATCGGTTAAAAATATATTACTTGGTAAAATATTTGTTTTTAGTGATATTCTATAAAAAAAATTGTATATGATTTTACCACTTTTTTTTTTTAAAATTCGATAAGACTTTTTTTTTTTAATAGAGATTTATTTCATTACTAAAGCTGAATAGAAAAGCCCATAGGAGAAGCATCATTACATAACAAAGTCTCTTAAAAGTCAGAGCTTGATTGCGTTACCTTTTTATTATTTTCTTCTTTGGTTAAAAAAAATATATTGATTGGTTAAATATGTGTTTTTGATGATGTCCTTGTAAAGTATTAACTTATTATGATTTTAATATCAATCGAAGAGTGGACTTTGTATCTTTATTTTTTATTTTAAAATGGAATGCCATCCTTCTAAGGCATAGATAAGTACTAATATGGAGTCAATTTAAAAAAATATACATAATTGGCCGATTGTAGTAGGACAAACAAGTTGATAATGCAACAAGCTCTTAAAGATTGAGAAAGAACGACACATCATTAATTTATCCGGACCTTTTTTTTTTTTTTTTGATGACCCAAAAACCCCGTACAGCCGGTAGACGGCGAGCAAACCCTGGGGTGACACTAGCGGAGGACCTCCCACCCGGCACTACACTTAAGAAACCAAATGCCTGGGTTTCGAACCCTCACCTTTGGAAAATGATCAATAGAGCTCTTATCCAGCGAAACCACCACGACCGGTGGTATTTATCCGGAATTTTCGATCTCTAGTAACTTGAGGACTAAATCTAACATTGGACTAAAATTATGAGACCCGATTGCATATATTAAGAATCACAAGACTTGATCATACAATTCATGTAACTTATAGGATCATGGCGAAAACTGCATTTTAAAAATGTCTTATTAGATTAACGAAAAAAAAAAATCAACCCGATTTAAAGATGGTTGATATGAGTTGACCGAATCCGGACCCATTTGACTTACTTTATGACGTGGAACCTATCCAAACCTCACCCCAATTGCCAACTATACTTCTCATCCAAAATTGACATATATGCCTCAAAATCGCCAAAAGAGAATGATGGGCTGGATTCATTGATATTCACGTTAAGTTTCCTTTTCCTCCCTTTCTCTTTAATCCCTCCCGTATATATATCCGTGAGAAACTCTCACCCAGACATATACCTTCCCTGTAAAGAAGAAGAAGCAGCAGCAGCTTGTCCAACCTCCAGGCACCATCGTGTTTTTGAGACGGTACTTTCACTTCTTCCCAATAACTTAACATTTCATGTTGATGCCCGTAGCTTCTTCTTCTTCTTCTTCTTCTTCTTCTTCTTCTTCTTCTTCTTCTTCTTCTTCTGCTCTTCTGCCTTCTTTTTCATGGTTTTTTTTTATTTCTGGATGAAGATTACAGCGGATTGATTGTTTCAGAAGAAAATGCGAGCAACTTTAGAGCACGGTCAAGAAGATTTTGGCTAAAAGACACAATTTACAGTTAGTCCCGTCATTCATCAGATTACGTTTGATTGATTGGTCTGATTCTGAAGTATCGTTGTAATTGTGGATGAGGGGATGAATGATGGGTTGGAGAAAAATCACGAGAGTTGAATGTCTAGGGTAAAGAAATATTTTTCCGAACTACAGTTTTGAGTCCTAGATATATTTTCTAGCTCTAGCAATTGCATGTGTCGTCCACTGATGAATGATGGCGCTTTCCGTGCTCTAGATAAACCAGGTTCAAGTTATGGATGAAACAGCTGAGTATCGGAAGCTGAAGGAAGAACCAGACGGGGATGTGGTCGCATACAACATTGACGATCTTCCAGAGGCGATCCTTGAACACATCCTATCTTTTGTTTCGATGGAGGATGCTGTTAGAACGTGCGTACTGTCGAAAAAGTGGCAATATCTTTGGACCTCTCGTCCTAATCTTGAACTCTCGGACTGGCCCTTTTCGAGGAGGGAGCATTTTACCAATTTTGTGGAAAGATTACTTGTTCTCCGAGGGTCTGCTCACATAAAACGGTTCGACCTCAGTTGTGACGTTTTGGGTGACGCATCCCGTGTTAGTTTATGGGTATCCACTGCTGTAAAGCGGAATGTCGAAGAGTGCTTTGTCGACCTTTCAGATATCCAGGGAGATTTCGTCTTGCCTTATTGCTTGTTCACTTGCGCAACACTGACTCACATGGAATTATCCATCCCATGGGAATTGACACTACCGTCTAGAATTTATCTTCCGAATCTTAAAGTCTTGCATCTCATGGACATCACGTTTGTAGACGAGTGCTCGACCGAGCAGCTGTTATCAAGCCCAGTGCTTGAGGAGTTGAGCATAGAGGACTGTACTTGGGATAATCTCCAGACACTGACTATTGGCGCTCCCATGCTGAAGTTCTTGATAATACATGACGAGGATTTTGATTGTTCGTCAATTGACCCATATAGCTGCCGAGTTTCAATATGTGGAAATAATCTCAAAAGCATACATTTCATGAGTCCATTCTTGAATGATTATCAGGTTGAAAACACATGCGCACTGCTGGAGGCGCACATCAGTGTCACTGACTGCTGTCCAAGTAGGATTGAACAACTTGCCTACCGTCTAAATAAGCTCTCGAAATGATATGTTCTGTCAAAAAATTGGAACTGTCAAGCAGGACCTTCCATGTACGTATATCTATGCTTACATGACGAAATCTGGAAGTTCCATCTAGCCTCTTTTAAGTATCAGTTCCAAAGGCTATTGGTACTTGTTATTATGTCTCTTACCCGATTCTTCAATACCATTCCAACTAGCAAGTATGTCTTGGTTTGCCTTTTTTGCAGGTTCTAAGTACTGCAGACGAGCTATACTTGCATCTGCCTGTCTTTCCTAATCTGAAGTCATTGGATGTCGGGCGTTTAGACATGAAGTGTCAGGTTCTCTTTAAGTTGCTGCATAATTCCCCGCATCTTGAAACACTCAAATTTGGCGAGGTGATCCAGATTTGAAAGACCAACATTTACCTTGTTGTCTTCAGCTGTCAAAAGGCGCGATGTCTAAATTGTACTTTTCTCATTTTGATAATCAGGGTATCGAATTACCTTCAAATGATGAAGAATATGGTGCGACGTTGGATCCAGCTCCCCCCTGTTTCAGCTCGCATCTTAGGCAGATTGAATTATTTGATTTATTGCTGTGCGAGAAGAAGGTTTGCGTGCTGGAATTGTTGCTGAAGCATGCGACGGTCCTGGAAATATTCATGATATGCACCAGATGGCTTTGTCCGGAGCAGGGAGACAAGGAGATGTTCCGCAAAAAGTTACTAGAGATCCATTGCGGATCAAAAAATCTCAAAATTGCCTTTTCGGACCACTAAAGAATTATTCAACAAAAGCCACTGATAGAATCTTTAACTTGCTGTCCTGAGAGGGCACATGTTCTTGTTGTTCCAGGAAGCTGGATTTCTTCTTTGGTCAGCATATCGACTCAGTAAACTGTGGGATAAGTCTTATAACTCTTTATTTATGCAATCAGTTATTGTGATTTTTAACATGTGCAATCAAATTCTGAAACTTTAGTTCATATTCAATGTGGTCCTCCGATGACCGATGATCTAAAATTTTGATCAAATTGGTGACTGGACTCATGTATATATTTTGTCTTTAAAAAAGATATGCAATCCTACTAAGGCAAAGGTAAGTACTAATTGTGATATTCCAAAATTTGGTCTTATTTCAAAATCTAATGAAATGGTTATTTCATCAATGCACTTATGATTATTTTACTCTGAATTGATCACTCACGAGTTAACTAAATTATTGGGTGAGACCATAAACGATTAAAACGTGAAAGACTAAAGAATTCGATAAAAGATCGACCGCTTGACCATAAAGATCAACAAGATTTAATACTATACTATTATAAGTCAATTAACGAACGGATATAAATCGATTCGATAGAAGTACATAGTCGCCTGCGAGTGATTTTGCACGATTATGATATTTGTATCAAATGACGATAAACCGATTTTTCTATTGATCTTATTCATAGTACGTAATTGAACCATCGTGATTACATGATAAACGAGGGTCCACAATTTGAAAAGGTACATATGTGGATCGAAAATTATCGATCATGGTCAATCGCGCGAGAACCCCTCAAAGCCACTTGATAGTTTAGCTTGTACTAAAGTCGTGTTCGATCGATTTTTTTAACCATGACATTTAATCTAACTTCAGGTATCAAACTTTTGAGATTAAATTATTGACATCGCCTCATTGTCTATTGAATTATCGGCAAGTTCGAAATTTTCAGAAAAGAAATTATTGGGCGGAAAATTTAAAGTTGAAAAGGAAAAAAAGGGACCACTGGCAAAGTTGCAATTTGTTGGCCAAAATGTTGGCTTTAAAGATAAAAGGAAAATAAGAAGATATTTTGGGGACAAAATACTAAGCTAAGAGGGTTTTGAGGAAATGGCTATGAGAAGTAATGGGTTTTGGGGAAAAATATTGAAAATCATTTTTCTCTCTCTCCCCCTCTCTCCCTCACGTTTCGTCTGCTGCCGACCCCTTTCCCTCCTCCTTCATTTTCCTCTCACCCCACCATTCTTCTTCGGCTTCTTCTCATTCATCTTTCATTTTTCTTCTTCAACGCCATTTTCTCACCCACCATTTGCACTGCCGTTGCCACCATCACTCACCACGACCCACACCACTCCTCACTGCCACAAGCCACCGCAACCCACCACCAAGCCGAGCCCCCTTGGCTGTGAGCTTAAGGAGCCACCGTTGTCGAGTCTCCGTTCGAGCCGCAAGCATCACATTCTTCATGCCATCGCACCGCTGTCACCGCGAACTCACCATCCCCGGGAACCTGTGAGTTAACTCCCTAATCGTGGATTAGGGAGTTAGGGAGTAGATTAGTTTAGGGATAATAACGGTTAGTATTAATTAATTTTAGTTTAGCCTTAATTGCGATTAAGAACGGTTTAGATTAAATTTAAGTGTGATTAATTTAAGTTGTACGATTAGATAAATTAATTGTGGTTAGATTAATTCATCGAGTTTAGTTTAATTAATCGTGATTTATTTTATTTAATTGTAATTTGTTTAATTAATCGTGATTAGGTTAATTAATCGAGTTGCAATGAGCTTAATTAATCATGCTTAGCCTAATTAATTGCCACTAGTGTAATTAATAATGTATTAGTTGTTAAGTAGAATTTTATGCTCATTTTTCTAAATGAGATTATGCCTAATTTTGATCGTTTGAACTTGTGATGCTATGTTATTGATTGCCCAATTATAGATATTATTTATTATTTCCAAAAAAAAAGGGTTTATGGGCAAGAAAATAGAGAATTTTGAGGTGTCGGGTTTGGACACCAAATTTTACGTGCTAAATAAAACGATGGGGTTTAAAAACAGAAGTGTGCAAAGTTTGATGGCTTGATTTCATGTACGTGATCACGGATGAATATTTTACTGGTATTTTTAAGTGTGAGAAATTGCCAAAGTTGATCATTTGAAAATGAACTCTTTTATTCTTGGCTAATTAATGGCAATAATAATTGGTTTGATTTTTGCTGTGCTTGAGTGATCATATAATCGAACCCGTCACCCAACGGGAGTTTGAGGGCAATGCCTGATTTTTATCGGATGCCCGGCGAGGGTCTGGATGTCGAATCGCAGTTGAGGCCAGACCAATACTTCTTTATGGAATGTTGTCTAGGCGAGGGTTTTAGATGATGCCATGCCTAGAGTGAGACAAATTTTGTTAGTCGTGGCCTAATGGGTCATAACAATTGGAACACGTGTGTTAGTAATGCACTTGAAATATTTCAAATGTGTTCTAATTATTATTTATGTGCATTGCACTAATATTGCCATATGAGATGTACTAATATGCAAGGATGTGCCAAGGCGAGATAAGGTTGTATGCCGTTGCGTGTTTAGGCTGCCTTTGAGGCGAATTAGCTTCCTAATCGAGGTTTAGGAAGTTGACTCGCAAAGATTTATATCTCATATGATCGTTGTTAATTATTTTCAGGGCCATAGTGTGGAGAACTACCAAGTACAATTGCGGTGGACACAAGATGCGACACTTTTTGGTTAGTCTTGCCGTTAGTAAAGTTTAGGTTAACCTTGACCCCAGCAGGTTTTTTAGTTGGACGGTAGAAAGTCGCCCTTTGCAATGAGCTTGTAATTGTTAAACTTCTTAGGGTTAACAAATAATAAATAAATGTTGTGCCTTTGGAAATATTTGCTGTGTTTTACTATCCCTATTGTGTTGATTGACTGAGTGTTTATTTGAGTTGCTTCCACATGTGTTTAATCAAAAGTTAAAAAAATGAGTCGGCAACGCATCTTGAGACATTGCATTTTAATCGACCGCCAAGAGATGTTTGCACGCTCGGGGTTGGGACATGACACTAACAGGTAGTCAATTTAAAAAAATTGCATAACTGTTTGATCATGGTAGGAGAAACAAGTTGATAAAGCAACAACCCCTGGAAGTTGAGGAAGAACATGAACAAGGACATCAGCAATTTGATCGGAATTCTAGAGGAGTATATTGAACCCTTAGACTAATATGGACTTGATAAACAGATTAAGTTTACAGGACTTGATTTTCCAATTCACGTGAGTTATAAGACTAAAAACTGAATTATCCCTTAAAAGTTTTTCTTTTTTCTTAAATAAAAGATAAGATAAAAAATAAAAAAATAATCAATCTGATCTAAATAGGGTTGACTAATTTGACCAAACCCCCCAGATTACTAGAGATACTTCTCATTCAAGGGTACGTGTCCTTCGAAGAAGAAGAGAAGAACAAAAGGGTAGCAACTCTAGGGCGTGATCCTGAACAACTCGGCTAAAATATAGAATTTACGGGTAGTCTCGTCATTGATCAAATTTGACGTAGGTTGATTAGCCTAATGCCAAAGTACTTGTTTGTATTTGCAGCAGCATGTGTTTGATGTGTGCGTGTGCGAGTGTTGGTGTGTGTGAAATATAGCAAGGGATACACGAAGGAACAAGAAACAAAGGCTATGTGGAAATTGACTTTCACTTCAGGGAGAGCACAAAAAAAAAAAAAAAGAACGCTTTTATTATTTGGTGGGTAATACAAAGGAAAGGGAAGGAGCTGAACTTGTTGGTCTGCTACGCTCCACACCTTGCTATCTATAAGCAAGCTTCACTGACTTATGGCCTACAATATTTGACTTCTAGTAGATTTTTTTATTTTTTTTTTATTTCGACAGCCGACTCTTCGAGGCAAATATCTTTGCCATTTGCAAAGGTAATTTTATGGACTCTTCTAACACAAAATTATTAGACTCCAGATTATTCCTTTGCCGCCTAAGTCTAGATTTTTTCTAGTATTCTCTAGCTTATTCTAGAAATTGGATCAGTAATTTAATACTCCTCCTTGATCCAATTTTGTGTTACTTCAAGCATATCCTGCAATGTCTCAAACTTGGCTAGCAGTAGCGCTTTAGTGAATATGTCCGCTACTTGATCCTCGGTCTTGCAATATTTGAGTTCGATCTCTCCGTTGTTTTGCACCTCTCATACAAAATGATATTTGATGTCGATATGTTTGATTTTCTTTGGAATATTGGATTCTTTGATTTAGCAATCACGGACTTATTGTTGCAAAGTATTAGAGTTGGCTCCATCTGTGCTTCTCCAATGTCTTCTAGAATTCTTCAAAGCCATATTGTTTGATTGGTGGTTGTAATAGTTGCGACGTATTCAACTTCTGCAATAGCCTATGCTACCAAGTCTTGTCTTTTGGATGCCCATGAGAATATTCCCAAACCCAGTGTGAATGCATAACCAGTAGTACTCCACCTATCATCACCTGAACCTACCCAATCATTATTAGTGTAGGCAATGAGCTTGACGTTTGCACTTGGTTGATACCAAATGCCGTAATCTATAGTTTCTCGTAAATATCTGAGAATTCTCTTGGCAGCTTCAAAGTGAGTTTGACTCGCACTTTGCATGAATCGTGATAGTAGACTTGTTGCATACATAACATCCGATCGTGTGGCAGTGAGATATAGTAAACTACCGATTAGACTTCTGTAGAGGGAGGTGTCAGCTTTTTCTGCACCATCTTCCTTTAGTAGTTTCTCATTTGTCATGAGCAAAATTAAAGTTGATTTGCAATAATTTATCTTGAATATCTTCAGGAGGTTATCGGTATATTTCTTCTACGAGATAAAAACTCCTTCATTTTGGTTGATCTCGATGCCAAGAAAGTAATGCATCAAGCGCACGTTCGTCATCTCAAATGTCTTCATCATCTTTTCTTGAATTCTTCATCTTTTTATTGTTCCCTTTATATATGAGATCATCTACATACAAAGAGATAATAAGAGTATCGAATTTACCTTGGGTCTTGATGTGAAGTGTTGGCTCAATCATATTCCTCCTAAATCCTTGCTTGATGAAGTATTCATCGATTCTATTATACCACGCTTGTGGTGCTTCCTTTAACCCATAGATGGCTTTCTTGAGTTTGAGAACTTTTTCTTTTTGGCCTTTGAGGATAAAGCCTTGTGGTTTTCCCACATATATTTCTACTTGAAGATATCCATTTAAGAATGCCGACTTCGTATCTAGTTGATGGATCTTCCATTCTTTTTGTGCTGCTAGGGCTATGAGTGCCCGAATAGTATCAAGATGAGCAACGAGAGCAAAAGTTTTAGTATAATCAAGAACTGGTTGTTGCAAGCAGCCTTTCACCACAAGCTTTGCTTTATGCTTCTGGATTAATCCATCTATGTTGAGCTTTGTTTTGTAAACCCACATGACACCAATGATCTCTTTGTCTTCAAGGCAATCAACAAGCTCCCAAGTTTCATTTTTCTCAATCATCTTGATGTCTTCCTCCATGGCTTTTATCTAGTTTTCTTCTTTGGATGCTTGTTCGTTGTTTTCTGGTTCTAATGCAGCAAAGTTGCATGTGTCATAAATTATTCTAAGGGTCTTTACCCTCAGTACTAGAGACTCTGGAGTAGATTCTTCCCGCATCACTCTTAGAGAGGTTGGTGGAGTTACATCGTGAGTGATGGAATTAGGCACTTCTCCTTCTTCTTGAGTTGCTGAGTCCTCTATGTAGGTGTTGCATTTGGCAATGTGACATACTTCTTCTTGATCTTCTCGTCCTCCTGATTCCAAGTAGCATTCTCATTGAACTCAACGTCTTGACTAACCATGAGCTTTCTAGTTTTTAGATTGTAAACCTGATAGCCTTTGGATTGGTCACTATAGCCAAGGAGTATTGCCTTTTTTGTTTTTTCATTAAGCTTATTCCTTTTCTAAGCCGGGTAGCATATGCAACCAAACACCTTGAGATGCCTCGTTGAAGGCTTCCATCCATTTTATGCTTCAACTGGAGTTTTATTTTGGATTGCTTTGGTTGGACACCTATTTAAGATATATACTGCTGTATAGACTACTTCTGCCTAGAACTTGTTGGGAAGACCTTTTTCCTTTAGCATAGACCTTGCCATCTCTATGATGGTTCTATTCTTTCTTTCCGCTACTTCATTTTGCTCTGGGGCGTAGCCAACGGTTAGTTGATGATGGACTCCTTCATCTTCTTAGAATTTATTAAACTCCTTTGAATTGTATTCCCTGCCCCTATCACTTCTTAGGACTTTAATTCTTTGGCCACCTTGATTTTCGATGTGGTTCTTGAATTTTCTGAAGATAGAGAAAACCTCCATTCTTTTCGAAGAAAGTATACCCACGTCATTCTTGTGTAATCATCGATGAATAGGATAAAATATTTATTTTGATTAAGCGTGGGGGTTCTCATTAGACCACACATGTCCGTATGAACTAGCTCTAGTAGCTTCTTAGCTCTCCATGCACCTCTAAATAGGATGGACGACCTTAGTCATTTTCCAAGTAGGCAACCTTCACAAACATTTGAGATATCTAAAATAGCTTAAATGTCTCATCATATTTTTCCAATGGAGAGTTTTTAGCCCAGCACAATTGAAGTGGTCAAATCTTCGATGTCATAGCCATGAATCCTCAATTTGAACTTTGATGGCTATATCTTTGACATATTTCCCTCGAATAGGAAAATTCTCATTCTCCATCTTAATAGAGGCAATGGTATTTTTATTTTTATTATAAATAATGCAGGCATCTCCTCTAAAGCATAGAGAATACCCACTTTATATCATTTGGCTCACACTCAAGAAATTTTGTGTAAGACTAGGGACTGATATACATTATGTATATATTTTTGGCCTTTATTCATTTCCATGGCAATTGTGTCCTTTCCTTTGACATCTACTTATGCGTCATTGCTCAATTTTTCTCGGGATATCACTGATTTATCAATATTGGTAAATATAGATTTGTCCTTCATCAAATGATTGCTACACCCATTATCAATGTTCCATGTTCCATTTTTCTTATCATTTACCACTTGGCCTACGTAGAATATATTCTCTTCACTTTCCTTTTCTTCTACATAGTTTGCTCGATTATTTATTTTCGAGCAACAATCTTTTTTTCTACGTGGCCATATCTTTTACAAAAGCGGCATCATTTTTTTATTTTCAAACAAGTCCTTCTCCAAATGATTTATTTTCTTGCAAATACCACAAGGCAAATAATTTTCCTTCTATGCAGTTTATCCTCCTCTTTTATTTTTCCATGAGCTCCTTCCACAATTTTTAGATTGATGAGACCACATGTTTACTTTAAACTGAAAGGCACTTTCAACTTAATCTTTATCTTGTACCATTACTCTTTTCTCATGTGCTTCTAGAGAGCCAATTAATTCACTCATTGATAGGATCATCAAGTCTTCTGTTTCCTCTATAGTTATGACTATGGGGTTATATTTTTTAGTAAGTGACACCAATATTTTCTCAATAACCCTTTGATTAGTGATCCCATCTCCTTAGGCTTTCATTTGATTAACTAATTCCTTTAATGTTCCACAATATTCTTGGACAATCTCATAATTTTTTATTTTATAATTCTCAAAATCTCTTCTCAGAGTTTGAAGGTGAATTTTGCATACCTTTTCTGATCCTTGGAATTCTTCTTGTAGTATTTTCTAAGCCCCTTTAGCAGTCTTCACTTCAATTATTCTTGGAAATACCGTTTCTAAGAGTGCTTGCCGAATGAAGTATAGTGTCCTTGCATCCTTTTGTAGTTGATCCTTCAAAACACTTGCACCTTCTTGCGGAGCCTTGTAACATTTTTCCACGATGTCCCATAAGTCTTGGGCCATCAACAATGTTGTCATTTTTATGCTCCAAAATTCATAGTTGTCCCCATAAAATATGGGAATGGGAAATGAGGATGAGGTAGAGTTGGCTATAGTTTAGTCGTTGGTTATTTGTAAAAGATAGTTTTAGGAATGGGTAGGTAGGACAAACACCCAATACCTACCAAAGACGTGGCTCTAATACCACTGTTGGTATTTGCGGAAGCGTGTGTTTGATGTGGGTGTGTGCAAGTGAGTGTTGGTGTGTCTTAAATATAGCAAGGGATACATGAAGGTACTAGGAACAAATGCTATATGGAAATGGACTTTCACGGCAAGGAGAGCACAGAGAAAAAGAAGGTATTTTATTATTTGGTGGGTAATAGAAAGGAAAGTGGAAGGAGCTAAGCTTATTGGTCTGCTACGCTCCACGCCTTGCTATTTATAAGCAAGCTTCACCGACTTATGGCCCACAATGTTTGACTTCTAGTAGATTCTTTTTTCTACAATTTTTTTACTTCAACAACCGAGTCTCCTAGGCAAATATCTCTGCCATTTGCAGAGATAATTTTATGGACTCTTCTAACACAAAAGTAGTAGACTCCAGATTCTTCCTAGATTTTTTTTTTGTAGTATTCTCTAGCTGATTCTAGAAATTGGATCAGTAATTTAACGGTACTGTTGTAAATATAAATGAGGGGATGAATGACGGGTTGGATTCAATACGGTGAGAGTACTGAAATTTAGTTTTTTTCCGAGCTATGTTTGTGAATCAGAGATAGATGTTTTCGCTCTAGCGATAGCATGTGTGGTTCGTCGATGAATGATTGCGCTCTTCGTGCTCTAGATATACCGGTTCGAGTTACTGATGAAACAGCCGACGCCAAATCTAAGCACTGGAAACCCAACGAAGAACTAGACACTGAAACGGTCGCTTACAACATTAACGATCTTCTGGGCGCAATTCTTGAACACATCATATCCTCTGTCCCGATGAAGGATTCTGTCAGAACGTGCGCTGTCGAAGAAGTGGCGATATCTCTGGACCTCTTATCCTAATCTTGCACTTTTCGAGTGAAACTTTTCCGGGAGGAAGCAGTTTACCAACTTCGTGGACAGAGTACTCGTCCGAGGCTCCTCCTCGCATAAAACGGTTTGACCTCACTTTGGATGTTTTGGGCGAACGCATCCCTCGTTAATTCATGGGCATCAGCTGCCGAAGAGCGGAATGTCGAGAGGTGCTTCGTCCACCTTTCAGAAATCCCAGGAAATTTCGTCTTGCCTTATTGCTTGTTCAGTTGCGCAACACTGACTCGCTTGACATTATCAATCCCGTGGGCATTGAAACTACCTTCTCAAATTTGGCTTCCGAATCTTAAACACTTGCATCTCCAGTGTAGCACGTTTGTGGACAAGCACTCGACCGAGCAGCTGTTATCATCTTGCCCAGTTATTGAGGAGTCGACCATTAGATACTGTACTTGGGATAATCTTAAGACACTGACTATTCGCACTCCCATGCTGAAGATCTTGACCATACAGGACGAGGATTTTGATTGTTCGTCCGATTGTCCCTCGGTTCACCCATATGGCTATCGGGTTGTGATATATGGAAATGATCTCGAAGGCATTAATTGCGTGAGTCCACTCTTGAATGATCACCGGGTCGAAAAGTCATGCTCGCTTCTGCACGCGTACATGGATGTCCCTGACCGTTGTCTGAGGAGGACTGAACAAGTTGCCTACCGTCTAAATAAGCTGCTCGAAGGAGCGTGTTCCATCAAAAGATTGACACTGTCGAGCAAGGCTGTTGATGTAGGTATCTCTGCTTACCCGGCGAAATCTGGAAATTCAATCTCGCCTCAATATCAGTTCCAAATTCACTTAATATTTGTTATTTTGTCTCCTGCCCGATTCCTCAAGATTATCATTACTAGCAAGCATGCCTGTTTTGCCTTCTTTGCAGGTTCTAAGTAGTGCAGCCGAGCGGAGCTCGCGTCTGCCTGTCTTTCCAAAGCTGGAGGAATTGAACTTGGGGTGTTTAGACTTGAAACATCAAATGATCGTTAAGTTGCCGCATAATTCCCCGAATCTTGAGACTCTTAAATTTAGCAGGGTAACTGGATTTTTAAAGAAGAAATTTTTTTTCTTCTTGTCTTCTGCCGTCAAAAAGCACGATGCCTAAATTGTGCTTCTTTCATTTTGATAACCAGGGCATCGGATTACATTTCAGTCGCAACATAGATGGCGCGCTATTGGATCCCACACCCCGTTGTTTCGGCTTGCACCTTAGGCAGATTGAATTATCAGACGTATTCCTGCGCGAGGAGGACTTCCGCGTGCTGGAAATGTTGCTGAAGGATGCGATGGTCCTGGAAAAACTCATCATCTGCCCCAAATGGCATCTTCTGGAGCAGGGAATCGAGCAGAAGTTCCGCCAAAAGTTACTGGAGATCCCCTGCAGATCAGAAAGTTTGGAGATCACCTTTTTCGGAGTTGAGATTCACCAAAAGTCGCTGGTATAATCTTTGAAAGTGCTCTGTTCAAAGCTTGGACCAATTCGACTTGATTGATCCAAAGCTGCTCTTAGAGTATTGTGCATTGCGCAACACTGACTTGCTTGAAATGATCCATCCAGCAGGCATTGAAACTACCCTCTCACATTTGCTTTCTGAATCTTAAATTCTTGCGTCTCATAAACATAACGTTTGTGGACAAGTGCTCAACCGAGCAGCTGTTATATAGCCTGATGCTTGAGGAGTTGAGCTCTCCCATACTGAAGATCCCTACCATACACGATCATTCGTCCGTTCACCTACATAGCTGTCGTACTTTGATATGTGGAAATTATCTCGAAAGCATACATTGCATTGCATGAGTCCATTCTTGAATGATTACCGGGTCGAAAAGCCATGCTCACTACTGGAGGCGCACATCAATGTCCCCAATAGGTGTCTAAGTAGGACTAGACAAGTTGCCTACTGCCTAAATAAGCTTCTCGAAGTGATGTGCTACGTCCAAAAATTGATGCTGTCAAGCCCGGCTGCCATGGTAGGCATCTCTGCTTACCCAGCGAAATCTGGAAGTTCTATCTCGCCTCAATATCAGTTCCAAATGCACTTGGTATTTGTTATTTTGTCTCTTGCTCGATTCCTAGAGATTATTTTTACTAGCAAGCATGTATGTTTTTGCCTACTTTGCAGGTTCTAAGTAGTGTAGACGAGCTCTTCTCGTGTCTGCCTGTCTTTCCTAATCTGAAGTTATTGGATTTTGGGCGTTTAGATTTGAGACTTCCAGTGATTATTAAGTTGCTGCATAATACCCCCCATCTTGTAACGCTTCAATTGAGTAAGGTAACTGGATTTTATTTTAAAAAAGAAAAAGAAAAATAGATCTTCTCTTGTTGTGTTCTGCCGTCGAAATGCGTGATGTGTAAAATGTGCTCCCCTCATTTTTATAATCAGGGTATCAAATATCCTAGTGTTGACGAAGATGGTGCGATATTGGATCCCGCACCCCATTGTTTCGGCATGCACCTTAGGCAGATTGAATTGTATGATTTTTTTTCCTCCCGTCCGTGAAGGAGGTTCTCGAGCTGGAATTGTTGCTGAAGCATGCAATGGTCCTGGAAAAATTCACGGTGTACTGCAAATGGCTTCCTTCAGAACGGAGAACTGAGGAGATTATCCAGGAAATGTCACTAGAGATCCACTGAGGATCATAAAGTTTCGAAATCGTCATTCGACCCTCCAGAGTTAGAATTCACCAAAAGCCTGGGGATGATCAGTAAGTTGCTGTCTTAAAAGTGCACATGTTCTTGTTGTTTCAGGAAGCTGGATTTCCTTTTTAGTCATGATATCGACTCTGTAAGTGCAACTACACCGACAGCTTTGTATTCACTGTCCTGCCCTTACCGAATGATCCTAATTTTGTTTTTCAAGCTCGAATACTTTTGCCATTAGACAAAAGGCTCGAATGCAAGACATGAAGAACTGCTCTGTTCAAAGCTTGGATCAATTCGACTTGATTAATCTAAACCTACAACTAAAGTATCGTGCAAGGACTAGAACTTGACCCTAGACGTGTGTTCTAAATGTACAATATCGTGAAGGCTATTTATTTGCATTTCCTGTTGGACATTACAAGGTTAATTCAATGAGGGATGAATTTGAGAATCTAGAAAAGCAAGATGGGTTCTTTGGTTGGGGGAAGATGTCCTTTTCGACAATTAAATACTTTGCTTATCAAGCATCTATTAGTGAGCGTCCTTTTTAGTACATGCTAATCCGTGTTAATGATGTCTTAATTTGAGTCAGCTGTCATGCTTAAGCGAATGACCTGGAAGACAATTCAATCTTAAGTTGACAGTCTTCACTACAAGGCAATACTCAATATGTTCTGGTACCCTTTGTAGAACTGCAAGCTGTTGGCCCACGAAGTTAGACTATCTCACTTGCTTGACCTGTTCAGTATGGTTGCTGGCTTTGGACTTAGGTTGAATCTACATTGTCGCCTTTTGTTTAAGCTTTAACTTAAGCGTCTCTTTGCGCAATAGTTTGCCTTTCATCTGCTGGTAGTGTTGGTTATTTAAGATTGGCTTGTGCTTCTTTGATTAAATGTTGGAGGATCAATGAATCTTGTACCGATGAGCAGTTGCCCTAAAGTGTGGCGAATCACGGTATGTGTCTAGTATACTTGCTCGGTTCATGAGCAACGTCCAATAAACAGCAGGCTGCCCTGAAGTAGTGAATGCGTTGCTATAGCTCATGGACACTGTTTTATATAAGCTTTGAATTGAGGAAGTGACGCATTTGGTTCATCATTCTCAAGGGTTTTGGCCTCCAAAGCCTCTTAGAAAACCCATTGGGAAAATACTAAACTATTTAACAATAATTTTGAATGAGCTTTCAGCTAAATGCTGGTCTTAAGAAAACTGAAAGTTCAATACTAGTAATTGGACTTTCAATATATGGCCAAATGCTTAAACTAATTTTTTCATTTCAAAACTATCCTCACAAAATTTTCAAATTTCCGATTGTCCTTGGTTAATTTTTTTACTAAAAAAATGAGACAACCCTTTGGTGGACTGTCAAAGGGCTATAGCTGCTAACACTAGATTTAGTGCTGGTGGCCATCGATTGCGCAACCCTCACGAGACCTAGGTGAGGCCGCCTGAGGCCACAAGATCTAGGCGATGATTGCTTGGGTCAAGTGAACCTCCGGTGGCCCTCGGTTAGGTCGCACAACCCTCACTGAAACCGATGGCCACCGGCTCACCGAGACTTAACCCTTTCGGTCCGACTATAAGGTTTTGGTTCATTTTTAAAAAAACATAAAATAAAATAAAAATATATATATAATATCCCTAAAGCTCATTGCAAAAGTTTTTTGGCCAACCACACTTCAACTAAAAATCCATTTGCAAAGAAGTTTGACCAAACACAATATGCATTCCTCAAAGAACTTTAACTTTCAATATTTGCATTACAGCCAAAGCTCATTTTAACTTTCAGTATTTACATTACACCCAAAGCTCATTTTGGAAAACCAAACCAAACCAAACGCACCCTTTGAAAAGATGAGAGCAGTTTCATTCCTATTTGGAGTATGAACAACAACAAAAAGAAGGAAAAATTTTCTTCTCTGTTCCTTTGACATCAGTTGTATGAGGGCAATTTGATCTATTGAAGGGCTTCCGACATCATTAAATGATGCAAAAGTCGTTTCATCGTATAGATCCGACGCAATCGAGCAATCTCTGTAAATTTCGTCATGTTGTGTAGACAGAAAGATCATCATCTGCACGGTATCTTCGCAAGGGGTTTTAACCATTTAGGGTACACAGAAGCCCATTAAAAGCAGACAGATTACTGTTCAGTTCATGGTCCCCCGAACAGTTGCCATCACACGGTCAGATCTCGTTCGAGAGGCACGTTCTTTCATTCTCATTGAAGGTATGTCCTTGAATCGCCCCCGCTATTACCTCAAGACACCCAAATACAAACCTCTATGCTTCAATGACCACTCCATTCAATACAAGTGGATCATATAAGGATGCATGTGTGAGTGAGTCGGAGAATTGATGTGAAAATGGAACTTGAACTCTCTAGTTAATATATTTTTAGCTTAAACTTTTAAGTGAAAATGGGACCAATTAGATATATTAACAGCCTGTACTTGAACTCTCTTTCGGCGATCTTCACAAAAGAAGATATCAGATTTCTGCTATACCATTCAATAAGACAACCTGATTTTCATTGCAAATTAGCCGTGACCTTAAAAGATCCCGAAATACCCACGTCGCGAAAAAGTTGGAAGATCATAAAACCAATGGTCCAAGTGTGATGCAGGTGACATCACATGATTAAACAAACATTGCAGAATAGGGGCTGGAGTATCTGTTGGAGAATGTTGGGTGTGACCCGCAGAGGATGTCCAAAGGACAAGTTAACGCTTGCTGGCTCTGGAGAGTCAGGTGACCATTCCACTACCTTACATTCCACCAAACCCCCAAAACATCTAACCACCCCCCAATGTTCCTGCAGTCAGCATCCTTTCATATTCTCTTTTCAAATTAAGAGCAGTGAATTTGTTTGGGAAAAAGTGTTTTCTCAAAATTAGTTTCTGAACTTTTATCCATTTGGTTCGCCAAAAATAATTAATTAAACGAAAACACTTTGTAGTTAAGGAAAATATTCATGCACAAAATTAGAAAAGTGAATTTCTAAACATAAGAGGGTGAAAGACATTTTCCAGAATTGCTCATCTTTGAATTTTTAAATTTTTAAATTTTTATTTTATTTAAAAATCCATTTTTTAAATAAATTAAAAAATTGTTTTAAAAAATTCTCTTTTTTTATTAAGATAAAGTCATGACATTTAAATTATTTTTCAAATGAGATCCAAACACCAAAAACATTGCCAATCACATATCACTAAATAAGAAAAGACTAACTATTTTTCTTGACAAATGGTATTTTATAAAGTATTTTCTTTTTTCATAAAGTTAACAAACGCACCCTAAATCTAACTATCTTGATCAATCAATCATAGAGAATGCCGATGTTCTCTCCACCAATAACTGCGTTTGTTGACTCTTGGCAAGACCAATGACACATTGTTGCTACCGATTGATACCTTATACACATATAACCATCGTCCATTTAATAATGTCTTACGGTTTCACTCTGTATTACGTTGTCGCGATGGACCACCTCCGTCGCCATGTCGACCGCCTATCTTTCAACTTTTGCAAATTTTCGAGCGAGGATTGATGTAACCCTTCTCTCAATTCCACGCCGCAAATTTCTAGTGCGAGTACGAAAGGCAGCACAATGTGACAAGATGGTGTGAAATGCACGGTTAGGAGAGAGTTTGGGAACACCGAACGCTTGTCGATTTTCACTTGATTTTCTAGTGACAAGTTGTTTTGATTTTGATTTGATGTTGATATTTTCATTTTTGTGCACAAACGGGGATTTCAATGGATCAAAAATTCAAGTTGCTCCGGTTGTGAATAATTTGATGGTTCATGAGATTTTTTTTTTTTTCATTTTGACTAATATTAGAATATTTAAATGTTAAATCGCACAATCATTTTATTTGTGGTCTCACATAATGCTTAACTAGGATATAATCTAATGTATGTGTAATGGGTATATTAAACTATTTATATGTTTTCCACACCTTTTTCTAATAATTTAAATTTTTATAATGATTGCAGCTGCTTTTTTTGCCATGTTATATACTGAAAAATGTTACATCTAATGAATTGGTCCTAATTTCAAATTTGTTTTCCAACTAAAATGTTTTCTTAGGGCACAAAACTACCATATTGAATCACATGGAATCAATTTGAGGTCGGTTTACGACATTGAATTTGAAATTGCCATTATAGGCATGACTAAATATCGCGACATAAATGTGCTCAAATCGAATTAAACCTTGTTGGGTCAATAAACCCCAGAACGTAACAAAATTGAGAACGCCTCGTGTGCAAATCAAACAAACGCCTCGACAAGATGACATGTGACTCATGCTCTATTTGCTGACAAGCGATTGATGAGCGTTTCTCGATCGCTCGTCCCGACAACAGGAGGCAAATTTTGAAAATATCTCGTACACTCCTATCAAATTATTTCGCAACAAGCTGGTGGGCAACTTGATTTCCAGCTTGCAAATGTCAACATCAGGTCAAAATCGATACAACTTGGTCCTAAAATTCATGTGAAAAGCGACGAGGGCTTGGGTGCCCCCGACCCTCTCTTAGCCGTGTATTTCGATTTCGCAACAGAGTCCATGTCTCTTGTCACATTCACTTAGATTTTTTCCTCCAATCATTCAATTATTTGAACAAGATGTCTTGCCTTTGGCGTTCGAGTTACAGCAGAAGCTGCATGGAATTTGCGGTGTGGAATTGAGAGAAGGGTTACATCGATCCTCGTGCTTTTGAATTGGAAATAGAAAAAAAAAATGAAGAATAGGGATGGACTTTATTTTTTTTATTTATTGAATTTTTTGGGGAATTTGAGGCATGTTCTTTTGTATTTTTTTTAATAATGATGGCGGATATTATTTTTGGTGGGAAAGGGACTGGAAATTGCATGCTTATTTTCCCTCGCCCTCTCTGCTATCAATCTTGAATCAAAGTCAATTCATGGAGCATGGAGACAGCCTCCATCGTTAAAGATCGAACCACGTTTTTCTCTTTTTCTTTTTGGTCAGTAAAGATTGACCCACGTTAAAGAAATGTAAAAATCTCACTAAAATTCCTAAATTTTTATTGTGCGAGATATCGATAGTTAAACTTCTTTTTCATCTCGTCATTTTTCTCAAACTCAAACTAGTGACTCAAAAATGCCTTGAATCAGTAGTTTAATAGGCATTGAAGATTGGATGTGATAATATGCATGGACACTGCCAGGTAAAATTTTAAACGGCCATTGTCTATGGATCGTAATGCTAGGTCACTAATATAAGTTCGGCATATTGGCTAGATAAATTATTCATATATTGATCTTTTAAAGTTGTTTTTTTTTTTTTTGGCTTTTTGGTGGAATTTATCCTTACAAATGAATTTTTTTCTCCCTTATTGTTGGACATCAATACTTTCAAGTTTCCAATATTTTTCCTAATATGCCTCGTTTTAGAGGTCGATGAGCTTGGACTTGACGTAAAATGACTTTGACTCCATGTAAAGGTTTATTCCTTCACAAGGGAATAGAAATTTGGTCAAACTGCTAATTTACAGAAATAAATCTTTCACAACAGGCTATATATATTCCAAAAACTACCCTACATGGCAAAAGTAACTGCCAAAAATCATCTCAAATTTTACTGCATTTTATCAAGTTATTAGGCATGACAATTCCCATAATCCAATTAAATTTTTGTCTTCTTAAATATCAGATTAAATTGCACTATCAAATTACAATATGACTACCTCTTTCGTATGATCAAACCGACTACACATAAAGCAAGAAAAACAATAAGACAAAGTTATCAACATATGAAAGCTACCCATAGAGTATATTCCAAGAATTTCACAAGAAACATCACCATGGTAAATTGTTGTCACCATCTCACCAGACTCAACCTAGACACTCCGCCGTCCATTTAGGGCTTTTCAAATTTCCACCGAATCATCATATTCACGTCCTCATTAAACATTGAAAAAGAAGTAATTGCAAAGTAAAAACATTCAAAATCAATCGAAATTGTACGGCTCATGTCAATTCTATCATGTCTCAATAAAACCTCCTTCTTTCTATTTTCCACTGAACATAATATTAATTATCATGTTTCGCTATCAAAAAATAATGTTCTCATGTCACGTCTAGAATGCATCATTCGCAGCTATATCTCCCACCTGCCTCTCTCTCTCTCTCTATCTCTCCTCCTAAATCCTATATAAACCATCCCCACTTCTCTTCCCTCCCAACTCACTTCCCTAGGAAGGAACCAATTCACTCCAATTACTTCCTCCAATCTCTGCATTCTCTCTCTCTCTCTCTCTTCTATCTTACCAACTTTTCTGCACCATCCGGTGCTCCCAAGAACTCGCCAGCTAAGCAAGCTCGTTCGCAAATTCGTCTCCTTTTCCTTGAATTCCCTCTCTGCTCTGCTCTTTAAATCCTCCTCCAGCTCGGCCGAAGCCCCCGCACGAACCGGCGCCCGCCATGATCTCTTCAGTGAGGCACGCCGTTTCTCCCTTCCCGTCGTCCGGTTTCTTGACCCAGAGGCGCTCCCTCGCCAAGCCTCGATTTTGGCCCCTACCCATCATCAGAAATGAGCAGCTGAACCTGAACCACTCGGTCTCTCCCCAGAAACCCATCTACATCTCCTCGGTAGAGACGTTCTCCCCACTGCCGGCGGCGAAAATCCAGAAGCGCGAGGTCGTGTGCAATGCCTACGAGGCTGCCGATAGGCCGCTCGAGATCAACATCGAACTCCCCGACGAGCAGGCGGCCGAGGCCGCTCAGCGGATCAAGATTGGCTTGTACTTCGCGACTTGGTGGGCTCTGAACGTGGTGTTCAATATATACAACAAGAAGGTGTTGAATGCGTTCCCTTATCCGTGGCTCACGTCCACACTCTCCCTCGCGGCTGGTTCTTTGATGATGATGATTTCTTGGGCCACTAGAGTCGCCGAGACCCCAAAAGTCGATCTTGAGTTTTGGAAGATGCTATTGCCGGTTAGTTTGTTATCTTTCACTTTTTCATCTTTCTTTCTTTTTGAAATTTGGGTTGTGTTTGTTTGAAGATTTTCAACTTATACTCCAGCTTTTCAAATTCTGAAAATGTTGGCTTTCAACCTTCCCCTGTTTCATGCAAATAAATTTCTGGCTACTCTGTTTTGAAAGGATGAATCTTTCATGAAATCCTTGCGCGGGCAAAACCAGTTTTCAGTTTTTGATTAATTATGATCTACTTAAAAGAAAATGCAAATGAAGGTTTCAAATGAAGTTTAAAGTTTGATATCTGAATTATGGTTTCTCTTATGTAGGTGGCTGTGGCTCACACAATTGGGCATGTAGCAGCAACCGTGAGCATGTCAAAAGTTGCAGTGTCCTTCACTCACATCATCAAGAGTGGAGAGCCTGCTTTCAGTGTCTTGGTCTCAGGTTCTTGTTGGGGGATACATTCCCCTCATCAGTATATTTGTCTCTGTTGCCAATCATTGGAGGATGTTCTCTTGCTGCCTTGACTGAGCTCAATTTCAACATGATTGGTAAGCAAAAATCACCTCAGCTTTTACACTCACACTGTGCCAATATATACAACATGTTGAAGATTTATGTGAGAAAAAACTGATATTTCAGTTTTTTCATTGATCGATTATAATCTGAGTTTTAAATGTCTGTTTCTGTATCTTCTAGGATTCATGGGAGCTATGATCTCCAACTTGGCATTTGTGTTTCGGAACATCTTCTCAAAGAAAGGCATGAAGGGGAAGTCGGTTAGCGGGATGAACTATTATGCCTGTCTTTCTATGTTGTCCCTTCTGATCCTCACGCCTTTTGCAATTGCCGTGGAGGGCCCTCAGATGTGGGCTGCCGGTTGGCAAAAGGCTGTCTCTCAGATTGGACCCAATTTTGTCTGGTAAGCACAAAATCTCCAATATCTGTTTATGATGGATCATATTGATTGATGTTAGCCGTGTTTGGATCCGTTGTTTGTCAAAACATTTGGTATGATGAGAACAAAATTGGTGAACAGGAGTTTCTGGTCAGGTTACGTTTCTTCAATGTTGGGCTTTTTCTTTTCCCTGGTAAATAGGGCAAATCTAGAGTAAACGGTCAATGTTTTATCCCCAAAATGCAGATAGAGTTTGTAGGTTTCGGCGATTCTCTGTTTAATGGCTTGTTATTTCATTTTCTTTGAAGGGGTTATCAATTATGCTAGGAGTCTAAAAGAATGCAGTAGTTTATGCTTAATAGTTGATGGAAGAAAATGTACTTTGAAATATCTACATGTTGATAGATTGTCAGATTTTTTATTTTTATTTTTAAATACAAAATCTTCATTTATTCATGGTCTAGTTGGTTTAAACGGAAATCTTTCTTCAGCTTATGGTTGACTGAAGTTATTGTAGCCATTATTCTGTTTTAATTGGTCTTTGCTAGTTTGGAAGGAGTTTCTTGTGTTGTGACAGAATGTGTGGGACCTTGTCCTCGTCTATATTTTGAAGTCTATTGTTTGGTGATTTCAAAGTTGGTGTGTGCTTCCTTTAGTTTGGTCAACCCCGAATATCTTACAAAACAACAATTAGAAATGTCCCTTTCATGTATATTTGAAGTTAAAGCCAATTACTTTCATTAATTATGTCCTGCTAACGAAAAATTTATGTGGCTCTGAATTGTCTCAGGTGGGTTGTGGCCCAAAGCGTCTTCTACCACTTGTATAACCAAGTTTCATATATGTCCCTCGATCAGATCTCTCCCTTGACCTTTAGCATCGGTAACACAATGAAGCGGATTTCTGTGATCGTTTCGTCCATCATTATCTTCCATACGCCTGTCCAGCCTATCAATGCCCTTGGAGCTGCCATTGCGATACTGGGGACATTCCTCTACTCTCAGGTACATTTTCTATCCCCAGTCATAAATCAATATCTATACTGGCTGATCTTATCTTGTGACATTGATGATACTCTTTTATACTATGTGGAGAAAAGATTGGGCGTTTGTGTGCATTGTTGCTCTGTCTTTTGCAACTTTGATACATGCTGACAAAATATATTCATTCTTTGCTGTGTCCTTTCAATCTACTGGAGGGCCACAAATGCTTGGTCTGAAAGCAGAATATCATTTAGACTTACTAATTTCTCAAGGAGAACCACATTTTTTCTTTGGCTTTTCTTCAGTGTTCCTTTTCGGAGGGTAAAATCTTGAGCATAGTAGACTTGGTTTCAGTATCTTTAAGCATGAAAAAGCATTTTCATCTTTCATCTAAATGTTTAACTTGGACTTTTAAGTTGGTTGAATAAAAATTTGTTTATGTCAGTAGACACTAGTTCTGCAGCTTGCTTTATCGACATGCTTTTTAACAATTTTCGGCCTTTTCTGAGTGAATAGTCTTAATGTGCGATGTGTGGAACGATCAAAGCACTTTAAGTTGTTCATATGGCTGATGATATATCTTCAGGCCAAGCAATGAAGGGGTGCAGATACGTTGCAGTTCCCACTCAGCAAAGTCCCAAAAAACTACTGTGAGCAGAAATTGGACCAAACTAGTTGAAGAATTAGCGGCTACTGATGGATTGACTATCATTGGAGAGCTAATGACTTGTGCCACTCTGATCAACGAAGCATACCCTCCTAACGTGTCGAAATATCATCCATGATCTTGTCTTAGTAGATAATTAGCCAGAGAAAATAGTTTCTGTTTCTGTATGTCTCTAAGAGCTGTAGAGCTACGAGTGAAATAAAGGGTACGCAGATGTCGATTCCCAGCATGAAATGAGCATGATCGATTTATCTCCTGAACTTCATGATCTCTCAATCATCTTTGGTGCATTCTTCTGTTCAAGATACTACCTTTTCTTCTTCCTTGTTCCAAAGGCTAAATGATTGTTCATGGGGAGGATTTGGAAATCCTCACGTTGATTTCTAGAGATGAGTCTCAATTTGGGATGGGCTTGTCTCTAGTATCAAATTCCATTGTGCCATCTTGGGCCCAAAGGGCTTTGAATGCTGTTCATCATGGGCATATGTATTACTTTCTTGATCATTTATAGATTCTAGTTTTTTTTTTTTTTTTTTTTTTTGGTCGAACATTTATAGATTCTAGTTGGGCAGCAAGAAATCCAGCAGAACTAGGGATGATTAATGGGTTTGGATCATGGGATCATGGTATGGATGAAAGAGTGTCGTCTTGCTGGTTCGAATCTTATTGATCTTTTGATTGAAACAAGGGCAATGGGCAAATGCTTCAAGGGTTACAAGACTTCCTTCTTATTAAATGTGGGAAAAATGACATAAATGATTTTTGAACTTTAACATAATGTGCAATGTTATCCTTGAAATTTCTAATTTGTTCAATATGGCCATTGAACTTAACGCAATACATAATGTTGTCCAGAAATTTTTAATTTGTTCAATATAATTCATGAATTTTGTACATATTCAATTTAGTTCATGGACTAAATAATTGATAATTATATTGAATCCAAGAATATAATAATCCAACGACTAAGATCAAACATTTACTAGAAGTTTAAATACCGCGTTGAACAAATTAAAAGTTTGAGGAGGATATTGCATAGTAAGCGAAAGTTTAAAGACCACGTTAAACAAATTAAAAATTCATGAATTATTAAAGCAAAGTTCAATGACCATTTGTGTAGTTATCCCCACCTCCTTTTAGTTTCTTAGATGAAGTTTTCTTCAAAAAGTACCATCATTCGGCGCATCTAAATGATCCTCAATTCAAAAGAGCATATAATGATCCTCACTTCCTCATCTATTATAACAATTTAAAATCCCAAAAGATTAAGATAAATATGCTAGAAAAGGCTAAATTTTGCAATAATTAACGTTGAGTGGTCCACTAACAACGGTGGATACCACGAATGGGGTGGGCTGCAAAAAACCCCACTTTTTATCAATGTTCCCAGTCAAATTTATTAGTGAGGAAGGAGCAAAATATATTTAGTAAGCTTATTACACTAGATATTTTTAATCTTTGACTTAGAAAAGTTGTAATAATACATGCCGATGACATCGGCACTTAGGCTCTCCCTCATGATTGGACAAAAATTTATAGTATTTCGGAGCGCGGTTAGCCCAATGTTTCTGGCTCTTGTTTGTCTTCCATAAGAATACGAGTTCAAATCCTGAACACAGGACTCCTCTTTACTTAGCTCTTGTCGATGCACTGCCGTGTTATCCTTAAGTCCGACGAACCTAGGAGCAGAGCAAAGTTTTTTAGGGTACTTATTCATGCTCATGCGAAACGAGTTGCAGACTGCTAGCATACTGTTCAGGGGAGAGCACGGTTAGCCCCATATCCCTCGGTCTCGATTGACTTCTATAAGGGTACGAGTTCAAATCTTAGAAAGGGAACGAAATTTTCAAGATGATTTGTTCATCCTCGTGCGCCATGGAGCGCGTTCCCATCTGCAATCCCACTTGATGGAGTTTGCATGATGAGCTTACCAACCTTACATTAGCGAAATCGTCCCTTCCAGCTCGACTTGCTCAGCAACAAGAAAAGTTTGAGATATTGCTCGCACGTAAATACAGACCCAGCTGGAATCCGAAGAAAAGTTGATTAAAATATGGTTTTCTGCACCACCGCGTGAACCACATTGAAATAGGCTTCTCCATGATAATTAGCATAGCAACAAACCTGATGGGACACACTGAAAATGGCTTATCCATGAGAATTAGCATACCAACATGCATGATGGGAAAGGACCATTTTTCCTGCTAAAATAACTTGTCTTAGTACCACTATAATGCTAGAGCAATCGGACATTTCCCAGCAAATTTATAATTTGAGTATTCTGTGACCATTATTCACGTGTCACAATCATGATGGTTAGCTCTCCCCTCTCTCTCTCTCTCTCTCTCTCTCTCTCTATCAAAAGTGATTCTCTTAGACCCAATATAAATGGGTGGGTGTGATAGAACGCTTTTGCGTTTTCTGAAAGCACAGAAGGGAGCTTCTGAGTGAAACGGTAATGGAGATCTCTCAACTGAAGAAAGCCATCTTCATCATCCAGATAGTCTTAGCTTCACTCTTCACTTCCTCCAACTCAATCATGACCTCGGATGATCCATCATCACTCCCCGCCAACTTCCTCTTTGGCACAGCCTCTTCTTCTTACCAGGTATCGATTGACTGGTCTCTTCTCTTCTCTGCTTACATATGTTCAATGATGTTTCCTCTGTTTAGCTTCTCTTTCTTCTGACCCTTTTTGTTTTGGTAGTTTGAAGGAGCTTACAAGAGTGATGGAAAAGGCCTTAACAACTGGGATGTTTTTGCTCATGAACCAGGTGAAGTAGCTTTCCTTTCGAATGCTCGAACTTATCAAACTGCATAAATTGCTCATCAAGAAAGGGGCAGATAGGGCAAAAGAGAAAAAAGTTAAGTGCACATGTTCTTCACCATAATGACCATCCATTGTCCACGGTTTAGTTTAATAGAAAGCATCATTTATTTGACTTTTTAGGCGCAACTTGGTTGGAAATTAGTAAAATATGTATGATAATGGGAAGGGACAACAGACATTAGTGAACCCCTGTGAGTATCATCAGAAGGGCCTCATTCTTGCTATAAAATGTTCGACTCAAATCATAACAACTCAATTACAGAATGTTTCAAGAACAATTTGTATTATCAAGTAGGGTATTAAGAGACAGTTCCATGATATGCTACAAAGTTTGACGAAGATATGTTTCAATTTAGTCCTTGAGAAGTTAAAACTTAAGATAGCTTCAAAATTAGGCTAAATTGAGCAGAAAATTTCCCTAAGTTTTCTGAAGTAGAATTTTGCATCTCAAGCTCATGAAGCAATACTAGCATGGTTGATTGGGAACGAGGGAATCCTGTTTGATACACTTGAAAGCATCGCACGCTGTCTATTTACTAGATTCCTAGCTGATTCTGGGAACAAAATGACAAATTAATAAATAATTCAGAAAGCTTAAATTGCAGGAAACATAATCGATGGAAGTACTGGCGACATTGCCGTGGATCACTATCATCGTTATCTGGTAATCATTGTTTATGCATTATTTCAGATCAGCATGCTCTGTACATCAGTACGAGGAAGAAAAAATCACATAAAAGTTACTTTAATTGATATGACATTATGTTCTTGTAGCTTTGTGGAGAGAATAAAGATCTCATTGTAGAGCAAGAATCAATATCCCAAGTTGGGTTCCAAATTCGTCTTTTTAAAATGAAATTGGCTGAATAATTTAAGCAGCATAGTTATCAAACCAGGCTTATACCAAGCATCCAAAAGCGCAAATGTGACTAGTGAATATGAATCGATACGAAAGAACAGCTATTTCCATCTAACCCAGCCACAAGACCCTGGCACATCATTTGGGGACCACGGTCCAACCGCTAAGGACCTTGGTGCCAGGATCCTGTCTTCGGATTTAAAGGACTCGATAGGTTGGCCATCAAGACCTTGGATCTAACTAGCAGGAACCCCGGTTCCGAGGGCCAAAACTAGTACGATTCTGATGCCGCTTTCACTGCATAAACATGTTGACAGGTCATTCCAATCGCCATTAGTTTAGGTGGATTTGGAATTTTGAGATGAAGCAAAGTTCCGAAAAGAGGACTACTATTGTTAATTAACTAAAATGACAAGTCATTTACCTACAGACAGATTTAATTAAAGAGTGACAAATGAAAAACAGGAAGACATAAAGCTAATGGAGTCACTTGGAGTGAACAGCTACCGTTTCTCAATCTCATGGGCAAGAATTCTTCCCAGTAAGTCCCTCTTTTTCTTCCTTCTTATTCCCCCTTTTCTCTAAGATGTCATTTGAAATTCGATCGTGTTGAAGGCCTCTTGATAGGGAAATTCTAACCTCAACTGATAATTCTAAACAGAGGGAAGATTTGCAGAAATAAACATGGCTGGAATACACTACTATAACAGACTCATCAATAGTCTCCTTCAAAAGGGTACACTTCCTTTCTTCGCATCAATCCCACACAAAACCAATTGATGATAATCTTCATCATCTGCAAATAACAATCTTCTTCTCTAACGTTACAGGAATACAACCCTTTGTAACATTGACTCACTTTGACATACCACAAGAACTTGAGGATAGATACGGAGGCTGGCTCAGTCCAAAATCACAGTATGTTGTCCTAACGTCCATTAAGCTCCGTGAATAACAATGTAGAACAATATGGAAATTTTTCAAAAGAAAAATTCTTCAGAAACTACAGTGGATCCACTTGTTTTTTTCTTTTTGTAGGGAGGATTTTGGATATTTTGCAGATATTTGCTTTAGGTACTTTGGAGACCGGGTAAAGTATTGGGTCACCTTCAATGAGCCGAACATCCAAGCAACATTGGCGTACCGCTGGGGTGAATTTCCACCTGCCCGCTGCTCTGCTCCATTTGGAAACTGCACCCTTGGAGATTCGGAGATGGAGCCCTTCATAGTAGCTCATAACATGATCTTATCACACGCAACTGCAGTCAACATTTACAGGACAAACTACCAGGTATCAGCACCATGTAAGACTTTCATCATGCAAGAAGCAATTTAATCTGAGAAAGTGATGAATGCTGTCGTGCAACATTTTCAGGATACCTTGTTTCCTATTCTTATGCTATAAGATTTCACAACTGGGAAAAGGAAATGTTTTGTGCCATGAAATCAAAAAACAAAAAGGGAAAAATCTAATGAAGTGATACAAGTTTATGTCAAGTAGGATGAAAATATGTCATTCAACAAAGCAAAATGAAATTGCAGAAGGAACAAGGCGGCATCATTGGGATTGTCATACACGCGGCATGGTTCGAGCCCATCAGCGACTCTTTAGCAGACGAGTTAGCTGCAGAGAGAGCTGTGTCTTTCTTTATGAGCTGGTAAGCACATCATATTAAACCTAAGATCACCTTCAACGCAGCATATAATCACTATATTTTCTTGGAAAGTGTGATTAAGCTAGTTTATTATGACTTCCATAGGTTTTTGGACCCAATAATATTTGGGAAATATCCTGCAGAGATGATCGAAATTCTGGGATCCATTTTACCTGAATTTTCCAGAAGTGACCAGGAGAAACTGAAGAAGGGATTGGACTTTATCGGCATCAATCACTACACAAGTTACTATGTGCAGGACTGTATTTTATCTATTTGTGAACCAGGTAAAGGAATCACCAAGACAGAAGGGTACTACAAACAAAGCTCAGAAAAGAACGGTGTACCAATAGGACAACCTGTAAGTGACATCAGTAGACAATAGTAATTATAAATCATCGAATAGTTTCTGAAGTTTTTTCAATTAGCAGACTGACCTGGAGTGGTTAAACGTCTACCCACAAGGAATGGAATATATGGTAACCTATGTCAAGGAGAGGTATAACAACACCCCAATGTTTATCACAGAGAATGGTAAAGAGGAACCACAGAACTAAGACTCTTCAATGGACAATGTTCTGGCACAATCCTGTCATGAGTGATAAGTTTTTTTCTTCTTCAGGTTATGGCGAAAAGGATGACCTTAAACTCAAAGATGAAAAGCCCCTGGAAGATCTGAAAAGAGTACAGTACATGGCCAGCCATTTAAGTGCTCTTCTTTCAGCAGTGAGGTAAGACAATTGCCATGATAGGAAAATGCAAAATTATCATAGCAGTGAGCATTTCGTAAATTAAAATTTCATTTCTACAATCCATAGTTCTTTTATTCCTTTCAATCAGGAAAGGAGCAGATGTGAGGGGGTATTTTGCATGGTCCTTGCTCGACAATTTTGAATGGCAATTTGGATATACAGAGAGGTTTGGACTTCACCATGTCAACTTCACCACATTGAAGAGAACTCCCAAACTGTCTGCAAGTTGGTATAAGCAGTTTATTGCAGAACACAGTATCAGAACCATAACACATCCAGACCATCCAAATCTGCAGCAGATTTATTGACTAGCTTAATGTCTGCCGCTGAGTAACAGTTCCAGGCTCAAGAATCTAGGGGTAAAAAAGGAATTACTGTAATGTCTTATCTATAGCACGCTATCTAGGCAAAAAAAAAGCCTTCATATTTTATTATCATTCAGTGTCCAGTTCACAAAAATGTATCCAGTTATTTAATGAATTTACTGCATGTTTAGATAACATCAATGGCATGATTTATCATCACATGCAACAGCTGACCATACCTGGTAAAGTTTAAACTCAAATGTACATGCAGCATTTTAGTATGGCTTCCATAGACTCACTTTGAATTTTGAGAAGTACATTAAATGTTGGAAGCTGAAATATGAAAAAGAAATGATAAGGAGTTGACATTAGACTAACTAGCAGAATAGTAAACGAACTGATTTGGCAAAAGAAGACAATTCAGGGTACAAGAATCTTGAGGCTGTATTTCCGTTTTCGTTTTTGCAAAAGATAGTTATCTTTCACAAAAATGGACAAAGAAATACAGCCTCAAGATTATTGTACCCTTAACATTGTCTCCTTTAGCCATATTTATCCTTTTACACACCAGCTACTTATTCTACTGTCCACTATAAAAGAATGGCATGAAGAAAAAAAGGTGATGAGTAATACACTTTCCAATGTTTCTTTCTATAATGCTTCTTGCTATAATGCTAAAATCATCAGTTAAAGATTGCATTTTCTCCAACTCCCCACAACCCACAACCACCACAAATATAATAATCATAATAATTTTACGAAAGCTAGCACAAGTCAAACAGTCAATCATGATTGTAGCAGTTGAAATCAATGTTGCAAGAAAAAAGGGGTTTTGAAAGCTATTGATAAGTACACGAGACAATATGCTTCTGTGAAATGCATCTATTTTCTTTTTAATGCAGAAGGACCATGGAAGAAACAAAAGGATGAAGTCATTACATTTTTAATGGTCCTGAATTAAGGCATATAAGCATCCTCACTGATTCTTACTAACAAGGGGCAGTGAGAAGGTATCTTCATCGCCACCAGGGATCTCTAGCCTCATAAACATGCTCCCCATCGTCCCATGAAATTTGGCACGCTTGAAGACCAATTGCTAAAGTTGGCTCCTTCCCATGCTGCGCAACCCACTCCACTATAGCAACTGCCTTGTCATCCTCACTAGCATATAGTTTCTTAAATTTGCCAAGTGGGTTGATACCAGGATTATCCATCTCTGCAATTGCAGCTGGCATGTACGCAGAATCACCCACAATTGGTGCACCACAAGCAGCCAACTGGGCACGAATCTGCATCATAAGCATTCCAATGTTAAGTTTAAGTTCTGCTAAGAGCCCAAAACAGAATTATCCTCGGATTACACTCTAGATAGATCAATACTCATTCAACATGTTAAAGCATGTGTTTTCACTTGCTAATAATAACTCTTCAAAGTGCATAAAATCAATATGAATGCAAGGACCCTAGGGGTTGAAGCAAAAAAGATCATTCTGGCTACAGCATGTCAAGAGGACAGCAAGAACCTGATGAGTACGACCAGTCAGGAGGTTAATTTTGCATTCGTAGGCAACATCCTTCTTGGTCCACCCGCAGTCTTCAACACAATACTCAGCTTCAACAACAGAGTCTGGCCAGGCAACTTCCTTGCATTCCATGACCTCAAGTTGGCAGAGATACCATCCTTTTATGAACTCTGGATGCCAAGATATTTTAAGCAAAAATATCATTGAAGGTTCCTGAAGGGCACAAATATTGCAAACAGGCAAAGCCACCAGGCTCTGCACCTGTTGCTTTCCAAGAAACAGCATGGAAAAAAAAATAAAGACAAAATAACCAATATTATGCATTGGCCATGCATGCAAACGAAGCATCATGATTAGGTTTCTACAACCATTTTTGAGGGATATAAGGAAAGCTGCTTTGTGTTATTACTCCATAACCTCCAGCAAAGGAAATATAGCAGATGCAACGAATAAGAGTGACAATCCAACCGAGTTGCGTAATTGGAAATCAAGCACCAAAATTTTATGTGCAGTTCATCTATTGTTTGATCAATCCATTTGCTTCAAATAGTACCATCTTCTACTACTTCTCACTTCGCTTTAGCTTGACAAGACAGTAAAAATTTGAATTTCCTGCCCAAACATGGTAGAAGCATCCTAATATGTCTCGTTAGGTTACAAACACCAAAGACTATTACCTTCAGTAACAAGCCTTGGAGCCATGTTGACTGGGCGCATGTAGTGTGTAATTATTCCAAGGGGCACAGGTGCAACAGCAAGAGCATGATAAAGCTTCTTCACCTTTTTCTCCTGGCAACAAAACATTTAAGAATATACATTCAAAAGTGAGGACTGACTTGAACCTTTACATTAGGGGGAAAACCCAAGAAAAAGCTGGAACTAAATATGGGCAACTTACTCTGATTTTACCATGAAAAACCGAGCAGTACTCCTTTGTCCTGGCTAACACAACACTACAATTGATTTAAAGCAACTGCTCACTAACAATTTTAAATATGAGAAAAAATAGCACCAGTGTAATGCCAGACAGAAATTGCCAACTTACCATCCTTCTGAGCAATTATCAATCTGATGAGTAGTTTTAAGTGGTTCAACTAGTCCTAAAGCACGAGTAGTAAAAGTTGCACAAGTCTCTTCAATGTTATCCGTGGTTCCTCCGACCTATCCATGTAAAGAAAATTGAAGCAGCAGACAGGAAAATTCAGGTGAAGAACACAAAACTATTAAATAATGATGGTAACTAAGAGGGAAAACTTTCCCTCCGAATGAAAAGAAATGGTTCTTTGAGTTAGGACATTAAGCCATAGACTCAAGTTCATAAGTGCAATACTCAATTATGTCAAGTAAGTCTGATGCCCGGGCAAGTCAGCCAATCTACCATTTTGCTCTAACCAGGAAATTCAATTTCATGAGCTACACACACCCCTCAACTAGGGGTGAGCATCCCCTGGACCGACCTTGGACTGGCTTAACCCGGCTAGTCCTGATCCGATTCCCAAAGGGAGAAGGACTAGGTCAGTCCTTGGTCCTAGACCTCTAGACTTACTCTATACAGATTGGTCCTCGATCTTGGGAATTTAAGATTGATCTAACCCGGACCAACTCTATACATAATATATATTTTATATCTAACATACTATATCTTATATGCTTTTGCCTACTCTAAATTTTAGTGCCTCCACCTTTGTTCTTTTCGAGTTTGTTGTGTAAATTAGAAAGTAGAAAGAAACCTAACCCTAATTCGACAAAAGAAAAACCCTCTTCACTAGCCTCGGCCTTGCTCACCTCTATCCACTCGTCTCACCGCTCATCTTCGTTCCTCGCCTCGCATGTTTGTTATTATGGTTTATTACTTTTAGCAAATGTAAATTTCTGTTATTACTTTATCTTATATTTATGTTCGATATATATTGGTAATTATAGTTTGGTTGCTCAATATCGCATGGTTGATGAATATGTAATTTAAAGGAAAAAAACTACCAAAAACTCTAAACTTTGCCCAATGTAGGAAATTTACCCCAAACTTTATTTTTTTGTGAAATAAAAAACTCTAAATTTTGTCAACTGTGACACATTTATCCCAAACTCTATAAACGGAGGGCATTTTTGTCTTTTATTTTTATTTTTTCCTTTTTCTTTTCTTTTTCTATTCTTTTTATTCTCCTTCTCTCTTCCCTCCACCAAAGGAAAAGAAAAAACAGAAAAAGAAAAGGAAAAGGAAAAATTTATAAAAATAAAAAGACGAAAATGCCCTATTATTTGGGGTAATTGTATCATGCGAGTATAAGTTTGGGATTTTTGTGCCACGAAGAAAAATTTGGGTAAATATGTCACAAATAGCAAAGTTTAGAGTTTTTTGTGTCACAAAAAAACAAAGTTTTGAGGTAAATTTATCTCTAAGCAAAGTTTGGGGCTTTTTCCCTAATTTAAAATGCTATGTTTATTCTTTTAAAGAATACAAAAAATTAAACAAAAAAATAATCGGTTGGTCCCTGAGTTGACCCTGGAATCAAACTAGACCCATAAGGTCAGTCCAATTCTCAATTTCAAGCTCAACAAGGTCAGTCATTAGTCTCAAAAATTGAGGACCAACATTGTGCGGGTTGGTCCCTAGGTTAGGTGCTGGACCGGCTCAACCCAAACTATGCTCACCCCTACCCTCAACCAAACACAAGTCCATGTAAATGCAAGAAAACCAACTCAAAAGCTCATTTCAATTATTACCATGATTAAAATGACTCATAACTCATTTTGCTTACCAACACTGAAAACCACTAAACATCAATAGCCTAATTCAGGCACAAGGAACTTATGCTCTATGTTCCAAATTTTCTGAACATACAGCATCCTCAAAAGCTAAGCAATAGTTTGGTTTCTAAAATTTCAAATTTCTCTTTGGCCATAACTTCATTCCCAATTAAATCTGGTCAATATGCTATATTCATCCAGTGGACATGAAGCAAACAGCACATGCTAGTATAAAAGCTCAAGCTTCTGCAGAAAAGAGCTTCCATTTCTGCAGACAGATCATGTGACCTACAAGCACATAGTCATCAATGTCACTAGTCATTCACAACTTTCATATATCTAAAGACCCAAGTTACATAAAACATGTCTCGATGGTCTTCAAATATCACACAGAGAAGTAAAGGCTGAAAGATTTGTTCCAAGTGGAGAGTAAGTGGCTATGAAATAGGACAACAGAAACAGAGAACAAGATATAGAAAGGTTACATATTGAATGAAGCCCTCCCACATTCTCATCTACTAGATTTCTCTCATAAATCTTCCATATTAAAGCCAGGTAACACCACAACCCCAAACTCCAAAACAAGAACATGGTCCCAATACTCCTCTGTTTGTCAGTCCACAACTATTTGTTGATAGCATATCAAAGAAATTCTGAAGATACTTTATGAAAGATAGCTTACAGATGTACCAGCAGGTTTGTCCAAAACTACATAGGATTCAGCTACAGCAATGATTCTTGATTTCCAATCAATCTCATAGCACCTGATCAAAGTTCAAGTGTCACAAGGTTACCTAAGTGGAAATATATGTATCAGAAGCACAATCATCTTTGATGAGTAACCTTGGAAATCGCTTAGGGTGAACATGAACACGCAAGTACATTCCTGCTTCAACAAATTGCCCAGGGTCAGTTATCCGGAATGTCTTCTGTGCTTCTCTTACAGTCTTCCCTTTGATAGATGCTCTCTTTCTCAAAACCGATGGCTTTGTGACTTCCTTAAATACTCTGATCTGCTCTGGAGTCGCAGTTGGTGGAGGTTGTGGGGTAACCAGTGCATAATGTACAGCTCCAAAGTGGATAAGATCTGCAACAAACCTTTCAAAGAACGAAATTTCCTATTTAACACTCCACTCTGGTTCACAAATAGTATACCATTAACTGGATATGAAAAGCAAGGAATAAAGACTCACAATGGAGGAAGATCCAGAGCTTTACAGATGTAATCTAAAACAGGTCCTTCTTCTTCTTTGGGTACAACCAAGTGCTCGATTCTTGGAGGACCACTATGTGAAGGGCAAGGTAATAACCGATTGTACTCCGGCAAGCTGAAAAAGATTAATCATCAACAACAGTTGAGAGAAGTCGCCAGAAAAAAAATAGATTGGAAAGACTCTCCCACTAGTCCAAGTATTAAATGAATTGGGTTTTTAGTTTTTTTCAACACACAGTATGCCAAGCTATTTGAAGTTTGAAACAGACATAAGTTAATAACAACCGACTTTTTGAGTTTCATCTTCTTTTTCCCCCCTTAATTACTCTACACTGTGTAAACGCCCAACAATGCTCAATGCATCGAGACTGGTCATGTTACCCAAAACAACTCCCCAGCAATCAAAGAATCCACAGCATCAACAACCACGTGATTTACAAGATGACAGAGTGATAGGCTGCTAGCCCATATAATGATCATCTGGGACCCAAACTATGCAGCTTATAAGACCATGCATTTCAGCTGATCCAGCAGCAGAAAGTGATTGCCAGAGATTGGAAATACACTTTCCCTCTACACAGTTACATCACTAGGTACAGGTCAAATTGTCGAGGAAGCAAATTCAATCCAAGCATATAACAAACTCAAGCAGGTAACTCCACAGCATTCATATTCCACACCAAGCTTCTTTCAGACAGAATTTCAAACGGCAACAAAGGGTCATTCTTCGCCCACTGAAAGTGGCGAACAGGGCACTAAGTTGAAAGCTACAAAGAAACGAGATATATTCACGAGTACCCATTAACCGAAATGGGCGAAGGAGCGCCGGCAGCGTCTGATTTGGAGAAGTCGCGCTCGAAAGCTGCGGTCTTTACAGTTCTTGAACGCAAAGGAGCCGCGACGAGGGGAGCTGGCGACGACGCTGGGTTCCGCAATAAGGCAACGGGTCGACCGTGGCTTCTGCAGTTCGCTAGTAACAAGCCACTGCCGAACTTGGAAGCAAGAGCAGGAGCTCTCATCTTCGCATTCCCGCAGTTTCTGAAGTGGTGAGAAGCTGGTGTTTGGAGTTCTGGAGGAGAGAGAGAGAGAGAGAGAGAGAGAGAAGGGTTTTAGGATAAGTTTTTCTCGGGAAAAGATTATTAAAAATCCTCAAATTTATAGAATTGAATTTTAAAATTTACAATCAACCTAAATTTTTCGAAAAGTATAATCAATTCATAAAACTTGTCACAAAAATACAATTTAGTCATAAATTTTTCAAAAAGTGTTATTAATAAAAGAACTTGATTTGATCAATTTAATAAATTTTAGAATTTAATTGTATTTTTGAAAATTTTAGGATTTGATTACACTTTCATGATAAGTTTCAGAAGTTCAGTGTATTTTTCAAAAGTTTTAAGATTAAATTGCACTTTATTAACAAGTTTTAGGATTTTCAATTCACCTATCATTTTTCTTTTATTGAAGGTTAGGCCTCAGAAAATGTTTTTTGTTTTTTTTATCTTTACTACGTACAAGAGAATTTGCATAGTCAGATTTTTTAATATTTCTCCAACGTACTTTATCTCAAGAAAAATAAAATTTCTCGACACGTATAAAAATTTTGAAACTAATATGTTGCTTTGGGAATTGAGAAGGATGTGGTTTTATTTTTATATTTTTAACAGTAGATTGTGCTCTAGATTGGAATAAAAATTTTGTAAACGTATTTTATTTATGAATTTTCTATGTGCAAGAACGTACAAGATTTTCTTATTTTCACTTGAAAATTAGAAATAGCTTCCAGTACAAGAACAAACACTTTTTTCTCATTATTATTAGGGGTGATCGATTTCCGATTCGGTCCGGTTCCACCTTGAAACCGAGAACCGGACCGGGAGCACTGATTCCTAAAACTGCGAACTGTGGACCGGACCGTTTGGTCCTAGGACCGGGAACCGGATCGGACCATCGATTCCAGTCTAGTCCGGTCTGGTCCAACAAAATCGACTCTACTTTTTTGCACTAAAGAGTGATTGCGTTCCGGATCAATCAATCCAATTCGGTTCTCGAGCGATTCAACGAAACTAATCACACATGTTTCCACGTGCAAAATATTCAAACTTCACTTGTGTGAAACACACGAAGTGTGAATCACACTTAGCTTTAACCATAAAGGCTATGAACAATTTCGCTAAAGGTTGGACTTGGCTTAAATTGTAATCCTATAAACAAGTAACGTGGGGACATTTTAATCACTAGAAGTCAAAATTGTAATCTTATTCGCTAAAGAGTATATCATCTAATTTCCTCAAGCAGGCAAAACAAAACACAAAGCAAGGATCGTTCAACCATTCATCACAAAATCCCCAATAAATCAATTAAAAAAAAAGAAAGAGTCTCTTACTTTCCCTCTTTCTCTCGATAACTAATGTGCTGGTACCACTCAAGGAACCTTGAAACCAGAGAACTCAAGTCACTGCCCACGTTACTAACAAGGAGATTTTTTCTATAAATAAAAGAATAACAAAAATGGTTTTAATGGTCTCTTGGCCACATAAGAGGTTCCTACCTCAAATTGCAATTTTGGTTGCAATAAGTTATCATGTTTATATATTTTATTAATTCTATGTATATAAATTATATATTAAAAAATTTGGTTCGGTCCAATCGATCCGATTTGGTCCGATTCCCCCACCTGGAACCGGGAACCGGATCGACCGCCACCTGGTTCCAAGATTAGGAACCAGGAACCGGACCGCCAACCGTGGGAACCGCCCAAAACCAGCCGGTTCGGTCCGGTCCGGCCGGTTCCCAGTTCGGGCGGTTCCCGTTGCACACCCCTAATTATTATGCTAGGTTCGCATTGCAATATAACAGTCCATTTTTATTTATCCCCTAATTATGGTTACATTTTTAGAACCATCTTTCCTGAGAAAGCTCTCTCTTTTCAAGCCAAATTGTTTTTCGTTTTATCAATTCATTTGATTTGCATGTTCATAGGATGATTTCCTAGTCCTTGAGAAATACAATAGTAACCTCAAAAATTTTTTGTAGCTTCTCATTATATACTAGTTTTAGCATGTTTTGACCAGTAAATATCACTTACCGCTATTTGGTGAATAATTAATTGGTTAGTTAAAACATTTTAGGATATCAGACTTAGAAAAAAAGAAAGGTTACACATAGATTATCCATGTTATTCCTCGCAATTCAAGATAAACTAATCAACATCACCAAACAATGGCCATAGTAACGACTGATTTGTTTTTATAGGCAAAAGAATGGACATATTCACTCACCATATTTAAAAATCTAACTTGACCTATGTTTATTTAAGTCATGGAACAAAGTCCCATTTATCATTTTATTATACAAAAAGACAACATTGAATATTATACATCCAAGGATTACATCGCACATCAAATCAAATTTCAGATATCATTTGTTCAAATATCATTTGTGTCATCTTCTCATGGATGAAACGATTTCAGGCTTCATGTCCCATATTGGTTATGGCTGAACCAATGGAGTAGGGTGTACAAACTACGTTTGTATCGGTTGGAGTGCCTCAACAAGCTAATTCGCCTGATGGTAATTTCAAACCAACGAATAGAGCAAAGTAAATCATAGCATCACCTTCGCTGAAGAGCAGCACGTAAACAGCTTACTTCATCATTAACTAAACAAACCTGTCCACAATATGCACAAACTCCATATGCTCACCTACGTTACTCCCTTATTTGCAGTGCCCAACACACTGGCCAGAGGTTCTGATCAAAGCAGTAGATAATAATATCACGATCACCACAACATTACCATGATGCTTGACATCAATGATCCATCATAGCGACACCCTTGTTTCGTGTCGCCTATGTCGGAAGAATGGAATTGATGGCATTACAAATGATGACAGCAGCAGTGTAGGTGTCCTCCAAAAAGGCGAACTTGAAGAACCAGTGATGAGAGCATGTAGCCACATGACGGATGTCCTACTTCAGGAAGATGTTCTAATTTCAGTAAAGACAGCTAACCATATGGATTTCCAAACGAATCAAATTTCCTAGAGCATCCACTGCATTTCTCCCCAAACTCTAGCGAAATCGCACATCGATCTGAAGCCCGAGGAAGCTTCATCACATGTTTCATCAAGCTCCCTTGAAAGTTCTCCCTATAATGCCGGGAACAATGTATAGAAAATTTCTCCAAAACTTCAGCAGTCCCAAGTAAAACTCTCACGGCTGAAAGTTCGAAGTCCTTTGCTTTGAAGTCACAAATCCTGACCTCTTTAAGTGATGACAAAAAACACTCAGGCACTGGGTCCAGCGTCCAGCCATCCATTTCAGAGTCCTCGATCAAACCCTATATCAGAAATATATATCATTCAGCTCAGGCTTAATCTCCAACATTCGATAGCACAAGCCAAAACAGAAAAGGGCTGAGAATCAATAATTATGGGATAGTTACCTCGGCAAACACAAGACTCCTCAGACAAGGACTTTGGCTGAGCATGACCTGAAGTGCCCTACAATCTAAGTACACTGGACTGATGTCAAACTTCAACTTGGTAAGGCTACGGAAGACTGGAAAAGAGTCAAGGAGATCTTCTCTCTCATTCATATCCTGATGAGAAAGCCCATACTATAGTGAATTCCAGGCCAATAGTAATACGAAACATAACAATTGCTCCAAAGATGGAAGATAAAGACAAAATTGAAGATAAAAACAGGAGAGTGTACCCAAAGCCCTTCGTAAAATAGAGTAAGACGCTCCACATTAGAAAAACCCTTTAAGAGCTTAAATACATGGTCAGCACATTGATCAGGATTTTCCTCCGCTGGATAAAACACTGCAATGACAGCTTCAACTAGTGACAATGGACATGAGATGGTATGGTCACCACCACCATATTGACCATTATACCGTAAGGATTTGATTCTAGCTCCATGAATCTGTAATTGGCAGTGTCTATTTAAACCCGCAAAAAAGTCAGGTTCAACTATTGACAATTTCAAAAGATTGGGAGCACCAATGTTCAAAACCTCGATCTGCCCGCATCTGCAACTTTTAAGAGACAACTCCTCGAGAGAAGGGCATGAAAGCAGCTTTTCGAATGAAGTATCATTTACAAATCCAACATAATATAGAGTTAAGACCTTCAGATTTGGAAGACAAACTTCAGAAGGAACTCTGAAATTATAAAACATCTCAAGATGGAACTTTACCAGTGTTTCACACCTGAATACACTATAAGGCAATGTATACTCAACAGGATGATCTATTTCTACAACAAGGCACAAGCAAAGCTCCTGAACTTTGCGTCTTACTGCAGCATCGATCCAAGTATTCACGCGAGATTCGCCATCGGCCACATAACATGAAAGAGAAAAAACTTTCAAAGGAGACAGGTCACGAAACGACAATGCTCCTTCCACAAAGTTTAAGAACTGTGACATCTCAAAGAAATCTTCATCATCGAATTCAAGACTAGGAATCGACTTCGACAAGTGCCTCCACCTTTTGGACAACACACTTGTTCTCACCGCATCGCTCGTTGAGAGACAATCTAGGACCCTTAGGAGAATCTCATCAGGTAGATCGCACAGTCGTTTGCAGCTTAAAACTTGAGAGCCAATCAATTCCCTGTGCTTACTCAAAACTAGAACGGTTGCATCCACTTCTTCATCATTCTCTCCCATCGTTGAAGATTAAACTAAAAGAAGAGGAAAAAGTGCCCTTCCGACTCTGATCACAACTCTTGGTAGATCAATCACTAGCCCTCTGATTACAACACCAGTGGGACAAGAAAACCCTGAAAAGCAAGAGCATCACAGAACTTTCAGAAATCGATATCATCTCTTCTAACTGAGCCACAACAACCCATAATCTGCCATCATTCTCACGAATTGCATCACTGCACAACCCAATCCACTCCAACACATCAAGAACATGAGGCGAACTCAGGCTGCCAAAAGCAAAGAGAACCAAACTGCTTCAGTATCAGCCTCATCCACGCGTATCTCTGCGCCTAACACAAGCTAAACTAAACATCACACAAACTACCCAGAAAAAAAAAAAAAAAAAAAAAAATTTGACGCGTGCAAGACAAACAAAGAAATTATTGATGAGACCAATGCGCAAGAAGTGAAAAGGGATCAAGAAAATCTTCGAGCACGAAGTGAACATTACCTGGGTTATTCTCTAAAGGGTCGTCAAGCAACAGCCTTTTGGGGCTCGACACGATCGAGAGACACTGGAGAAAAGGAGGAACCCCCACCTTCTTGAGGCCCCTCCTGTCAAGGCTACCAAAGCTTATGTCTGATTTCCCATCCAAAATAGGTAAAATCGAATATAAACAAATATAATCCGGATAAAATTAATATATAGAAAAAGTGAGATAAGGATGGATAAGATTTTCTTATATCCATAATATATGATAATTTCATTAAATAATAAATTTTTAAATTAAAAATATGTAAAAGATGACAAAAATAAAATCATATTTAGATTCTAATATAAAAAGAAAATACAAAATAAAAAATGGATAATTTTTGTTTTTTTTTTTTCGCATTTGAATTTCTTTCTACGCTATTACATATATCAATATGTATATTTATTACATATTTTAGGTATATTTGTATAGTTTGATATTTGATAAAAGATTTACTAAGGAATGATGGAATCGAATAAAAAGAAATACAACAGGAAAATTGATTAAGAATAAGTAAATAAAAATGAAGTGGAAAAACCCCAATTTTAATTAATAAATTCAAACCTGAACACAGATCTTTTAATTCACAATATATTCTTTTCCTTCGCATAGTTGGTTAATGTTAAAATTCGATGACTTCTCTGTAGCTATTTGTCCGCATCAAAGCTAAACGAAACTGATGAGAGAATTGAATCTCTTTCTCTTTTGTAGCTTTATGGTTCACATTAAAAGTCTATGCAAGCAGCAAAAAAAGTTGAAACTTCTTGTTTTTCGTGAATTTGTAGTTCATGCTGAAATTTGATGAAGGTGGCAAGAAAGTCAATTTTATTTGATTATCGGCAGCAAAAAAGTTGAAACTTAATTGAGTATGGTTGTTTATTGCATATTCAATTTTATATTGGCTGGTGATTGTATAAAACTAACTTCAAGATTGGGCCACATTGCCAATCGAGTCTTGTTGAGCTCAAGATAACGAAAGCATATTCAATAACCAAAACCCCTTTTCAGAATCATGATGGTGAATAAATCATGTATTCTCTCTTTTCACTAGATTTGGTGTTCCATTTACATTGATTGTCATTGATTGTCATAATCAAATCTGTGGCTTTGGAATTCTATAATTAGCTCATTTTTTGTTCAAGATATAAATCATACTATCATTATAAATTGATTAATGAAGATTATCTATGTTGTGTATTTATATTATCTTTAATAGTGAATCAAAAGAAATTTTTACCATCATCATTTGTGCATTTTCATGTTTATTTATATTGATTTGTCACTTAGATCAAATAATAGATATAATAGGATATGAAAATATCTAACTTTATTATTGTGATTCACCAAGCAATGCGTATGATATAGTAAAGTCCACCGATTTCATATATTGTCATATCCAATTATATACAAACTAGAAATGCAAACGGCCAAACACTACTTAAAAGAAAAAGAGAGGAAGCAAGAGTAGTGGTAGTAAGATGGCATTGGCGAGCCTTAGTTTGCGCTTGTTGACCTCTCGCCAAATAGGACAAGGTCGCCATTACGTTATTCCACAAGTCTGAGAATGAGTGTTAGAGTAGGAATAAAGTAGGACGGACCGAAAAAAAAAAAAAAAACTCACACGCACAAATACAATGATGAATAGAAAGCCAAAGTGGTAGGGACTCACGGCTCCACTAGGTCCAGTTGAGTCGAGGTCACAAGACTGCAGATGAGCCCTTACCGAGGTCGACCAACCCTAAGAGAGTGCAATCTCTCCTAGGGTAGCGATTAGATTAAGGTGATTAATTAAAGTAAAGTATGTTTAGTTTAAAGGTTAAGTATGTTTATTTTAATATAAGCCTTGATGTGACTTAAAGGAATTTATTTTGATTTCAATAAATGTTTCAAAATTATTGGATTATTTAATAATATATTATATTCCGAAATTCATTAAAATATTATTATTTATAAAAAAAAAAAGCTCGAAAATTATTTTTGATCCTAATTGCTCGTAATTCTCGCCGATCGTCGCAAGCGTATTTGAATTTGAATTTGATGAGTGAATATGGCAAATTGGGTGTTGAGTGAAAATAGAGATTTTATTAAGAAATTTTCAAGTGTCGAGTTTGACATCGAAATCGAATTTTGAAGGGTTAATACCGTAATTGGAGTGTGTGAGTGAAATGTAAAATATCTGGGGATCGATTTTGAATTGTCGTGTCTTTGTTGAAAGACTCTCTATCAATAGTGCTGTAATCAACCTGACCTTATTCTTCTAAATGCCGTCATAGAGTGACGTGCTCTGGTCGCGTAGAGGCTAGCCAACCGGACCCATGCTCCCCGGCAACGCCACCGATGTGTCCGACGAAGTCGCGCTCAAGGTGGGGAGGCGATGCCTAGCTATATCAGTAGATAATGCCGAAGTGCGTTAGGCTATGCTCTTGTGTGGCAGTGGATAATGATGATTTGGAACGCTTGCCGTGATTGCGAAATTGAGTGAAATTGATTGAGTTCCGATAGTTTACATTCTTATTATTACTTGTCTGAGTGATATGAATACTAACTCGTGCGAAGGCAAGAAGGCGAGGAAGTCTCCCTGCTTTGGTGGCTAGACCACTGGGGCGTAATTTCTTTCTAATAGGGGTTTAGAAGGGTGAACTCACTGGACAAAGTCTCATCCCTGGGGAAAATATTTCAGTGGCCGTAGATGGCTACCCTCGAAGATGAGTGGCTTGCCGACTGAGATTGACCGCACGACGAGAGTGCTCCGACCCTAGAAGTCCTTGGGTCTATCAGTTGGTTAGGTCCCTTATCTGGGTCTAGGTGACTGTGGATGTCAGAGTACTGTATATGTTTAGGGCTTGGTTTCGTTCTGGAGTCGATGGCGTTAGGGTTGGCCCCCTTGATAGCATGGACATTCCGTTGGCGGTGATGAACGCCATTTTGGGTGAAGGCATGGCGGATCTTCCCACGGTCGAGTGATCAACGCTTCACCCCGGCCTCTTGGGTGACCAATCCTCGAGGATGTGGGATCGTCGAAGGGGCCGACCAAGAGTCCTAGGATTGTTTCTTTCCTTTTGGCGAACCGATCCATGTGTGTAGGAACCCTTTTGCACAAACTCGACCCATTTTTTGTGCATATAGTCTGATCCCGTTGTTGTATGTAAACCCCTTGAATGATGATGTATGAAAGTATGTATGTTTGATTTTGAATTGATGTTCCCGCTGTCCTATCCCGTATGTTTTTGTAAGGGGTTTTTAGCACGTTCCGCATGCGCATAATAATTTAAATGGGATAGGCGACACTACGGAATGTCGCATTTACATGACCATGGCGGGTTGTTCACGTGTCTCGGGGTTCGGGCGTGACAAGCATGACTCCAAGTAAGCCCTCTCCGAGGTCACATCCTTTACAAACAATACATTTCAAATTAGGAGTAGTTTGTCTATGATCTATTTTCATTGTCTAAGTAATTTTAAATAGTCGATTCAATCAACTATTCTCAAGACAATCTTCCTAATCTATGGTATTGACATAATGAGATCTATTTCTCGTTCATTTGACTCAAAACTAAATGGATATTTTTGCAGTCTTGAATTTTATTTGAAATAATATATGTCATCTAGAATATGTATTTGAAGATATTTTATCTTTGTATATTCCTTAGAATTTCAAACCAAAAGAGATGAAGTTCCAAAATTGAATTGAAAATTTTACTATCACGTGTATTTTTTTTTTTTTTCAAACTAACATATATCTTTAAAACTGTACTTCAAGATCAAATATCGACTATAAGACTGTAACACAATGCAAAAATTAGACCAATTGAAATGATAAGTAGAACAGTGATCAAAGAAACCTAATCTTCTACGTAGATCACGGTACCTATTACCAAATCCGGATGTCAACATGCTTTCACATTCAAAGGAAGCTGATTCATGTAATTTCAGAAGCTAGACGTGCACCGAACCCACGAATTGTTCGATCAGTGCCACCACAAAGATGTATATACAGATGCAGAAACTCAAATGTGTTCAAACAAAGTTTCAAAATACGATATGGGCCGAGTTCAAATAACAGACTACGTGGACCAAGATTCGTTTGAAAAATCGAGATAGAAGTTTTATTTTAAAACAGTGAATCGGTGATTATCCTGTTGCTGCAAGTCCATGAATTTTGAATGCGACGTGTGACACGCATGAGAATCCGAAGTTCTTTTAAAGCATGAGACTTTTGGAGTTCCTGGCTTGATCAACTGCTAGCAAGAACAAGGTCATCGTCACTCCTCACTGAAACTCTCGAGTTTTTGTTCTGTAGGATGCTTTTTTCTTGCATGCAAATACGTTCTGGGGTTTCTTGAGTAAACCTGGGCATCTTGTCGTGGTGTCGTGCATTACGTGAAACCGATGCTGCAGTTGTTAGCCCACCGCGCATTTGTGGAGATCGTTTTGAAAAGTTGGTTTTTCACTCACAAGATTGCATCTTTATATGTTCGGCAGATCTTTTGTTGGTTAAGAACGTTGCATCTGTGTTGTGTGGACCTGTTAAAGTGACCATACATTGGAATCCTTTAATCTGTCCATGAAAACTGAGCAAGGAATAGTTTTTCGAGCGCGGAGAATGGCAGTCGACATCAAGTATTATTTTGTGTTTTTTCCACTGTTCAAGTATGATTAGTTCAAACTGGTGATTAATTTGCCAAGGGTTGTCTTCTGAGTTCGACAGTTTCTTATCTTGTTTTCCCTTGGTATTCTAGGCTGAGGTTGGCTATAAAGCTGCTGCGTGCGTGAAGGTTTCCAATGTCTATGGCTCTGAAAGCTACGGATCAGAACAGGAATAGAAACCCACGCGTTAATAGCTAAGAGCGAATATGTGATCTACCTGATGAACTGCTTGGACGCATCTTAGGAATGCTTCCAATGAGAGATGCGCTGAAAACTAGCATGTTGTCGAGAAGGTGGGAATATTTGTGGATTTTCTCTGATTTAATCTTTGATCAATATATAGGCCATGGCAAAAATACTCTTCCTGAAATTCGTGAAAAAAGCATTGCTATTGCGTGACTGCTGGACCTCAAGTTACAACTCTATTCACTCATGGAGCCATCTCCTCTACCTTCCTCTCTATTTAGGTGCGAAATGCTGACAGAACTTCCAACTTTGCTTTCTGGATCCTCTCAGAGTTCCTTCTTCATTTTGTTTTCCGAGCCTAAAGGTCTTAACTCTCGAGTTTGTCAAGTTTGTGGATGATGTTTCCACGGAAAAGATGTTCTCGGGCGCTGCTCTTGAGAGGTTGTCTCTTTATGAATGCAAATGGGCAGATCTCGGAGTTTTAAATATTGTAACTGAAGCGCGACGTGGGGATCCGTGGACCCCGTCTCAAGTACTTCTACTGTTCGAGCGGGCCCCTCTATGACTATACCATATCTGGCTCATCCGCACTGGTCGAGGCTACTGTCCAAGAGCGTTCTTTGCCCTATGGCAGCGAGAAAAGGTCTGATCCAGTTGACCATTGGCATAGGCCTTTAAAAGGCCTTCTAAATGTAAAGTTTCTGACCCTAAAGGGCCTTGGTTTGCAGGTACGACTCTTTGTTCTCTTCGTTGCTCGCATATGACATGTCCCATTAGGCGTCATGTGGGTTGTTATCTGTGTCTAATGCTTCTAGAAGTTCAGTGCTGTTCCTTCTATTGTTGTTCACTGTTCTTTCGTTTGGTCTTAAAAGATGGACAGTCAGCTCCATGATGCCCTCCCAGTGTTCCGTAATCTTATCTCATTGAAATTATCCTTCAAAGTTTTGTGCTTGTCTTCACCAACACTGGCAGCGATCCTTAGAAGATGTCCGCGATTGGAGAATCTTGAATTTACTGAGGTGATTCCCTAATGTAGCTCCGTCCTAGACTACTGCTATTAAGAATAGTTTTTCCGCAAACTCAAAAGCTTCTTGATCTGATTTTTTTTAATCCAGAAATTGCATGTGGACCATAGATTGGTGGATGGAATATTGGACCCTCCCCTCCTTGCTTCTCGTCATCACTCAAGAGAATCACTGTAGGAACATTTTTGGCATAAAGGAAGAGAAGTCAGCTTTAAGGATTTTGCTTAGGACTGCCATAACTCTGGAAGAAATTGTCCTATGTTGTCCGGGAGATCATTCCGAGCATTTTTATGAGTCCCTGCTTGAAGACTTGGCAAAACTAGAGCGCCCAGAACACTGCAGATTACGTTTAGCTCGCCGCGTCCCCACCCAATGGCAGGTCAATGAAGGATTTTTTGGTTATTTGAGCCCCCTTCGGCTGTCTACAGCTGGGGTCCTAATGTTTCTCGGCTTCTCACCGCGTTTAGTCTTTTCTGATCTTGCTCTTCATTGTTTATTAAATACTGTCATCTCATTTATCATATTATGACATCATAGCAATGAGTGATCGAGCCTCGTTAGATAGGCAAATTCACGCTGTGCTATCAGGACTACTGGCTGACGAACCCGATATTGGAGGATGTTTCTGCTATACTGCAGGCTTCGAGGAAATAATATCAACTCTTGATGAACAGCGCGCGCTGAAGAGAATAGGGCTGGAGAATGCAGTAGAGAAGGTTACAAGCAAGCTGGCGAGCGCTAGGTCTGTTCATGCATGAGTCTGAGGGAATGAACAAAGAAGGGTTTTGAATTATCTGTTTACGCTATGAATCATCAATCTGATATCATGAAGTGAATTTTCATAACAAGTTTCATATTCCTTGTTGGTTTAATTAAAAATAAAACCATGCCTTCATCCAACAGCTTAAAATTTTTAAAACAATGGCAATGGTCCCACCGAATAGGAAGTCCCGAATTCAAATCTTTTAGGTCTCCATTTTGTTTCCCCAATTACATATTTCAACGCATTAGGCTTAGGCCAAAATCCAGCCTAAGATGTTGAGTAATTAAATATTAAATCACCTCCATCTAATAGTTTAACTTTTAGTGTCACGCCCGAACCCCGAGCACGTGAGCATCCTCAACGGTCAATTAATCGCGACGCCCGTGTCTATTTATCGTCACATTCTTTTTATCATTCCATTAAACACAAGCAGAACATACATAATAACTTCAAGTCAATCAACAAAGAGGGATGGTATAACCATCACAACATACATCTCTAAAAACATTACTTCCATTTATAAACTTGTTAACCCCGGAAATTTCATATTTACAAAACAGTACAAACAGATTAAAAAAAAAAAAAGAAGCAAGGGTCAGGGTTAACCTAAATTTCATTAAAGCTAGGCTAATCCCTCACCTCCAAAGGATCTCGAACCACACATGACGATTTTCCAAACTACATGCCTGAAAAATCTTAAACAACAACAGGGTGAGACATAAATCTTATTGAGTCAATCTTCTAAACCTCAATTAAGACTCTAATTTTCCTTGGAGGCAGCTTAAACATGTAACGACATAAGATCTTACCTCGCTTTGGTACACCCCTACATATTAGTACATCCCGTATACCAATATCAATGTAAT